>OX439382.1:25932218-26207636 GCA_949319315.1 Zelleria hepariella | reverse complement strand
CCGCAAGCCGCCTTGAAATTGTGATAAAATACGTTATTTGAACTACAAAAACTTAAATTACGTATTTTATCACAATTTTACAACGGCATGCGGTAACCTTTTAAGTGAATTAACTGCATTTTTGGTGACTTTTGAGTCTTTTGACATACAATTTTACCGGCTAGGGGGGAATTCTTGAAAATTTTAAGAATACGTTACTATTTAATTTTGTCGTAGAGTACTCGTACTAAGTTACAGAAAAATCGGAGCAAAAATGTGGCCAAAAACTGAAAAAAGGCGTTGCTCTCAATACAATTTCGCGGTTTTTTCGGTTTTTTACATGGTTGCGGTCGGCGCTCGAGATCACAAACTTGGTTAATTTATTGGGCCAATATCGTAAACAAATCAGCCAAAAGTCAGAACTACCGGAAGTAAAGCAAGGTACATTCATTGCCAAAACGCATTTTTCGATTTTTGACTTAATTTTTTCATGGATGCGGCGGGTTAGAGACTAAAAGATTTAAGTTCTAGTATGTGGAATTGCATAAATTTTCATGATATCAAGGTGGCAAGCGGTAACCTTTTATTCTGAATTAAGTGCATTTTTGCCTACTTTTGGCTTGAATTTTTTCATGTTTGCGGCGGGTCAGGAACGGCAAGATTTGGTTTTTTGTAGCTCAAATTACGTATTTTATCACAATTTCACAACGGCATGCGGTAACCTTTTAAGTGAATTAACTGCATTTTTGGTGACTTTTGAGTCTTTTGACATACAATTTTACCGGCTAGGGGGGAATTCTTGAAAATTTTAAGAATACGTTACTATTTGATTTTGTCGTAGAGTACTTGTACTAAGTTACAGAAAAATCGGAGCAAAAATGTGGCCAAAAACTGAAAAAAGGCGTTGCTCTCAATACAATTTCGCGGTTTTTTCGGTTTTTTACATGGTTGCGGTCGGCGCTCGAGATCACAAACTTGGATAATTCATTGGGCCAACATCATAAACAAATCAGCCAAAATTCAGAACTACCGGATGTAAAGCAAGGTAACCATACATTCATTGCCAAAACGCATTTTTCGATTTTTGACTTAATTTTTTTCATGGATGCGGCGGGTTAGGGACTGCAAGATTTAGGTTCTAGTATGTGAAATTGCATAAATTTTCATAATATCAAGGTGGCAAGCGGTAACCTTTTATTCTGAATTAATTGCATTTTTGCCTACTTTTGGCTTGAATTTTTTCATGTTTGCGGCGGGTCAGGAACGGCAAGATTTGGTTTTTTGTAGCTCAAATTACGTATTTTATCACAATTTCACAACGGCATGCGGTAACCTTTTAAGTAAATTAACTGCATTTTTGGTGACTTTTGAGTCTTTTGACATACAATTTTACCAGCTAGGTAGGAATTCTTGAAAATTTTAAGAATACGTTACTATTTGATTTTGTCGTAGAGTACTTGTACTAAGTTACAGAAAAATCGGAGCAAAAATGTGGCCAAAAACTGAAAAAAGGCGTTGCTCTCAATACAATTTCGCGGTTTTTTCGGTTTTTTACATGGTTGCGGTCGGCGCTCGAGATCACAAACTTGGATAATTCATTGGGCCAACATCATAAACAAATCAGCCAAAATTCAGAACTACCGGATGTAAAGCAAGGTAACCATACATTCATTGCCAAAACGCATTTTTCGATTTTTGACTTAATTTTTTTCATGGATGCGGCGGGTTAGGGACTGCAAGATTTAGGTTCTAGTATGTGAAATTGCATAAATTTTCATAATATCAAGGTGGCAAGCGGTAACCTTTTATTCTGAATTAAGTGCATTTTTTCGTAACTTTGACCTTAAATATCTCATTGATGCGGCGGGTTAAGAACGGCAAGATTTGGTATTTTGTAGCTCAAATTACTTATTTTATCACAATTTCACAACGGCATGCGGTAACCTTTTAAGTGAATTAACTGCATTTTTGGTGACTTTTGACATACAATTTTACCGGCTAGGGGGGAATTCTTGAAAATTTTAAGAATGTGTTACTATTTGATTTTGTTGAAGAGTACTTGTACTAAGTTACAGAAAAATCAGAGCAAAAATGTGGCCAAAAACTGAAAAAAGGCATTGCTCTCAATACAATTTCGCGGTTTTTTCGGTTTTTGACATGGTTGCGGTCGGCGCTCGAGATCACAAACTTGGATAATTCATTGGGCCAACATCATAAACAAATCAGCCAAAATTCAGAACTACCGGATGTAAAGCAAGGTACCCATACATTCATTGCCAAAACGCATTTTTCGATTTTTGACTTAATTTTTTTCATGGATGCGGCGGGTTAGGGACTGCAAGATTTAGGTTCTAGTATGTGAAATTGCATAAATTTTCACAATATCAAGGTGGCAAGCGGTAACCTTTTACTCTGAATTAAGTGCATTTTTTCGTAACTTTGACCTTAAATATCTCATTGATGCGGCGGGTTAGGAACTTAAAAAATTAGGTGTTTGTACCCAGAATGACGTGTTTTACAACATATCAAAAGGGGAACCGGTAACCTTTTACTCTGAATTAAGTGCATTTTTTCGTAACTTTGACCTTAAATTTCTCATTGATGCGGCGGGTTAGGACCTTCAAAAATTAGATGTTTGTACCCAGAATGACGTGCTTTACAACATATCAAAAGGGGAACCGGTAACCTTTCAAGAAAATTAAACGGTCGCTGGCGACTGTACTATTATCACTAGCGAGTTGAAAGCCAAGCGAATTCGCAACGAGTTCGCTGCGAATGCCCAGAGCATCGACGATTTTGTACACTCGCGTTTCGTCAGACTGAGACACTAACTGCCGATTTCTGAATTGAGTAATTCGCTAAGCAAATGGGTAAGTATCGTCCTGTCTCTGCGGATTTCTCACAAAAGAACGTGACAGAACGATAGTTAAGTATTTAGTTAGAATTTTCATCTTCAGAATTTTTTTTTTGTAAAATTTTCAATTAAGAAGCCCGGTTTCTGAATTGAGAAGTTTGTTAAGCAAATAGGTACTTAACTATCGTTCTGTCACGTTCTTTTGTGAGAAATCCGCAGAAGCAGAACGATATTTAAGTGTTTGCTTAGCGAATTTCCCAAATCAGAAACCGGCAGTAATATCCTAAGTGATTTTGTATCAGATCCAACAAGTCGTAAAATGTAGAACTTGTCATTCGCAGTTAGGACCACATTTCTTTAGGATTATTTTTAACTCGTTTGCAGAACAGCACATAATAATAGCTCTCTCCCAGTCGATTACTTGATAAGGGATAGTGCCATATTCTCCGTACCTACCTCCTTTCGCTTTCGTTTTCTGCGTTTTCGAAGTAACAAAGCCAGCAGTATATCCTCGTCAGAATCCATTTTGTTACAGAGTGTCCAAAACGCGGATCGCACGTCTCGCTCTTTCTTTCGCCCAATAAAAATGTCAGCATTATAATTTAAAAAAAAGTTTTCATTGAATGCATTCGATAAAATTATCAAACGCATACAATGAAAATTACTTTTTTCTCGTTTTGATCCTGTCGAAAAAATACATCCATACATGATTTTAGCCTCCTTCAGAACCCGTTTATACAGAAAACGTTTTGATCAAGATACCAATCCATCCAACGCTTTACTCTCTCTACCAAGCGCGCTGTCGAGAAAGTACAGTCGGCCACAGTCGACGATACCCCATGGTAGCTCTTACCGCGTGCGGCATAAGGGCGCCAAACGAACAAAAAGTGGTATCCTAGCGTGTGGCTGACTGTACCAGACGATGCAATGCGAAATGTTCCGACTTCATATTGCCTCCCTTCGGCATCTTAATCGAAGTGGAGTCGGTGCGTTCTCATTACAGGCCGCGCACCGCCTTTGTGCGGCGTCCTCTCAATTGATTTACGCCCTATTGTTTTCATATTCGCATTCAAGTTTGCATTCCCAGTGCTGGGTTTACATTGTGAGCAGGAGCAGGGAAGTGTGAGAAGTGTATAATGGCGATGGTGCGGCTGTGTACCTAATCGTTTCGTGTTTTTTATTGTTAACTATGTGACTGACGTGGTGCGATGCTTCACGGAACGTAAAAATGTTAATCTGACAGTGAACACAAAACCTATTGCTACAATATAAAGTTTTCACATAAATTTATGGCTTTGAACGGACTCCTAACGTTGTTTAATTGGTGAGACTTTTTTTAAGTTTTTCGCTCTCGGACACAAATGATTACTTAGTTCTTTGTTAGAGTTATATGGTGTTGATTGGTAGAGTTCCTACTCCAATTAAAATAAGAAGAAAAATAAGCGACTATCCTATCGGTTACAACAGGCAGCGCGAGGGGCTGAAAGTAAATGGGGCCCCGTGGTGCACGGTCGCCGCTGTATTGAAATGTAAATGCGAATCTTGTATGGGACTTTTTCTGCAGATACTTATAAAATGCGGCAGCTGGTAGGGGCGACCCCCTATTTGCAGTCAACGGCGCGCACGCAACCCCTGTCACGTCGTTAAGTACCTAGAGGGTGTCTTAGAAAGGTCCTGTACATGAGGGGCCTGATTTGTACTATTTAAAAGTGCTGCCAAGTACTACCTATGTCATACAATTATTGTTGGTTGGTATAAGATTTTGGAGATTGTGATCTTTCCTGAAATCTAATTTCACGGTTTGAGATGAATTCTTCCCTAAAAAGTATTGCTCGAACCATTTTTCATAGAATCCCTCGCTAACACCCTGTATTTTAAAGCAGAATTGACTTAACAATAAAGAAGTTCCCGAATGATCCTCACAGTCAAACTTGCAGCTGTAGTAACTCCACGACAATTTCGATTTGTGTCGTGTTCAAACAAACGAATTGCAATGTAATATCTGCGGTTTCGAATAAGTGTCTGCGAGCTCATTGTAGTCGAGAATTATTTGTGGGCGTACGATGCTCGAACAATTTGTCATTCCTCTAACAATAAAGTGTTTAAACTTGTATTTATAGTCGGTCGGCGTGTAGGAGTTGGCTAATCGATTGAGCTTATAATATCGACTTGGCGTCTCTACCAATGACTTCATCACTTATTATTGTACTTGTCACTCGTCAATTGAAGTCAATTGTGTTATGTTACCGTAACAAGTGGTATGGTAAGTGCCATTACAGTTTTATAAAGGCTCTTGATAATAAACGCTCGTGATCATAAAGGTAGTTTCACCTGCCGTAGCACGAGCACCATGCATTTTGTATTTTTTTGTTTTATCAGACTGGTCACTGTAATATTTTCTTGGTTATATTCTGGGTGAACGAAAAATAGAAGTTAAAAACTAAAAATCGACTAACAAAATGCTTGAAACAAGACCTGCTTAACCTTTAAATAGACTCATAGGCAATTAGTCGTAGTCGGAGGACACTACATTCGCATTTGTTAAACCGACGATGGCCTCCGAATACGATTGAGTGAGTCCTATGAGTCTATTTTAAGGATAAGCAGGTCTTGTTTCAAGCCTTTTGGTAGTCGGGTTTTAGTTTTTAATTTACATTTTACTTACGTTTCGAGACTCGTGATCGCCCTGCAAAGGATTAAAAACTAAACAACGAGAATAAGGCCCGGTTTCTGAGTTGAGAATTTTACTAAGCAAATACATAAGTAACGTTCTATCTCTGCAGTTTTCTCACAAAAGAGCGTGACAGAACGATACGTAAGCATTTACTTAGTAAAATTCTCAATTCAGAAACCGGGCCAAAGAGTTACAAATTTATTGAAAAAGAGCAAATGCCTAGGACATAGATTAAGCTACAAATTATGTCCCCAGCTTTATTCCTGAAAACAATCGCTCGAAGGAAAATTGGAACGAACTTCACCATGAAATATTGGAGCGAACTCGATGATAAATAGCCGAAGACGGTATCTCTACATAATAGGGCGAGCCCTTCTAGAAGGCAATTAATCTCGGCTGCCATTCGAAGCGACTCACAATGAAAGGGAATAAATTTAACACAGCACAGAACATCGTAATTAATTTGCGGCCAAATATGGCTTCCGAGTGTATGCCTCGACGAGGTGTTGAGAGTTAATTAAAGACTCGTAGAGAATATATTACTATCTTGGTGTGTATGTAATCAAGATATCATAGATCTTGACTAGAGTTACGAAGTATTCCAATTATTATTAGCGCACCAGACTGAAGCGGGCAAAATCTATTCCACTTTGAGCAGCATCAGGCTGGATTTTGCTGAAACTTGGTTTATATCAGTAGATGACCAATACAGAGGTTTGCAAATAGTTTTTATGATAAGAAAAATACCTAGCCTGAAAGAAATTAGAGCGATGCGTTTTTCGCGCCGAAAAAGGGGTTACTTTCAGCTGTTATTTACTTACATTATTACACTGTCTATTGGAGTCTAACTACCTTGGGAACATCAATAATGTATTGAAGTGGTCAGAAAAAAAAAAGATTTTTGAAATAGCTAATAAAATGTAGAAATGACAGACTACGAAAAAATTTTTGGGAAAATAGATCTATTACATTAGAACTACAACTACATACTCGCGAAAGGATACGAACACACGTACAGTCTGTCCATTAACTCTAGAAATTAAATGGCAACAATTTTTCATAGTAAATCCGAAAAGTGGTCGGGTTTACTATGAAAAATTGTTGCCATTTAATTTCTAGAGTTAATAGACAGACTGAAGACTCATATAGCCGCATTGCATCTCACTTTTCCCGCGCCCCGTCTCGCTCTGGGTGAAACAGCTATAGAAAACAGCGTTTCACGCGCTTGGCCGTCACTGAGTTCCCACGGTCCTGAAGGGGACTCTTAAAAGGGGAGGATTATGGGTAGGTATTCCAAGATATTTCGGTGACATGCATGCATGATATAAAGCGCCATGTTAACTAAATATAAGGTTAGAGAAGACTGTACGCCGGAGGTCGAGTGTTCAATTCCCGTCTCGAGCGAAATGTTTAGCCTGTCGAATCTCATTTTTTTTTATACATTTGGGTATGATCATAAAATATCAAAGTTATGATAAACGCATAAGATTTCAGACAAGCGGAGCGCCTTCGCTCCGTTGTCCCGTCTCATGAAATCGTTTAGCAGGACGGATTATACAAAACGTAAAGGACTTACAACTCTCGACATAATCAAAATGAAGCCATTTACATTCAGCGCCCGTTGTTGGAGCGAGGCGACAGTATAAAGTCCTCTCTCTCCGACACGCAGTTAATCGCATTGCAAATCATGGAAAGTGCCAAGCACTCCGCTGAATGCGGAATACCAGTGTGACCAACTTTTCAAATTAAAGTTTAGATAGGTAGGTACGGAGCTTTTCATATCGGCCGTCGCTGTTGTGTTTCTAAACTGCTCTTCTAATGAACCGGCGGAGCTTTGAGTCTACTATTCGGTTCTCAGGGCGATCAAACATTTCTGTTTTCTTTGTGTCTGTCAAATCAGAACTACAAATAAATTTTTTATACCTGTGAAAAGACCACAGAGTCTAAAGGCAACTAATCATGGACTTCCACAGATTTTTACGATTCTGGATGGGATGGGAATGGATGGATAGGAACCCCGGTCCGGACCACCACGGACCACTGGGGGACGTCGGTGTGTCTGATTTTGCCAACCTCCATCCTTGCTAAAAACCTACTCCACATAATATTTGCAGGAAACTGCGTGGGTACTCGGGACCCCGCTTCGTTAGACAGACCATAATTGGGATTTTTCTACCAACCTCCTTAGTCAACGTGCGTAGTGACCTCTATCCATACTATGATGGTGTCGACTATGTTGGACCTATCTACCAACCTCCTTACTAAGATTCTCCCTCTCCATCTTTCAAGGAAACAGCGAAAGCATAGGGATCCTGGTAGGGACCATCACGGACCATCTGGGGACCCACTTCCATATTTCCATGTGGGACCATCACGGTATATCACAAATCACAACAACCTACTTACTCAAAACCTTTTTTGGAAAGTCATTGTCTACTGAGCCGTTTTCAGCACAAATTCACAAAGCGTTTCATAGATGGCACCTACAGCCGTGCATGGCCATAGAAGAACCGAAATACGGCTGTCAAATTCCGCTTAGCACCGATTACTTTTTTCTATAGCCAGGCCTGCAGGCGCCACCTATGAAATGCTTTGTAAATTTGTGCTGAAAACGGCTCCTTATGGAGATTTTTCTACTAACCTCCTTACTCAAAACCGTCTCCATCTTTCCAGGAAACAGCTGAAGTGTGCGTGGGGACCTCGGTGGGGACCATCACGGAGCCCGACTGCCTGGGACCCTGCGAGCCCGGGACCTCCGTGACGCTGGAAGGCATCGTGTGGCACGAAACGGAAGGTGGTGAGTTGTTACTAGCACGCGCACTGCACTCGCTGAGGCCCCGTTTGCATTGGTCAAGTGGTCGCTTCTGTACGGATTCCGGGATCAGCTTGGGGAGCACTACGTCACGATGAAAAAACCCGCCATCGGGTAGCGATATCTCGCTTTACGCATTGCATGATGCAAGATGGCGCTAGTCGATAGTGGGATAAAACTATGATCGTGATCTTGTGTTCCCGTAGCTGCGGATATAAAAACACTCGTTTTTTTTTTTGTGGCAACGGGTCACGGTATAAATGGGTACAATTCGTTGGGATCCGAGGCTACATTAATATTATATTGGGATTGGTGGAGACAAAATGTAAATCAATGTAAATAATTTATTTATGGCATATTGAATAAAAACATTTGAATCTTGAATCTTGAATCTGAAACTTCCCTGTTGGGTGGAAACTTTATAGTCAGGAGCGAGTTAACCCACTCCTCCTCATAAACTCAAAAGATGAAGACTTGAGTATCCGCACTGACGCATGTCGCAACGAGATGCGTTAAAGTGTGAAGGAAGCCTATATCTAGCGAAGTAGATAAGCACAATGAGACAGTGGTGATTGGATGTCTGTCAAGGCACTTGACACTCGCCACTGTACTTGGTGCTCGCCACTGTCCTTGACCAATGTAAATCGTGGGAGGCGGTATTCTCTGAGAGGCAGGTCAATTTGGTACCTAAGTCTTTGAACGAACAATTTGGGAGGCTTATGCCCGATTTTACCGAGATTTTCACACAGAAAATGTTAGAGAATACAGCCTCGGCCTTCTTTTCATTTGTTTCTTTAGATTCGCCCCCATCTCATTGTGAGCAATTTTGTTTACAGCACGCTTTATGCACGCCTGTATTAGTGGCTATAATATGCGACACCGTACGTTGCCAGTTGACAGATCTAACCGAGATTTTAGATCGCACAAAACTGTCAAATGGCACCATACGATGCCGGTAGTAATTCGTGTTTTAGTGAAAGCTTGGCGATCGTCCCACGTCATCCATCGACTACTTCATCCATTGTTGCATTATTTGTAGAGATTGTTTCATACGTTTCCAACTGTTTCCTTCGCCTTCGTCAGGAAACCCACGGCTTAATTGGCTCCGCTCGTACTGACATTGTCTTTCCTACGACGACTAAGCTAAGCTGATAGGATGATATAGGTGCTGGACAAGCCCTCTTCATCTAAAAAACATGTGTAACTGCCGGTTTCTGATTTGAGAATTTCGCTAAGCAAGTACTTAAATATCGTTCTGCCTCTGCGGATTTCTCACAAAAGAACGTGACGGAACGATAGTTAAGTATTTACTTAGTAAAATTCTCAATTCAGAAAACCGGGCCTTAGTCACTGCAGCATCCGAGTGCTTATTTCACCCTTACATACAGACGCAGTATAAATCATATTATCGTAGATGTATTGGCCTTAGTTTTTTCAACTGTCTGGTGAACATATATTTTATTCATGTAGTGATAATTTCGTGACTACACTTCCACTTAACGCAGTCGGTCGAAAAAAAAACGAGTATAATATTATTGCCTTTGTTTGACACTTAATTTCAATTTACACGCGTTCAATTATAAAGACTTTATAGAAACCCTGATCGCCATTCGATTCGCGTTTAAATGCTAATTGAAAAGATGCTGTTAATTCAACAGAAGGTAGGTTTACGAGGGGCTATTACTGAGGCAATAATATCGTATTTACTGCTGACATTTGGCTCCTAAAGATTGCCGGTGCAATGGTGCCGTGGTATGGATGTAACAGAAGGACAGTTACTCATGGAAGGATACAGCAAAAAATCTAATAAATAGTCTAGGAATCAGTCGATCGTATATAAAAGAAGTTTGTACTTTTCACAACCGATAGTGCAGTTCTGGAGCGATAACTGCAAAAATCTTAATCAAGTCGCAAAATAAATAGGAAATCATCGTATTAGACGACGATGGCGACCTCAGTTGTTGGGGCACTTCTAAAATGTTTATGACCAAATATGGCGATGGTCGCGGATGTGACTGACTAAACGCTAATTTATAAATCGAGTCCATGGAATGACAGTTGTTACAAAGGCTTTATCTGTCAGTACCATACTAGCAACTGTCATTCCGTGGACTCGAATTAAAAATTAGAGTTTAGAGAAGAACTCCCCTGTTCTCATGTGTACTTCTGCATCTCTGTTGCTACTTATGTATTCGTTCTCAGTACCACCACATGATCTCGAGTGTTTTTACATTCGCACACCGCGAATGTCTCGCGTTATTTACATACTGGCTAACTGCCTGCGGGTTTCCAATAATGGCGGGTAGTACCTAATTTGTAGAGCCTTCGACGGTTTGACATTCGTCGCCGAAGTTATGCATACAGCTTACCCGCGGGTGATGTGCAATTTGCTGACTATTGACATAGCGTGTTGTTTATTATCGGACAATTTGAGAAGGGCAACTCTCGGCTTTTCGCTCTTCGACCGTATTCATTAATATTGTAAACTTAAGGCTGGAAGATAACAGCGTGGCGGGAAATTCAAAATTTTCAGTTTTTTACTTTTTTTAGCTAAACTGAGCTATTTTTGTTCAGCGATTTTTCGTTCGCGGCAATTACTAGTATCGTATACTGTTTTATTGCCGCGATTTGGCCACTTTTGGCGAGAATCGATTGCATTCTTAAGTTCTAGGATCTGGAATCCAAACCTAAGGCCTCAAAAGTTAAGCCTCGCATTGAGAAATCGCAGAAGCTTTTCTTGCTAAAAACGCATCCAAAAAATAGATGTTTTTTTTTTCATTGGCGGCGCTAGTTGTGAGACGTATTTCATCTTAAATTAAAAACTAAAGTTGTGATACTGCCCTGAAAAAAAAATAGTTTCTACACAAAAAATCGACCGGGGGCAGGGGTCCGGGGAGGTCAGCGTGACAAAGAAGAGGCCTACCTAGGGTTATGCCCAACAGTGGGCGAGATTATTGGGCTGCATAGATACACAAAAAAGCCGTCAGTACCTACGTCGAAGACTTTGAAGTAATAGTTACCTCCTATGAGCGCAATGTGTGACGCTTTCGATACGTGTGAAGATCAAGAAGTCCCCTTGTCCTCTTGTACGTGTATCTCTCTCTATGCAACCCATGTAGTTACATCAATCGTTAAAGTCATGAATCATCATCAGACAATTTGATTAGATTGACTAGAACTGTCGAGTTTTTACCAAAGACTAGCCAAAGCCATACCTTGCACTACTTTCATTACAAAGGTGGCGTGAAAGGTTGCCCATTTCGCATTCACCTCAACGACTTTGGATTGGACTTAACACAACCCAACACAACAAACAAAAGCCTCTTTCAACTCCTGATCCGCTCATGTTGTAACAACTTTCTTTTCGGTACGAGTAAATACTTAGCGTCGAAATTCGCCCTTAATTAGTGGGAAAGAAAGGCGATAGCTCATTGTGAGGGCCGGCACGTACGGAGGGAAACTCGTCCCTCGGGTGGTTGTGAATGGCATCCGCCGACGACCGCATGCCGAGGCTCGGAGCCCCAAGGACTGGCCGAATTCACTTTGAAAAGAATATTTAAGAGGAAAAAATACATAGCTACGGCTATGTTCCTAAAGAAGATTTTACAGAAGTGAAGTTGATCGAATAAAAGGATGAAGTGATGAAGAAAGGATTACTTGCCACAGTCCAATGGGACTTAAATAAGTTAACTGCCCACTTAGCTATACTACAGGGTGCACTCTAAGTCGATAGCGGAACTCTTTTGATCAATACAAACAACTTGTACTAGGTGGCGACAAAAATGGAGCGAAAAAAATATCAGCTGTTTCATACATTTGGCGCAGTACTGAGTCGACCTTTTGTATGGAACAGCTGATATTTTTTTCACTCCATTTTTTTCGCCACCTAGTACAATTTGTTTGTATTGATCAGTAGATAGCCTACTTAAAGTTCCGCTATCGACTTAGAGTGCACCCTGTAGAGCGTATAGCAGTACAGACAAATCTGTTGCTGTCTGCCGTGCGCAAATACTGAGCGAAAAGGTCAACCTGAAGAAAAACTACACAATCGAGGATTCGTATTCCCCACTTTCCTCTCTCAAAACTGGTCAGATATTAAAAAGCACCACTGATATCACAAGAAACTACATGATGTCGGACCGTCTTGTGTATTTTAAATTTAAGGTTGTTAAATCGCATTACCGTCTTTAGTCGCCGTTTTTAAATACGCATTTTTTTGAATTTTCGGCGGGTCCTAGCTCCTGTTAACAATAATTTATCGAAAAAAAATCCAAATAGTCCGACATGCCGGGGGTGGAGATGTCCCAGCATACCAAAAATGTTTCCTCTAGTGCCATTATCCAGGGAGGAAATCGTTGATTACGTTTGTATGGAGAAATCACCACAAATGCGTTAGTAGAGTCCATAGGACAACAAGATTAATTTTATTTCTTCCGTAGTAGATTTAATAAACATGCTCCCCACTTTGTAAATAGGGCCGCAAACAGAAGAATAATCGTATAAATACAAGAAGTATCCGTTGATGATATTGATAAGTAATTCTTGCTCTTACCGCGATTAAAATTGAATAACCACCATGCCTATCAACAATGACAGCATCTCTCCTTTTTCTTAACTTTTCAAACGGAAGATAGCATCCCGGGGGCATAAAACTACGCAGGCACTCCGCTCTACACCCAGCACGATTTTGAACTTTAAATCAAGTGTTATAAAGCCTACAATGCGGATAAGCTTCCTCGACCAGTGTGGCGGTCCCAGTTGCGCGTAACGTATTTAATTTCCGTAAGCTCGTCGCTATTAGCCCAAAATAAATAAGCTCCGAGGAAAGGAGAGGAGAGGTAGGGAGGGTGTGGGCAGTGTTGCCAGGTGCGGATTATAGGAAAGCCTAAAACTGGGATTTCTTTATTTCGGAACGGTCAGCGTTACTAAGGCCCGTAAGATCTATCAGAGTTTAAACCAAAAAAGCTAGTTTAAACCCTATCTGTCGATTAACTTTCATATAAAATGCGAGGTTTAATCTATGGATTGAGTTTAAACTGTGATTGATCTTACGGGCCTTACAGGGTCAAACATACATGACACATCAATAAAAAAATACTACAAAACATAATGGATTTATCCACCTTTTGTTTTTTCCCGTGCCAGGGCAACATTTAGTTTGCGGGTTCAAGTCCTGCGAATGTTTTTGACCTTATAATAAATCTCTTATGAATTTACGTTATAAAGTTCCAATATTTTTGTATATTGGAGACACAAATAACCCAGACCAAGCACGCCCGAAATATACTCGTACTAAAGTACTTTTTTTGTAGGAATCGCCATAATTACCATAATTTTTGTTATATCGCCTAAAAGAAAAACTAGGTGTCGTTTTCTTCAAACCCCTGAAAACCTGTACATCCTATGAAAGGAGGGTGTACTGGCAACACCAGGCCCCCTCACCCCACCGCTACCGCCCGGCAGATAAATTTGGAAAGTGGCAACAGGAGCCAGCAGATGGTGATTTATTATCGTGTTTTATAATAATTACTCGGAGCTTTGTACTGGGCCCCTAATGGCTGGATATGTGCCTCTCGCGGTACATTGTGTCCAGGGGTCTTAATTGTCTCACTAACATTCAATATATCAATTATAAAAAAGGCGGCTGGAAAGCTGTGGACATTACTCTAGCACGACACCGTTGAGGTTAGCGTGACAAAGCAGAGGCCTTTGCACAACAGTGGGCGACATTCATAGGCTGGATAGATAGACAGATTAATACCAGTTCTGATTCACAATCGTTAACAAAACTAATGAGTGAATTAGATTTTGCGACTTGGTTCACTCAATATCCTTAAAAAATGAGTCACGATGGTTATCGCTATCACGATCAAAATCGCCTTAAATGACATGAATGGTCGTTTGAAATAAATGCATTAGACCCCACCAGGGTTTTATTTTATTTTACTTCCCTGCCCCATAATGACGTGCGGGCGTCAAATGATCTAATCCCTCATTATGTTGTTCTACTCTGTTAAACAGCCCACGTTATATGAAGATGGACGTTCTTTTGTCCGGCAAAAGGTTTTTATGACACACTAGAATTTAGCCCGCGGCCGGGCTGCCTTTGTGTGGGACCTCCACTCTATCTTTGCGAGTTAAGGGTGGACGATAGCAACGTAGCGGGAAATTCAAAATTTTCACAGTTTTTTACATTTTGTAGCTAAACTGAGCTATTTTTGTTCAGCGATTTTTCGTTCGCGGAAACAACAAAGTATGCTTTTCATTATTGTAAACAACAGAACAACAATAATTCAGCCGATTATGTGTTCTGGTCTACGAAGCAGTGGCACTGCCCAAAAAAACTTGTCGTAGACCAGAACACATAATCGGCTGAATTATTGTTGTTTATTGTTTACAATAATGAAAAGAATACTATGTTATTGCCGCGAACGAAAAATCGCTGCACAAAAATAGCTCAGTTTAGCTACAAAATGTTAAAAACTGTGAAAATTTTGAATCTCCCGCCACGTTGCTATCGTCCACCCTTAAGCCATAAAGTTTTTCTCTATAAAATAGTATTTTTATTGGTGATCCTAAAGCTAGCACAAAAGTGCTGAGATCTTAGAGATGTATAACCGAGAAACTTAAGCCTTTTAACTCCGTTAACCTAGAAACCCAATACAGGGTACGGCAATAACATTTTGACGCGGAAACACACCAAAACCTCGTCAAAAAGGTGGACCGTAAAGAAAAATATTTGTCCTCTATGCGTTCCTAAACCTTTGATCAGTTTGTGATGAAACTCGTACGGTGTTCTGAGGACACCCGCGAGGGTTTCCGGCCCAAAAAAAAAAAAACAGTTTTCCTTCCAATTTTTAACACTTAAAGAGACTTGGTGACATAGACGTTTCACGTTCAAACCATCGCCAACAGCCGTGTGCCCGACACAGCCCCCACCCAATTTTGTTTTTGTAGTGTCGGGTCCGTTCTTGCTGTGCAAAGCTGTTTTATGGCTTACGTCGAGCAACAAGTATTCCCAATGAATGTTCGGGATGAAAACAAAAATAAACACGTACACGTGTAAAAATAAACGGAGCGGAACGTCGAGCGGGTTCAAAGGAAAACTCCGGATAAAGTTCGCTATTTAACGTTCTTCCATCACGGAGTAAATACTTACCCTCAACAGGGCCTCAAGTCTGTTCTTCATAGATTCAAAGGTTTTAAAATAAAAGCTCTGATGTCCATTCTTGAACTCAATGAAAACAGATTTTAGTAAAACTTTTGTCCTACAGCTACATACAACTACAGCTCACATTGGAGAGGGCGTAGGTTTTCTTTTGCCTTTAGCATGGCTATTAGGATGGGATAGGATGGAAAATTGGACAATGTTTCTTCAATTGGGCATAGGTACTTTTTCTTCTCTTGCAGTGCCGTCTCTTTACTCTTATCGGAGGTTGGCAATCAGTTTGGCTATTAATTTCTCTCTTTGAGGCTGCCAAACGGAACAAGGAGCTCGTGGATTGTTGGAACCAAAGGCGTAAGTTGTGAAGCCATGATAATTATCTTGGGTCTTTCAGGTGGACATACGGGATTCAGATTTTTACAGTTTTTGTTTCGACCCAGAATTGAGGTCTAGAGTGTATTCCAACAACCTTCATTTGTAAGCTTCCCTTCTGATATGTGGGCATAAGGATCTGCCACCCCACGGGAATTGACGGGCCTCACGAGTTTATGAAATGTCTGCTTCGTGGAATTAGTTGTTCAGGCTCCAGGGAAACATTGGATTGAATGGTGTTATTGCTTGTGCCTCAAGTTCAGCCTTTCCTAATTTGAAATGTTACCTGGTTCCGAAACTAATTAGAGACATTGCCACCCCGACTTCAATTAATGCTCTTTTATCTCAGCGGAGCGTCGGTAGCCCACTAGTAGAACAATGGACTCGGAATCGAGAGACCCATGTTCGATTATAATATCGATAATTATCGGTGCGGGCATGTACCTAAGGCTTTAATTTATTTAAAAGTTACGGACATTTGTGAACTTTTGTAGTAATACCACTCGCTAACCGTGAAAGACAACATCGCGAGGAAACCTGAGCGTATGAGGCATTGCCAATCCGCATTGAGGACGCGTAGTGAGCTTTTGCCCCGCTATGGGACATAACTTTTTTTTTTACTTTTACCTTTTACAATTATTTTGGCATCATTACCATCGTCATTGCCAGCCCACATTTGCCTACTGCTGGGTAAAGGCCAATTACGTACTGGGCCGTATATTTATTTTTTAAAAAACTTAGGCTTTGCATCTTGGACAGCAGAGGAAGGATTTTACAGCGGCCAGTGGCATCTCGCACTAGATGGGTGAAGCAACCACACGGACGCTGCAGTGCCTGGGGCATTGTGGGGCATAAAATCTAAACTTTAGTCAGATGGAGTAGGCTTGCCTAAGACCCATATCATCCTCTCAGGCAAACTGCATGCACAGGAAAGATAAACGCTATATTACGAATACTGTGCCAGCTTTAAGGCTCCCACCACACAGGCGCGTTTTTATCGGGCTAAGCGTTATTGCGATATCTGTTTTCGTACTATTTGTATTAGGATGGCCATGGAGTTACACACTCAATAAAGCCGCAATGGAAGTAGGACGTTCCTAATACAAAATGTAGTGATTAACAGATGTCGCATTAACGCATGCGATATTATGAAAGATAAAACGCGTCCGTGTGGGGGGCCTCTGATCTCAAGCTCAAGCTCCACCTAAGAATGAAATACCACGTATGACTTTATTTGAAAGCAGTTTTTCTAGCGAGTGTACTTAGAAATGTTTTATTAAAATAGGTTAAGCCGTTTGTGAGATACGCTCATTTTGAAGCTAAACTGTCGGGGGTATTTAAAAATTGTAGTTATTAACTTAGTACTTATGGTAGGTTTACGAGGTTTTGGTGGGTTTAAGTGTAGCACTTGTTTGAAGTCGGTGACACTTATATTAACGTTCGATGTTTACCACTCAATGAACACAAACTCAGGTCACCTCAGAGTTTACCCGCAAAGTTTACTCCGTTACTTCTCTCTACTTAACAAAGCAAATGAAGCCCTTTCACAGGGCCAATTGTTTGCGCTCCCTATTAAATCCTTAAGTGCCGGCTATTGTGCTTTTGAACAAAATGCGAACTCGCAGAAGGTTTTATTGTAGGCAGAGACTTTCTAGTTGGACTCTAGGTGACAGTGTCATCAATGGTAATAAGATGAGGGGCGTAGGTTCATTTAGAGTCTTTCTTAGTGTTAAAAAAAACTTTTAAGGGTGTCACGATTCTCAAAATGGGTGGTAGGCGGAAGTTAAAAATCTGTGAAGGAGCGCTCTACCGCGCTCTCGCCCAACAAACGGAGTAATCAAAGAAGTCGTTTTGCTACCCCTAAATATTATCCGATTTCGTTTATTTTGATGTCAATCGTTTGTGTAGTTTTTTATCTACTTATATCCAAGTTTTTTTTTAATGCAAAACTTTCTGAATAATGCTTTTCAGCTTTAACGAATTTCAAAAAAAGGGAAAAGCTTAGATAGATAAAAGTCCATAAAAACGATTGACACCAAAATCAGCGAAATCGGATAATACATTTTAGGGGTAACAAAACGATTTCTTAGTTTGTATGGGAGTGAGAGATATCGTATCCATGTAGATATGTCACTCATGCTAACCCAGCAGGAAGAGTCATTGGTCAAAGAAGAGAAGAGTTACCCACATTTTAACAAGGCATGAAATTTGTTCGATAGCATGTACTCGTATCCTGGTGTACCCCATCTTGTTACTTGTGTACTTACCAATCTACAAACGAGTGGTGTAATGGTGTTCTATGTACAGTCTACATTACAGCAGTTAATCTTAAGGGTGGACGATAGCAACGTGGCGAGAAATTAAAAAAATTCACAGTTTTTATATTTTGTAGCTAAACTGAGCTATTTTTGTTCAGCGATTTTTCGTTCGCGGCAATAACATAGTATTCTTTTCATTATTGATAACAACAGAACAACAATAATTCAGCCGATTATGTGTTCTGGTCAGCGACAAGTTTTTTGGGCAGTGCCACTGCTTCGTAGACCAGAACACATAATCGGCTGAATTATTGTTGTTCTGTTGTTTAATAATGAAAAGAATACTGTTTTATTGCCGCGAACGAAAAATTGCTGAACAAAAATAGCTCAGTTTAGCTACAAAATGTAAAAAACTGTGAAATTTTTGAATTTCCCGCCACGTTGCTATCGTCCACCCTTAAGACAAATATCGGCAATGGCCCAAAACCTCGCGCAATAAACGATTGGATTCAAACTGATGGCTCTATAAACAGCCTATTGGAGACAAAAACAGTGCTATAAATTGTAATGGATCTTGATACTTGTCAGCGAAAGCTTTGCGAGCAAATAAACCTCTATTTGAAGTTAGTTAAGACTGGACAAAGAGAGATGGACTAAAGACTGCTCGCCTTTGCTTTAGCTCGAGCAAAAGATAAAGATAAGTGAAAAGTCTTTGCTAAAAGATACGAGTAGTAGTTGACAAACTTAGAAGCGGAAAGTCCGAGTTGACTGCCCTCACTCGAAACCACATTTAAATGATTTTCTGAATTTTCGGCATTTCGCGACATATAATTAATTTATAATAATTTCAATAGCTTGTTTTCGAAAATTTTCTCCTAATTTAGAATTACCAATAGAAAACTGGAAGTCAAGTCAAAGAGCGCTTGCGGCGTCACAAAATACTGTTGAACTAAATAACACAGTTATTCTTATAGAATGGTCGTTAGTTTCTGACAATTTTCTCCTCTTAAAACTTGGTATAATTAATGCAAACTCAGTCTGGCATAATCCGATGAGAGAACTTCGTCGTCAGTTATAAAACTTAAAATGCTTTAATTTCCCAAGAAGTGGACTATTATCACCCGTGCTTCCTAATAATTCTACTCGGTTTTGCGTGCGCAATGTCCAACTAAGAAATCTATAAAGCTTTTTTGCTAGCTAGTTCCCACATCCATAGCCTTTATTGTAAGGTTGCCTCTAGACCTAGACTATATTTTGCCCGCGTCTTCATTAATAGGCTGTAGTATCAAAGAAATAGTAAAGTTGTCATGTTTTCACAAGTGAGTACAACGTTGGACACGCAAGCGTAAGGTTCCAGGTTCGAATCCATAGGACTTAATAGGAGGGTGGATACCACATCAAAAGTGGCCGTTTTTTTGTGGGGGATTTATTCGTAGGTTCTAGGATATGGAATCTAAAACTTAGGTACTAAAAATAGTTAAGCCTAGGGTTTCACATATTTTGACAGCCCGTTTTTAGACACATCCAAAAAAGAAGATCTCAAATTATTTCATTGGCGGGCTAGTGGACGTTTCAAAAGTTAGGTAGGTATGTACAATGTACATTGTGAACGGACAAACAAAATGCTGCCAACAATAATAGTTTTAAGGCGCTGGGCATAGTGTATAGCCCGCGCGCAAAGAAAAATGCACATAATCGATTCTGTATCAAATACACAAAAAAAAATCGAAAATGTTCACATATCAAACCCTAGAATTAGGTGAGACCTATCTAACCGAGCCAGTTTCATGTTGATATCCATAACAGATTACAAAAAATTTTGCATGAAAAAAAAGTGCGCCGCCTATTTTTTTTCAAGCACTTCAAAACGTTTATGAATGTCAACACGAAACTGGCTGTTTTAGATAGGTCTCACCTAATTCTAGGGTTTGATATTTGATACAGGACTCGATTTTGTGCATTTTTCTAAGCGCGGGCTTTAAATATTAATAGGGCCATTAAATATTAAAATATTCACGGCTCACATAAGCTAGGCGAGCCAATGATCGTACGGGTAATTACACTGTACTTATTAGTGGCAGATAGCATCGCTGGAATTTAATAACCCGGTTCGCGAGTGGGGGGCTTTGCACCTTTTATGACGGAACTACAGCAACACCCAGAAGAAGAACTTCGGAGATGGAGAACGGAACTCCTCAACAGACAGCAGCAAATCACTCTGAATCAGTATTGCATTTTCACTAGACGTCAAAAGATAAAAAAAAAATTAACTTTGTATTATCTTATACGTTATCAATGCACGGAAGTTGCATCGCTTCATAAAGTGCCGCTTCCTATCCAATGGCTATCTCGACACCCTTTGCGGCTGGAAACAAGGAGCCCGTGGTCTGTTCAAAACACTCGCGTAAGTTTCCATGCCATATTTTTGGACTTCAAGATCCTTCTGCGTGATATATCTGTGGTGATACCTTTCCTTGGACGATAAGTTTTTAATCTAATTCCTTCCCAGTCATTATCGTGGTCGTCTGCTACTGCCGCTTGGCCGCGCTGTAGTAGGTGCGGGTTTTGCCCGTGGATGGCACTCTTGTCCCGTGCGTCTTCTCCGGAGGCATCAGCTCCCGGGTCTTGGGTGTGCAGTCTTGGCGATGTGGTTAGTGGGGCTCCGAGCTGCTGGAGTCTTGCAGCTCGAGGAGCTCCCGCGGGTACGGACGTCCTTTTTCTGGCCGGTCGGTTCCCAGTGGAAGGACACAAAACCAAAGTACCTTCTGGAGGTCCCTATGCATTGTTTATGATCTCCCGGTTTTATGGCAGGGCTCGTTAAAGGGACTATCGCGCTATCTTATTATCAGAGAGTTGGCGGACGCTTTTACTTTTATTGCTGTGTATTAAATCATTACTTCGGCTCCTCTGTTCAGGAGATGATGAGTTTTAGGGAGCCAATTCTGTGACTTCTTTGATCCATTTACTCCTCCGCGGAGCTTTCCATTTATTTCTGTTCATGGCTAGGGAGTGTACCCAATTCTGTAGAATGACTGAAACTGTCTATAAAGTTGTGTGTTTCCTTTACAACGATCCTGAGGTCCCCAGGATCTTCATAGTTCTGTTTGGATTACAGAGTCAGTCAGGGTAGATGAGTAGCAGGTAGCAGCCCAATGGTCGCGTGACCGCTTTCTATCACCGCAGAAAAACATGGTGAAATGGCTGTCCTTTTAACATTCGGTAACGGTGTCTAAACTCTAATTTTTAAATCGAGTCCACGGAATGACAGTTGCTAGTATCCATCTGTCAGATAAAGCCTTTGTGGCAACTGTCATTCCGTGGACTCGATTATAAAAATTTGAGTTTAGAAAATTGTGATATACCCAGTTTATACTAACATGAAATATAGGGTTATCGTCCCTCAGCAAGGGTAATTAAGCGCTATTCTTAATCTTGGATCTAATTGCCTAACTTCAAGGTCAATCTCGATCTCTGTCAAGATGTTGACGAACGTCAGATTTTTTGTCTTATAAAGCGATTGTAATCGTGATCGCGACCCGTTTTTGGAGTATATTGAGTGAACATAACTCAAATACGTTCCCTGTTATGCACAATTTTTCATGGCGTTTGACCCTTTAGGTCACGATACCTTTGAAAAGACCGAGATTGGTAATGAAATTACACAATTAGACCCAATCGCTTCTAAATGGAGCACTCGGTCTGTTTCCAAGCACTCAGATGTTGTTGATTAGTTTATACGTGGGCGGAGACTCCTTGTATCTGCGATCCCTGGTAGTAATGTCATTAGTGGTGCGACGTCATATCTCTACATGGTATAAATAAAGTCGCTTTCCGCGTCAATCTGTCTGTATATCCTCTAACTTCTTCTAAACCAACCAACGGATTTTGATGCGGTCAGTTAGATATCTTTTCACGGAAGGTATAATTTTTGCAATGTTTTTGCATCCGTGCCAAGCCGGGGTGGGTTGCTAGTGTGTAACACTGCTTTACCTAAGATGTAGCTCTATAAGAACAGAATACAAATACGAGACAGAGTGGTACAGAAAAGAGAGAAAGAGTTCTCCCTATCGTTATTTCAGGGTTGACTCTATAAAAAGCTTTTGTATAGATAATAGAATCAGCAGGGTGTAACTACTCATTATCAACTGTCAAAATAAGATTGTTGCTTTCAATAAGAACTATTTGGCGACGAAAATGAAATAGTTATTTGTTATGCAAGAATGCAAAATTATTGTTTGCGGCGAGTGCTTGTATTGAAAACCGAGCTAGCGAAGGTTTCTAAAATTGAGCCACGAGCGTAGCGAGTGGTTCAAAAAAGAAACCTGAGCGTAGCGAGGTATTCAGAAGCACGAGACGCAAATAATATTGCATTCGTGCGAAACACAAAACTTTTCATCTCACAGAAGCGAGGAAATGATTTTGTTAGCCAAGCGGGAAAAACTCTATAGACAACTACTTACAGGCATAGCAGGTGAGTCAAATAAGTTCCTTTTAAAAGCATATTTTACTGTAGTTACGACTGCGGCACTAAAGTTTTGAGCTTCGTTGGTATTAAAACCATTCGTTTTATTAATAATGTCCTGAAGTTTATTTATCCAGACTCAAAAATAATGTAAATAAAAGAATGTTTTTTTTTCCGGGTGCATTCTGAACTTTTACCATATAATATAAAAATTCTAGGAGATAAAAAATGAAATTAGTAATATCGTTTGAAAAAATGTATTTAACAAACCAAAACATAATTATCTATTTGATAAAACAGAAGCGAAGCATTTTTTTTATTTACTGGTAAGTATTATAAAATAAATATGTGTACAAAATATTGAAAATGATATTTTCATCTCCCACGCTCGGAAAGTTTGCTGTTACTAGTAACTTACGATCGTGTAAAGGCCGGATTTAAACTATCTGAACTTTTGTGCGCTTCGAAATTTGAACGCGACGCCGGGACAGTCTTTCCCGCGCCCTATGGTTTTGAAAAAGAAAAAAACACTGGCCGTTTAAGTAGATGCCAGATCCCGATGGAAAATAAAACCTCATTCATAGTTCGTTTAAACGCGTATTTCAGCGAAAGCGATTGTTCGTGCCCATTCTCTATACAAAACTGTGAATGTAAATGGTGCATAAGCATCTTTTAAAAAGGTAAAGTCACGGAATAGAACATTCAGAAACGCGGTTTCTTCTTATAGTCTTTTCAATATTTTGTACACATATTTATTTTTAAATACCAGTAAATAAAAAAAATGCTGCGCTTCTGTTTTATCAAATAGATAATTATGTTTTGGTTTGTTAAATACATTTTTTCAAACGATATTACTAATTTCATTTTTTATCTCCTACAATTTTTTTATTTATATGGTATAAGTTCAGAATGCACCCGGAAAAAAAACATTCTTTTATTTACATTATTTTTGTGTCTGGATAAATAAACTTCAGGAAATTATTAATAAAACGAATGGTTTTAATACCAACGAAGCTCAAAACTTTAGTGCGGCAGCCGTAACTACAGTAAAATATGCTTTTAAAAGGAACTTATTTGACTCACCTGTTTTGCCTGTAAGTAGTTGTCTATAGAGTTTGTCCCGCTTGGCTAACAAAGTCATTTCCTCGCTTCTGTGAGATGAAAAGTTTTGTGTTTCGCACGAATGCAATATTATTTGCGTCTCGTGCTTCTGAATACCTCGCTACGCTCAGGTTTCTTTTTTTGAACCACTCGCTACGCTCGTGGCTCAATTTTAGAAACCTTCGCTAGCTCGGTTTTCAATACAAGCACTCGCCGCAAACAATAATTTTGCATTCTTGCATAACAAATAACTATTTTTCAGTATGTAGTTGACTACGGGAATGGATTTTAGCGACCAAGCATGCAGAGAGAAAAAAGCTGTTCAGTGAGTGGAAAACAAGACCAGTTTTTTGTATTTTCTAAAGCACTAACCCGTGCTAGCGAACATTATAAAGGTGAAGATAAGTGCAAACTATCACTCTAGATGGCGCCCCATCGTTCGTAAGACGAGTATCAATGAGGTTGTAAAATTCGTATCGAGAGTTACTTGACTCGGAAGCTCAATTGGTAGAGCGCCCGCACGTTATGCAAGAGGTCGCGGGTTCAAGTCTTGTCCCGAGCAAATTTTTTAACCTCATAAAAATCTTTATAACAAGACATGTGTTTACCAGCAACTGCCTAAACCAATATCACAGCATGGGTTCCTACTTTATTATTAATCGATTCCCTTTAAGGGTAGACGATAGCAAGGTGGCGGGAAATTCAAAATTTTCACAGACTTACATTTTGTAGCTAAACTGAACTATTTTTGTTCAGCGATTTTTCGTTCGCGAGAATAAAACCGTATTATTTTCATTATTGTAAACAACAGAACAACAATAATTCAGCCGATTATGTGTTCTGGTCTACGATGCAGTGGTAATGCCCAAAAAACTTGTCGTAGACCAGAACACATAATCGGCTGAATTATTGTTGTTCTGTTGTTTACAATAATGAAAAGAATACGGTTTTATGCTCGCGAACGAAAAATCGCTGAACAAGAATAGCTCAGTCTAGCTACAAAATGTAAAAAACTGTGAAAATTTTGAATTTCCCGCCACACTACTATCTTCCAGCCTTAATCGTTTAGTCTCGCATTTGTGAGAATTGGCTCACAATATCCGGACCCCGGAGGAGGGAAGGGGAGGCTTGGGGCGGGGCGGGGCGGGGTTGGGGCCATTAACCGCTGATTAGTTTGCCCCGAGATGTAATTAGCACTACCGAAATGGATGAACCTATTTTAGTGGTCTCTAATGCATGATCGAAACTATATTCTTAATCGGTTGAAACAGGTTTATGTACTGTCGGCCACACGCTAGGATATACCTTTTTATTCGATTGACGCCCTTATGCCGCGCATGGTAAGAGCTGCCATGGGGTATCTATGACTGTGGCCGACCGGCGATCGTACGCATTGCATTTGGATCCGAATACGAGACCTATTGGTGCAAAGTATCCTTTAAGTAGGTGATGCTATTCGCAATGAAGGTTATGCGTTTCGCGAAACATTTTCATGGAAACAAACTATCTCTACATAGTATAAAACAAATCCGCTTTTTACACCCGTGCGAAGCGGGGCCGGATTAAATTCCTGTTTACTTTCGGATACCAATCCATGTCCCTTCTTCGTATTGTCTTAAAATAGAAGAGATTCCGCGCAAGCTAGGGTTTATCCCAAAACATTAGATATTAGAGCGAACTTTTTACCGTTAAACCATATTTGGTTGGGCGCGTGTTGGTATCTATTTGTTTTCCTAACTTCCTTTCCTATCTTATATCCTTGTTTATTTAGGATAATCGAGAATTGATTTCCAAACCCATTAAGAATGTAACTAAAGTCATAGAGAGTTTGTGGACACTGAACGCTCGATCGATAAATTTGGCAGACTTCCAAATTCCTTTAGTAAACTACCCTGTCAACATAAAGCACTGTCGTTGGAAAGTACTCGTAGTTCTTTGAAGAAGGTTAAAGGAAATCACCGTGAGGAAACCTTAGTGACTGCCTTGATATTTATTTTGCCCCAAAACGCTTTATTAAATCGTCAAGCCACCACCGTGGTTTACAAACTGTTTACCTAAAACAACATTACTATCCTAATGAACAATATTGACTATTATCAAAAGCTCTCTCCACGAAAGCCCCATCAGGCATTCCATTCAATTACCGCCACTTTGTCTCTCGCAATAAGCTCTACGTAAGTTACAAAGGGCATAGGCCCCGCCGGCCATACAAATCGATGCGATTACGCTCGCGCCGCGGTAGACTCACTAATTTAGAGCGATGCCACACGGGCGTTGTGTGTGCGTTGCGTTAGCGCTGCGTCGACTGAGCGGTGACGCTCCGTCGTTCTACATATGAATCTGAACAACATGCCACACGGGCGTTGTGGCTGCGCTGCGTCGTCGCAACGCACAAGGAGAGGAGGGAGACGAGGTGGGGAAGGGATCTGCGTTGAAACGACGGGGCGGCCGCAGTATTTTAATAGCATATGTTTACGCCGACGCAACGCCCGTGTGGCGTTCACTGCGTTGAAATCATTGCGTTGCGACGACGGAGTGCAGCCACAACGCCCGTGTGGCATCGCTCGTAGACTCACTAATTTAGCTCTGCCGTGACCGGTGTGGGTCGCATTAAACATTTACAAGGGAAATGCTGGCCCTAAATAATAAAACCGTCGTAGCGCGCCGGCAATTTCCTGCCTGCGACCGGGAAGTTGGGAAAAACCGGCCAATGGCTGGGAGAAACTGGACCGGCTGAGGGTTCCGTAGCTTTAGATTTTTGAGATGGACGGAGGGACGGTGCTGTCAAACTTTTGGGGAGTCATTTCATAAAAAGAAACCCTAATTAGTGTTTCTGGGTGGCTACTGGCTACCTACGAGCACATCAAGCTCAATAGCGTGCGATATAGCGCCACAGAATTCAATTTAAAAAGGTAGAGACTAGAAGAAATAAAAACTTTATTGTACAACAAAAATTTGTTATCAGTTAAAAGCTGTCAGATGTCAAAGCTCGATAGCCTTCGTAAATAGGGCCAATTCTGGCCTTGCGGGCGTGATTTTCCTTTTGTGTTTTAAACAAGTATTTATGGTATGTATGGGAATTTAATTAATACAATTTTTATTATACTCAGAAAATGGAGCACACTCTTAATTTGAAATTAAAAAGGTTTCGTGTTTTGACTACGCAACCCTAGAATCCGTTTCCTCCGCGCGCCTTTTCTATAGGAATGTTCCTTTGAAATTCTGCGGTCCTACCCGACGCGAGTTTTCTTTGTGTTATTTTTGCCAGGAAGTTCTTATTTATTTTAACTTGGTTTAAAAACTACATTAGTTTTTCTTTAATTTTCTTTATTAGTTACGTACAGCCAGTTGGCCTAGCATAGAGCTCGATAATGTGCGATATAACTATCGATATAGAGTGACATCTCCAGCTAGCGTAACATGGGTTAGCGACATATCGACATGGTTACTATATTTTTACAGTGTATAGAATAGAGGTATTATAGGCCTCGATAATAGTCGCTCATGCGAAGCCAGCTGCTATCAAAGCTCGATACGGCCGGTGGAATATTCGATTCCTATCAAGCTCTATAAAATTGCGTATTATAATATTGCCAACGGTGTGTAGAAAAAGTGACGCAGGAGAGAGCGAATTCACTATTCCGCAATGACATAAACTATTCCGTATTAAAACCCCGGAAACCCGTCCACTAGCGCCGCCAATAAAAAAAATATACAGTATGTCCACGGACTGCACCGCGCCACTTAATTCTGTGGTAAAGCATCATTAGTGGAACACGAATAGCATAAAAAAAAATAAAAAATAAATAAAAAAACTCAGTATTCAAAATAAACATTAGCAAATTTAATTCATAATGCATCAACCTGTGTATCGCTGACGCCAAAAGCGGCAACCAGTGATCGCGTAGATGAAAGTGGTTGCCGCTTTTGGCGTCAGCGATACACAGGTTGATGCATTATGAATTAAATTTGCTAATGTTTATTTTGAATACTGAGTTTTTTTATTTTTTTTTAATTTTTTTTTTATGCTATTCGTGTTCCACTAATGATGCTTTACCACAGAATTAAGTGGCGCGGTGCAGTCCGTGGACATACTGTATATCTTCGTTTCGGATGCGTTGTTTGCTAAAAATTAACCGGTAAATGATAATCTCTAGGATTAACTATTTTTAGGACCTAACTTCTAGACCTTCAATCTACGCAAAAAACTCATCCAAAAAGAAGACATCTTTTTTTTTATTGGCGGCCTTTCTTCATACTGATCTCGTGATACAGGGCTTCATAAAAAACTTAGGCCTATGAATCTACGAAATGAGATGATTTATACAGCGTCCAGTGGCACCTTAACTCATACATTAGATGGATGAAGTGACCACACGGACGGTGCAGTGCCTAGAACATTGTAGGGCTTCATAAGTAAACCATAAAACCATAAAGTAATAATGTTGTCAGAAATTATTACTATGTACGGTTACTAGCACGCTAGGATACCCTCAGCAAGCGTATAATACGGCTGGGTTAGAGCGTATCTATGGGTTTATAACTCTGTCTATCCCGCTCTAAGTCAAACAAAAGAGATAATAATATATTTAAAAACCCACATATACGCTCTAACCCAGTCTTATGCTACGCTTGCTAGCTCTTATTACGCCCGGTATAAGCACGTCAATCGAACGGAAAAGGGGTATCCTGGAGTGTCGCTGATTGTACGAGCCATACCAACACCTTAGCTGTAGTATTTAACGCTTGACGCTTATTGATGTGCTTTTTATGTCTGTCTTATCTAGAATAGTGTTGTTTATGTGGATATGGACCTTGCGCGGACAGCCGCCGCCCACGGTCGGTTGAATGACCATTTTAATGGATGGTGTATTTTGTTACTTATGTCAGGGGGGTTACCCTTGAAGCTATTGCGATCAAATTGAAAAAGTTTTAAAATTAATTTCTCTTTGAATTCGCATAGTAATGCTTTGATTTTAAATACTTTGTAATTTTTATACAAAGGTAAGACTGTTTTATTCAATAAAAACACAAAATGCGTCTTAATTTGTAAAATATTAAATTTTGTAAATTGCGCCATATTGCGGCCGCAATGGAACAATGCGTCAAGGGTAGAGGGGCAGTACTCAACAAATCGGCAAGATGAGGACGCTCTGGGGGCGAATTCTCGTTAATCTCGCATTCGACACATCTCGAAGGAAAAATCTCATGTCATTTCGATCTCGATTCTCGACTGCTCCCGACCACTCGAGTCCTGTCGAGCGAAAAAGGCAAACATCTCGCAGAAATCTCGTGCCTTATGTCGAGATTCGCATAAGATTGTGACATTCGCGCAAAAGGAGATTTTTCCTTCGAGATGTGTCGAGTGCGAGATTCCCGAGAATTATCCCCCTGCTAGTGGAGCACAAACACAATATTGTCACGATAACGTTTTTATCCCACTATCGGATAGCGGCACCTCGCTTTAGATGCGTGAATTAAGCAAGGTAGCGCTAGCCGATAGTGAGATAAAATTGCTTATCGGGACACTGTGCTTTTCGACTTTTATTCGAAGGGCGCACAGATTATAATCTGTGGAAGCGCGTAAGCTGCCGTATCTGTGTGAGCAAGATACGTATACTTTTCTTTCATTATAATATTTTACTGCCTTTGTAAGGGTCCGTGTCCTGTATTATGTAATATTCATAGATATATGTGTGTAGTATTTCGTACGTGTTGTTCCGTAGAGTGCTTTTTGGAATTTATACCACCCAGTGACAAAAAAACCCTTCAAAAACAGGCTAATCCTTTCTAGCCTCCATTTTTATCCGGCCCCAATTTACACTGTTCGTTTTGTGAAAACCAAACAGACGTGGAAAAGCAAAATGGAGCCTCAGTTAGCCAGATAAACGCTTTAGACCCAAACAGGCTTCCAGGGGATTATGATAAAATACATAAGACCGCTGAGAAAGGGGCAAAAAATAGTCCTGTATATGTATGAGCCGGGGGGCAAAGTTAATTAATTAAATTTGCATAAGTTAGCACGCGAGCGAGCGGGGTGGCGCTAGCGCTAAACAAATACAACAGATGGACAAGTTTGCTAGTGAGACGTAAGGCCTGAATTCTTGATATCCTGACGTACGCACGATGGGGGTGCATGGTGCTTCGATAAACGCTTTTAGTAGCGCTATCTTGTCAATAAATTTATTATCAAGCTGTGATCTGCCCCGCTCTATGAGTGGTCATCCATTGTGAGATTTTGTCAAAGCGGCACCAATAGGTACCGACAATTGAGGTCATGAAAGTGGCACACTATACCTGAAACCCTGCCGAAACAGGGTGCCCCGGGCCAATTAACGGAAGGTGATACCGCCTGCGCTTGCGCATAGCACTCTCAAAGAAGAGTGGCTCGTGGATTGCTCCACTTCCTCCTCTCCTGGGAGGTTCTGGAGTTGTTGAAGTTCCGCTCACCGCCCGCAATCCGGAGTCTGCTAAAGGTTCGATCCCCACTTGGGACGTCCGAGAAGTAGACTACTATTTCATCTGAACAGTACCGGAGCTGTAAAGCTCGTTGACTTCTCAATGCACCGTTGTACAGTCAGCCACACGCTAGGGTCCCCTTTTTGTTCGATTGGCGCCCTTATGCCGCGCGCGATAAGAGCTACCATGGGGTATCCTTGACTGGGCCGACCGTACATCTACCCTTAGCTAACAGCAGGGTCAGTAAAGTGGGAGAGAGCACTTTAAGCACAGATTACTGTGACTCTATCTAACGCCATAGAGCTCGAGGAAGATATCGAGATATGGTCCGATCCTCTTCAAGCTTGGCCAGCTTACGTCGGGATACTACGAGGTTTTTAGTTTCCTTACCATTCAGTAGACTTTATGGCTTTACTTCTTGTATAGATTTTAAGCTATGTTGTCTCTAGTGTCTTAAAAGTGAAGGAGATCGACTGAACAGTACTTCTATATATTATTTCCTTGAAGCTCTGCGGTCCCGGGGAGGCGGGGGAGCGGCGGCAAATCGCGACGTGCGCGCTCCTAAATATGCGGCTCGAGTCACGTGCCGCTCTGCCCCAGCCTCCCCGATATGCAAATGGCCTCCGAGACAAATTGGACTTGAGGATGAATACCTGCGTCAATTACTGCCTGAAGGCTTCGCTTACGAGCGGTTTGATAACTCCATAAGTGGAACGCGTGTCCGCATCAGACGGATCGCATTCGCTCGCAAAATGACTAATCTGTTAACATGCATGGTCGAGAAAATTCGAGGAAGGCTTTTTCTCGAGCTATGTTCAACAAATTTATGACTCAACTCGAGAAACTGACATTTTGCCGACGACTAAAGATTTTCTCCAGCATGCATGCTAAGGGGTGTGATGCGGGGGTAGCACAAACTCATGCATGCCACGAAATAAATGAAAATATTTATGTCGACTGATCAAAAGTCGCGTTGCAATTACTTACATAAAATAGTGTACGTATCAAAGGAGAGGAATGAGGTTTGATTGAAATTTCCCGGAATCGCTCACAATCTCAAAGGCGCCAAAAAAAAAATCTAACAGCTGTACAACATTAGGTGCGTGACTAAGTTTTTGTAACTCAGGTACTTTATAATCCCCTAAAGCCGTTTCCAATCATTGACTCTAATCCCATTGCGTCACCGAAGTCGTACACAAGACAGCACGTGAGACTGTACATTTTTGTTGCAAAGTCGCCCGTAACGCAATTGAATAGAGTGCACGCGTGTAAGGGTCTACGTGCTGTCGTGTGTACTAATAAATAAGCCCTATAATAAAACATATTTTTTAAACATTAACCCATTCTTAGAAAAAATATATAGTTATATACCAAAATCTTGCAAATGTCCACAGGTAGAACTCTTACCCCTACAACATTAGGTGTGTAACTACGTCTTTCTAGCTCGGGTACTTTATAATCCCCCAAAGCCGTTTCCGATCCATTTGCCTCTAGGCTCTAATTCCATTGCGTCACCGAAGCCGTAGGTACGCACGCGGGTCACTAACGCTCCGGTTCTATTGTTACAGGCGTCCTGGTGGTGAATGTGACGTGGCGAGGGAAGACCTACGTCGGGACCCTGCTCGACTGCACCAGGCACGACTGGGCGCCGCCACGGTGAGTGACTTGACTTGCATCCAGGGGCTTAATTGTCTAACATTTGAATCTATCGCGATCCCTTTCAATTTGACGTTTGAAGGGTGCTGATAAACTTCACACTGCATTTATTTGACACAAACTGTCATTGAAAGCGATTGAGATAGGGATAGGGATTGCGACTCGATTTTGAAGTATATTGAGTGAAGAAAATATCAGAATCGTTCACTCAATTTCATTCAATTTGTATGGAGTTTTAACTCATTCGTTCTGTTAGCGATTGTGATTTAAAACTTAGAGAATTCCATTCTAAAGTCGCAATCACGATCATGATCCCGATACCATTGAAAGGGATAGCGATAGATTCAAAAGTCAGACAATTAAGCCCCAGGGCCCTTAGCCTGTAACGCAATGGTGCCAAAATGGGCTCCCGGTTGACGGTTTCAATTACGATTTATTAATGCTGTCGGTCCAGTGTCGGTCCTTTTTATGTTTTAGTAGTACAGCAAAGAATGTTATGAGTCTAATTCTAGAGGATTAGTTCGCTGGTTGTAGGAGAACAACGAAAAAATCCCGGTTTTGTCCTTTTACCTAGGACGCCATTGTGTTACAGGCTAAGGCCCCTATTTTCGTAAAATTAAAACTGTAGTGGGCAAAGTTGCAATGTATGTACTACACACGACGACACGCCAGACACTTTTGTTGTAAAGTTGCCCGTAAAGTAACCGAGTAGAGTGCTAGCGTGTAAGGGTCGACGTGTTGTCGTGTGTACACCAGCGACTGTCGAAACATATGGATCCCAGTTTTACTTTCTGTCAACTAAAGCCAGATATCCAAAAAGAAGCAAGTACTGAGAAAATGTAATCAGGAAAAAATGGGAGCATCCAATTGCATAGCGCTCGCTATTGGTTTGCAACAAGAGTGAGGAAATCAGGAGCAGACTCGATTAAAGATTGTTGATTGATTGAGTTTTGAAACTACTCGGGTGAAGAAAAAAATATTTGCTCCAAAAATCTATATTCTGCATCAATGACCGAACTTTCCTCCCCACAGGTTTTGTGACTCCCCAACGGAGGAGCTCGACGCGCGGACGCCAAAGGGCCGCGGCGCGAAGCGAGGCAGAGGTGCAGCCCCCACAGACATGACCAACTTCACCGAGACCCGCTCCTCAGTCCACAGCAAGCTGCGCAACGGAGGCGCCAAGGGGCGACGCGCCCTCCCCTCCCCGACCCCCTTCACCCCTCCACGACCAGACCCCAAGCGAAAGCGAACCTCAGAAGCTGACGAGCGACCCCCAACTCCTAAACCCAAGAGGCCGCCCCCGGCTCCTTCCTCCCCGCCCCCAGACCCCGTCCTCCTCGAATGCCCTGAACCCAACTGCTCAAAGAAGTACAAACACGCGAACGGCCTCAAATACCACAGATCGCACGCGCACGGCACGGACGACGACGAAAAGGACGGCTCCAGTTCCGAAGTCGAAGAACCGGCGGCGGAACCGCCGTCCCCCGCGCGGACGCCTTCTGAACCTCCCACACCAGTCACTCCCGTCAAATCCCCAACGCCAGTTAAATCCCCGGAGGTTAAAGCTGAGAAATCGCCAGAGAAGTCTCCGGAGAAGCCGGACGGCCAGGCGGAAGGGCAGGCGCCGCCGCGGTTCGCTGAGGAGTTCACGGCGAGCCCTGCGCCCCCTCACCCCGAGCGCCCGCAGTCTCCGCTGGCGCCTTCGACGCCGCCTCCTGATCCCTTGACCACGCTACAGCCTACGCAGTTCAAAGTGAGTATGCTTTTTAGGACGAGTGCGTTGAATGGAAATGAGTTGTAGTAAGCTGTATCAGAGATGAGCAGGCCAGGCCTTTTTTGTTGTAAGATATCTGTGTTCGACTTCCTAGAATTGGCTACCTGCCTGCCTGACCAGCAGATCCAAGTTCACCGGAATTTCTGCTATTACCTAAATATAATTAATGTGCACCATCGTCATCGCAGATCCGATAGAAGGAAAACGGGCGTTCCAAATAAACATGATTGATTTATCTAAGAGAATTTTCAAGACAAGACCATTTTTAAAGTTATTTGCAGTCCATACCTTATCATACTTGCTTGACAGAGGTCTAGAAACTTTCGAGCTAGAACCGAGCGAGTGTCGAGAAACTTTCGGGCGAGAAGCGAGCGAGAGACGAAAAACTTTCGAATTAGAGATTTCCAAAGCCGTTCTCGGGCATGCAGCATCTGAGAAACGATCGAAACCTAACCCTCGCCCAACCCTTCCAGGTGAAGCCACGCTCCGCCCTCATGCCGTCCGAGGAGCGCAAGTCCACCGACTCCCCCCCGGACGAGGGGGGAGGCAAGCGGCGGGCCAGGCGCTCCCCCACGCCTGGCGTGCTGGGGAGGAGCTCCCCCGCCTACTCGGACATCTCTGATGATGCAGCACCGGCCGAACCCAGTGACGCGGAGGGCGAGCACAGGCCCTTCCCCGTGTTCCATCAGGTTGGCGTAAGTATAAAGTCTATTTGCTCGAGCGAACATCAGGCAACGTAAAAATATTTTGGCAATAATAATGTCCCCACCGCCGCGCAACCGCACTCAAGTGCATGTCGAAGTAGCCAAACTGATTGCCAACCTCCGATAGGAGACGACACTATAAGAAAAAAAAGAGAAGAGACTTTAAACCACAATCTCTTGCTTGACTCTTTTTTTGTAACTAAGATTGCACTATCTCTCACAATCTGTAGCCTAGCGCCATCCGGTGTGGAACAGACAACAGGATTTCAGGAGTTACCATGTAAAATTGTATCATTAGTCATTCAGAATATTGTTTTTTCTTCTCCAACAGTACTACGGGCAGCCCTCGTACCTTCCCCCCGCGCACCCCGCGGCCGCACCCCCTCCACCTCCCGAGAAGGGCAAAGAAGACCTTACCAAGTGCGACCCCAAAGTTGATCTCAAGGTATGCACACAATTTTCTACAGACCTTCATTGTACACACGACAGCACCTCAGAGCGTACACCTTTGTTGTAAAGTCGCCCGTAACGTAACCAAGAGTGCAAGCGTCGACGTGCTGTATTGTGTACTTACTTACTTGAGAAGAAAGAATATCATCATTAGATTACAGAAAACTTAACTCAGTTGGGTATGGGGAGGTAGTTTTAGGGCGTCCTCTTTTCCGAGTTCCCGTTGGACACCACATCACTGTCGACAGTTGACCTAATCAATTTAACTTTTATTCATAAACCATTGTCATCTCAGATCTGTGTAACAATTCCAATTTTAGGTGGTTCTTCAAAGAATGAAACGAAAGAAGATAGCCGAATCTGATCATCACTCTACTATAGGAGATGCCACTCAAAGATGGCTATTCTCAGCACGTAACCAGCTCAGCCTCAAACTAGTCTTTCTTTCGCCTAGCTAGTTCACAAGAACAAGATGAAAAAAAAAAATACTAACAACACCCTTCCCACACCTTCCAGGAAGTGAAACAGGAGCCCGGGCCACAAAAGGTCCTCCCGCAGCACTTCTATCCGTACAACTACGTGCCGAACTTTCCGTACAACGTTGAGGCGGGCGGGCCGCCTCCTGGCGCGCCTGTGGACGACAAGGGGAAGGATCCAGACCGCGCCAAGACCACCCCGAGCCCCCTAGACAAGGGGAAGCATGTAAGTGTTTATAGGAGGAGCGGGTGATCATGCTCTTCACTATCAAAGGGAAATTTCCCGCCAAGCAGATGTAATGCTTGGGGACCGGCCGGGTCCAATTGAACATAGTTGGACGATCTATTTAAACTCAGCTACGATAAAAAATTTGCTGGCGTGATGCAGGATTTTAGCGATTGACAGCTCGAGTATGTAGCAGTTTCCTGACCGCCCGACAGGGGTCGCTACATGTCCCATTTGTTGAACGCGAATCGCGCCATACAGAGTTGAAAAGTAGAACTAAGTTTGTTCAGCCAGGTGAAGAATGGTCGGGGAAGCACGAATGATAAGGGAATGGACAGACCGTGCCAAGACTAACCCTTTTACCAGTGGGAGCCTCTTTTATAAGAGGCTTGTTTATATAGTGTCTCCTTTGTTTGCTTCCTTTTTAACGAGGCCTGTAAGTGGTCCCACTGCTAGGCAGATCCGATCCCTGTATCTAGTAATTCCGGACTTGAGCCACTTGATCGTTTCGCCAACATATGTTCGTCCGTAAAGCTGGTATTCTGGCAGAGCCTGTAAAATTGTATCACGATCTTATTACACTTGGAGAAAGTGCGTCTTCAAAGTAAAAAGCGTCTTCAAAGTTCTGGTTGGACGTTTCCATCAGACTTTTCAAAACGCGCAATCGTAAACGGCGTACAATTTTGACGACGCACTCGGTCCGAGGTCGTGAAAACGCGGATTTAAATTTTACTTTACCTTTTGATCTCTGTTGGCGCCTAGCTAAACATACCTACCTTTTCTCTGACTGCCATGATACAGGGCAACCTAGTTTGGTAGTCAGGGTAACAATTATATGGATCCGGACAGTTGTTTGCTGCCTCTTGATTGTGCATGCACTTGCAAAAATTTTTTATGTAATTTGATAGAGCTGACTGTGACATAATTCTTAGTATGAATAAATATTTTTTCATTTTTTCATTTTCTATCCTCAGCAGCGACCAGTGGAGGGCAAAGAGAACCCGGCGCGGCCCAACGACAACCATCAGATCCTGAAGGAAAGCATCGAGATGAAGGCGCAGATGGGGCCGTACGCCTTCCAGCGGCCGCCGCATGCGCGCGAGGAGGAACTTAGGAGGTTAGTAGAGATATTAGATACAACGTGTTACAAAACATCCTAACTCTTTTTACAGGGTGTAACCCACTGGTCAACAGGATGTCGATTCTGTAAAAAAAAGATGTTTTTTTTTTATTATTTTATAACCTCAAAATTGAAAATTTTTCATAACTTTTTTGTTCTTGGTATTAGCTTAAATTTAAAAATATGTTTGTAGGTGTAGGTTGCATTTGCAAAGGTTTGAGTTGTTAAAACATTGTGAAAGTCAATGAAAACAATATTTAAAAAATACTTTTCTCCCACCACACCGTTCACATTTTATTAATTTAAAAATCAACGGACGTCGTAGAGCAAAAAAAAAAAATTATGTTGTGATCCCTATCACCGGGTGCTATTACCCTGTAAAAAGAGTTAGCATCTTTTGTAACACCTTGTACTAGTGGTTCGGCCCGAATTACGAACTCGCGACCCCATATGTCAGCAATCCCTCGACCGATTTGACTCATGTTCGAACATAAAAATTTTCTTATTTTCACTTACCCGCCTACTAAATTTCATGACAATCCGACTTACTCAAGTTATCGTCGAACGGACATTCATACATAGGTGAATGTTCAGTGGGTCCAAGTGCTAAATCTTGAAAAAAATATCAACCGCTCCCTAAATTTTCCTTTGTTCCATCCTGGTGCAGTAGGTATCGAATTTTAGGATGGAACAGCAGTTTTTTTTTTTCGAGATATCGTACTTGATCCCAAAGTAAAAGGTGCTTGTATTGGTGAGTTAAGCGACCCTTTTTATCCTGTCATCAGGGACTTACAGCTCATCCCAAGGCTATTCTTGTTGACCGATTGACTTCTCAGTGGGTCGTGTCATGAAAGAATATTTATTATGTTTCTTCCAAGTTAATAAATATGTCTCTCCCCACTCCAGATACTACATGAGCCTCGAGCAGAGGCGGAAAGAAGGCAATCCAGAGGGGAAGCCCCCCGGGGCGGCGGCGGGAGGAGCGGGGAGCCGGCCGCCGCCGCAGAGCGCGCACAAGCCGCCCCCAAAGGACCCCAAGGACGAAAAGCCTAAGGAAGAGGTCAAGGTCAAACAAGAAGGCCAGAAGCCCACCACCGAGACCCAAGGCCCGCCGCCGCCGCCGACGTCCCAATACTACCCGATCCCTTACATGCAACCGCCGCACCAATACGGCGGCCTCCCTTTCGACCACGTCTACAGAGCGCCACTGAGCCCTATGCTTGTAAGCGGCTTCGGCGGCGGCTGGACGGTGCCGCGTTACCACGCCCCGGAGGACTTAAGCCGCCCAGGCGGTCAGGGGAAACTGGACCTTATGCCGCCGGGGCACGGCGGGCAGTACGGCCCGTACCCGCCGCACAAGATCCACGAGTTGCAGGAGCACGGCAAGTCTCCGCCGGGCAAGCCAAGACCGGACGCGCCGAAGGAGCCGCCGCGGTCGCCGCCGCCGCAGCGACATGTCCACACGCATCACCACACGCACGTGGGGCTCGGGTACCCGCTCTACCCGCCGCCGTATCCAGGTGAGGCTTTTGGCTTGCTGAAGACTCTGGTTCTGGGGCAGGCGGGATAACTTAGCATCGAGTGTACGAGCTTTTCAAGAAGTAATTTTGGGGGCGTCCATTAATTAAGTGAGACGTTTAGGGGTGGAGGGGGCCGAGCCGAATCTCACCCAATCTCACGTGGGGGCGAGGCAAATATCACGTAATTTTTTTCAGCACGAAACAGTCTCGAATATTGGGTTTTATTAATTTAAAAAAGTCTACACTAAAATGTGGCTCAATGCTAAATACCGGCTAAATACTTAATGCTATTTATCGCAGCTATGTGCAGCTATGCGAACGCCACAAAGCCCCTCGATTTTTTTGCCGCGAACGGCCAGCTAAACTCGCGCATAATAGAAAATCTCACGAGAGATTAGGGGTGAGGGAGGGGGTAGAGCAAAATCTCACGACATTTTTTGACCCCTCAAAGAGGGTGGGGGGTCAAAAAATCGTCAAAATAGCCTCTCGTAATTATTGGACGTAGTACATACTGTGCAAGCCTAAAAATGTGAATAATAATTGGAGAGAGAAACCGATAGATAATTTGTTTCCATTTGCAATATGCGTTTTTCCGCCTGCTCCAGAAGTAGAGAATTTAAAGATTGGCAGGCATCACATGACTTTCAGTCTATCGTGGGGTGGTTGGTAGAGTATCGAGCCCAATGATTTTCTTAACTATGTTTTGTTTTATGGGTAAAGGTCGTGATGGTATGAGGACTAACCGAGATTACGATTTCACTAAGTAAAACACTTGTCTGATTAATAACCGAACTCTCGAATGACATATTTCTCTATCACGGATCACCCTCTCTTCGTAAAAACTAGAAGGCCTCAACCAGAAGGCAGTGGCATCGCGTCACTGTTAACACTTGTGTATTAATTTGGTTGCAGGCGCGCGGTAGCAATCCACAGGCGAGCGGCGAGGTCCGCGGACCACCTAGCCTTACCATAGAGAAAGTTGGCATTCGAGACCCTAAGACCTAAGAGATAAGGAACTAATAGACGGTTGTGTTGCAGCGGCAGCGGTGCTGGCCAGTACGCAGGCGGTCGTCAACTCCTTCCCAACGCCCCCCAAGTGAAGGGAGGGCCCTATCACGGAAGGACCTGCACCGCGAACTCACTCACCCACCGAGTATAAAGTGAGCACCCGACTGAGAGAATCCACCCCCGGATAGACCCAAACGCCCGGACGTGACATATTAGTGAGACGTGTTAGTTTTTTTAGAGTTCGCAGACAGTTTTTGGACATCGGACAGTGATCCTCGAATACGAAACTTAACAGTAACTAATCTCTTCGCCAGTAGCCATAATTTTTTAAACACTGTGATCTCGCGTAACCCTCAAAGTTGTGTATGTGATGTGCGCTTTGAATGTTCTTAGAGTGTGTCCCGAACTGAGTTACCTGAGCTGTGTAGACTGTTGTGTTGGGTGGAGCCCCGAGAGCCCCGTGAATGTTGTGAACGTTAGTAACCCCCGACCCCTCACGCCCGGACCGATGGATCGCCCTATACGCCCATTGTTTTGTACGTCAACTAGTGAAGCACAAATTAGTTTTGTAAATATTAGTGTTATGTGTAAATTTATTTTAACATTTGTTAGTGTTCCATAAGGTTTAAATTGTATAATATTAAAACATCGAATTCTCCTTCTGGGCATTGTACTGACGTTTGAGCCCCTCGAGACCTTTCATTGCGAATTCAGCCTAGTATTTCTCTCTTTGTAACGAAGAAACAGCATTCCACGGAAACGAAAGCATGAATTGTAAACTTAAGATTGAATTATGTTTAGGTTTAAGCAACATAGAGTAAGCTAAAGGCGTCAATGTGATCATACAATATGAGTAGTAGCATGCACAAATCCTCCCACATTACATAGTGGGAGTGAAGTATATAATGTAGCGAGCAATCCTATAGATCGTGCATTGCGTGCGTGTGTGTCTGGCTTATAACCTAACTATAACTGTCACAGTCCGATATTCTCCGATACAAGGGATTAGCATTCTGTACCTTCAGTACTGCACAAGTGTTCAATTTAGTGATACTATACTCATAAGAGCCGCGTTCTACTTCATTCTGTAGCTTACTAATTAATTATTATTATCCTTTTGTTGACTAGGAGGACCTATTACAGAACCAAACTCAAGTTTTGACCTTTGTATAGAATAGATAATGCTATGCCATCTAGACCTACAAAGCAATAAGGGCTGCGTAATATTCTTGAACAGTGTTTAGAGTTTGGTATTGTTTCTGTAATAGTAGCCTAAGATCGCGCATTTAATATCTCTAACCAGGGGGGGTGATTTCCAAAGACATAGAAGCAAACGTAATTTTGAATAATAAATATTATGTCTGCTTCATATTGTGGACATCCGACAGCACGTCAGACTACAGTTTTCTTGTAAAGTCATCCGTAACTTAAGCGAATAAAGTGTAAAGTCAAGTGCTATCGATTACGACATCCCCCCTGAGAATAGCCTGCTCATGCGCTATTTTAATGCAATTTAGTCCAATGCTAATTGTTTGTTGCAACAAGATTTGTGACACCAACGATACTTGTGACAATGTTGGTGAATGTAGCAATGAAATTTTCTAACATCCTGCTAATTCTTTAACCTCCGAATTTGGAATTGAGAATTTCACAAAGCAAAATACTAAAGTATAGTTCTGTATCCGCAGATGTCGCAAAAAAGAACGTGACAGAACGATACTTATGTATTAATTTTGTGAATTTCTCAGTTCAGAAACCGACAGACAAGGTGGTAAAGATGTGAGCAGGTAGGAGAGCACAACATAAAGATAAAAGTTTTATCCCACTATTGGGTAGCGGCATCTCTCTTCACGCTGTGAAATAAAGCAAGATGGCGATAGCCGATAATGGGATAAAACTTTTATCGTGACATTGTGCTCTCCTAGCAGAAACCTATTTCCAATTAAAAGTTGTTTAACATCTAAAAGTTACTACATCAGGTTAGATCAAGTACAAAATGTTATTTGCTGTGCCAAGCAACTTTTACAGGCATTTTTTTTATGAAAGTCAGTCTTCCAATTGGTTGAGTACCTACCTATCAAAGTTCATTGTGTTTGCATTTCACGATATGTTTCCTATTATTGAGGACAGCTTAAGTAGCCTAAACATTTTGCTCTCAACACCCTAACATAAGCTGTAGATTTTTAAGTGTTTTATTTGTGTGAATGTACGAATTGAATGAGGTACCTATTATAATGTAGCAGGGGAATCATGGGCAATAGTCTAGACATGCGCGAAACAGTGCACTTCGAAGTCATGATATATTTCATGACATTTCATACAGCGTGATATTACCTTATATCATGGCACCAAACATGACACATGACATCATGGTATTTCTTCATTGCAGACATGAAACATGACATCATGGTATTTCTTCATTGCAGACATGAAACATAACATCATGGTATTTCTTCATTGCAGACATGAAACATGACATCATGGTATTTCTTCATTGCAGACATGAACATGACATCATGGTATTTCTTCATTGCAGACATGAAACATGACATCATTGTATTTCAGCACACTTTCATTGCAGTACGTATAGTGTGCTGAAATGCCATGTGTTATGTTTCTGTCATCTAGTGTAATGAAATGCTTTGTGCCATGCTTAATTCCCTCGTGTAATGTGTAATATTTCATGACACCGTTGTGTAATATGTCTTTTGTAATATTACAAGCATTACCTACACATGTCTACAATAGTCTAAGAATCGGATATTGCGGGTCCCAATTAATTTGAGATTACTTGAATAGTAAAAAAATTTAATTTGTAATGTTACAAAATCATCCAATTTTAGGATTTTAGGGGCCTAAGTAAAGTTTTAAAATTATAACCTGACAAAAAGATTACTGAAAGACAGATTAAAAACTCAAGAGCAGTTTTTTTTACATTTTGTAATTAATACCTATGTGTGATTGTAGTTCTTAGTCGCGGCAACATTTGGACAAGAAAAGCAAAAAAAATATAATGCAACTGGCCAGAACTGTGTCGATGGAAGAGTCCAGAGCAAATTAAACAAATTAAATTATATTGAGTATCCTTCCGCTTGAGGACATACTTGAGGGAGGAAACAGGGGCCTAAGTCTGCAATGCAATGACATGTCGATAGGTTCCCAGTAGAAGGACAAAACCGGGATTGCCTCGTTTTTTTCCTACAACCAGCGAACGAATGCTCTAGAATTAGAATATTCTTTGCTATACTAGTAAAACATTAAAAGGACAGATAGCATTAATAAATCGTAATTGAAGCTTACATCTGGGAGCCTATGGAGGCACCATTGCTTTACAGACTTAGGCCCCAGAAGTTATTCTAAACTACTCACTGATGGGTTAAGCCTCGGTCACACGAGGCGAATAATCTGTGTTAATTTCCGCTGCAACTTTACAGCGAAATGCGCTTGAAGCCAGTTTTTGAAGTTAGCTTTGAATTAGCACCGCTTATTGGCTTCCAGACCCAGGCTGAGCCCCTGTATTCTCTAAAATAAATACCGTAAATATTCACGTAGGTAAATGTAAAAAAAAATTCAACAAACAACTATTTTCACGCAAATAACCGGTTTTAACGGTTGACGCGTGAGTGGTTTTTTTTAGAGAAGAGACGCGCAATTAATTAATTTACCAGTTATTTGCACTGTGCTTATTCTGTAAAAAAAAACCGCAGTCCTCCGCGGGAAAGTAGCTCTTATCGAAATAAACAATCTTTGTTTCGACAAATATTACGTATCGTCGAAACAAAGATTTTTATTAATATTTAGCCGCAAGTAGGTAAACCGGTTTTGAAGACTAGCAACTGTGCGGGTTTTTTTTACAGAATATGCACACTGGACAGTGTGCAGTGTAGAGCGCATGTGAGTTTGATTGATCGCAGACATGATCTCACGACATCCAGGGACCATAGCCTGTAACGCAATGGCGTGTCTATGGCGTCCCAGCAGAAGGACAAAACCGAGGTTTCTTCGTTTTTCTCCTTCAACCCGAGAAGGAATCCTCTAGAATTGGAATATTCTTTGCTGTACTACAAAAACATTAAAAGGACCGACAGCATTAATAAATCGTTATTGACGCCGTCAACTGGGAGCCCATTTTGGCACCAGGGCCCTTAGCCTGTAACGCAATGGCGGGTCAATGGCGTCCCGGCAGAAGGACAAAACCGGGCTCTCCTCGTTTTTCTCCTACAACCAGAGAACTAATCCTCTAGAATTAGAATCAAAATATTCTTTGCTGTACTACAAAAACAGAGAGCACAACAGAGAGACCGAAGCACAAGCTAAGGCGGCAAGACCTACCGCACATAGGTCCCGGCACTCGGTTTCGATCGTTTGTTGGACTTAGTGTGCCCTTTTCATGACCTAAGCTGTCGGTAAAAGGGCCACTATAATAAAAAAGGTAGTCTGGAGAGGGAAGTGTACTACAAAAACATTAAAAGGACAGACAGCGTTAGCAAATCGTAATTGAAGTCGTCACCTGACAGCCCATTTTGGCACCATTGTGTTACAGGCTAAGGGCCCAGGAGCCCATTTTGGCACCAGTGCGTTACAGGCTAAGGCCCCAGCCCGGCAGGCGCATGGACTGACGTTACGTTAACTACTCAGATTCATAACATTACGCTTTCACTACTTTAAGGCGTGCGTGTGTAAGGGACGAATGGCTGACGATTCATTGTGTATTTATAATTGTATCGATATATTCTATAATATGAACTTTTGTGTATTTTTTTGGATGTAACTAAAAAGCCAAGTTTGATTTTCTTAGAAAAAGAATTCGAGACGTTGAAAAAAGGGAATAATAAAGATAAATTATTTCTTAAGACTGTGTTTTATTTTAATTTAAAACTTACACCCTAACTTAGCAAATTGTTATTGTCATGGATTACATTAATTTACATTACACTCAATAAGTAAGTACTTATTGAATAACACAAAAATGTTGTGAAAATTGACTAGCAGCGCATTGAAGCTTATATTACTTTAAATTAAATTAGTATCAAACGAATACGGTAACTTAAAATTACTGTGATGATCATACATTTTAAAGCTTATATTAATAATAATAATCCATTAAAGAATTGGTGCTAAAAAGTTAGAACTAAATTTCTCATGTGTAAAAGTCAATATTATTATAAAAAAATGCATAGACGCGTTATCATTAAATAAATTATCATTAAATCGTTGGATATTAGTATCCGCCAATCGGCCGCCAATAAATAATCCAATTCACCACTGGTATAAGACAATGGATCCGATACGAAGTATTGGGTTATTAAAAACGTACTGTATCGTACTATACCATAGCACGATTCAAAAGATACAAACTTATTTGTAGTTATTGTAAGGTATAAAATCTTTGGCTCTAAATTCGTACTCTCAAATATTAATACTGCTTATTTATACGAGGCAACTAAGGGGCCCGGTTATCGCAAAAAATCCATTATAATTATTATCTTTATGACACATCGTCGAATAGTTTTAGTAGTTCATAAAATTACCATTTTCGCCTGAATAATTTACTAGCTAAAGTTATTTGCGAATTTCACACCTATTCATAAATTTGTTACATAATATTATAATTTATTATTGAGCGTCTATAGAAGTCTAAGAACGCAACTAGCAAACTAATTAATATTTAGTTTTAGTCCTAATTCATTTATGAAAAATAATGTAATAGGCATGTTATAAATGTTACTAAGTACGTAAAGCTCGTAATTTTCCTATTTTCTATTCCTAAGTTGGAAGAATCGATTACATACAAAATATAAATACCTACAAACTACAATAATTTTAACACCGAAAATATTCAAAACACTCATAAAAAAAATATACACCAAAGTTTGCAGTATAGTAGAGTCAAGTGGACGACAGAACCTTTTTGTAGCTGTACTATTTCTAATTTAACCTCTTGAAACCCTTCAGAATAAACATTTAAATAAATAGTTTAAACCCAAATAAATTGGATTTAGGGCGATATTATAAATTATTAGAGAAAGTACTGCGTTAATTTTCATGTGTACGAACTCGCACATAATAATTTTAGTATTGAATCGGCACATCAGTCAATATCGTCCGGCCGCAACTGCCTTTCGCCCTCGCTCATAAATATGAGCATAGCCTTGTACAATAGATACAGGCCCAGCATCCTTCTTTCTTTTAGCGGCCAGGACGCAGCCACCCCGTAATAGTTGCCCCCTTTGAGGTTTTTCAAATTTGGAACGCCTAAGACATCAATCATGGCGGCTTCGTTAGTGTACGCTTCAGCAGGTATCACGTTTTGGAAAATGTGCAAGCAAACTACACCTACTTTGTCGCTCCAGATGTCCAGGATATGTTGGACCTTCTTGTCCTTAGATGTGGTGAAGTCTCGCTTCCAGAGGGTCAAGGCTTGGTAGAGGTGGGAGTACGGGCGCGAGCGCTTACCTGAAAAGGAGATGGTAAAATATTAATATTATGAGTTCTGTAATGTTGAATGCCAAACGGCCGAAAGACCGATGGTAAGTATGTTTTATCGAATGGACAGGAGATTTTTCAGGTAAAGATTTTAAAATAAAATAAGATAGGTCTTTTAGGCTAACGTGGGCGCGTAACGAAAATATCCTGTCGAATAAAACCGGACTTCCAATGTCAAAGGGTTAAACGAGACATGTTTTTCCTGTATTCTGTTTGCAAAATGTTTTTTTATGGGCACTGCGGAGCCAGTCGATAAAAAACGATAAATATTTCCGTTGTTCCCAATGAGTCACGCTCAATAGCAGAGGCACCGACCGAATCAAGTTGGGCCCACATTTTGATAGCCAGTGCAAAGAATTTCCTTGAGGTAGGTTGTTGATGGATAAACGATATTTGAAAAGCCAAAACCCGTAACCTCTAGCTCACCGTACACGCCCGTACTGGGAATCGAACCTCGGTCTCTCGCTTTTGTGTCCATTGTTCTATCTACTGGGCTAGCTACCACCGCCGGCGTCCACTAATTACGTGAGGCGTTTTTTTTTAAATTTATTTTCTTAGAATGATAACAAAACATAGTTGCTTGACACCCCTAAACCGCATGGTTTGTATGGGTGTTGCATATTCCACCTTAACGTCTATAGATAAACTTAGCTTACAATAGTAAAATACTTATTGATAGGTATAGTAAGTTTTCGCAATGATTCATCGCCAGCTCGATCGCGTTTAGGGGGGGGGGGGGGGGGGTCGAGCCGAATCTCACCCAATCTCACATCGGGGAGTGGGTGAGATTCGGCTCGCTCGACCCCTTGACCCCTCTGGTCAAGGCAAATATCACATAATTTTTTTTATCACAAGAAACTGCAATGTAACCAGAAATCGGTGCTTAAATCCAATGCAACCAAAAACATTTATTGTATTTACACTAAAGCTACGCATTTTTAAAACTCTCACGCTAGATTAGGGTTGGGTGGAGGGGAGGGGGTTGAGTTAAATCTCATGATTGATATCTCTCCAAGGTAGGGCGGGTCGAAAAATCAGCAAATCGCCTCACGTAATTAATGGACGCCCCCTGAAGACAAAAAACAAAAAGGGTGATCTCACCTTTCCCAACATAGAATATGGAGTTGACAAAGGTGACCCAGGAGGCATGCTGGCTTTGCTTCCCCGCCTTGGCCGGCAGATTGTCCGTAAGTCTTGGATCCAGCAGCAGATATGTGAAGGAAGTCTTGGCTGTCCCTTCGCGCCACTTCTTGTTGCTATTGGCGAAGTCAGCCCGCGCTTTATTCTCCAACTCTGCGTGGACTGACAGGTCTTGCATCCACGTGTTAGTACGAAGAGATTTTTCTAGCTCTATACTGTATGCTGTGGAAAGATGCCTGGGTTATAGTAAAGTTATGAGGGCTAAAAAGGGGAACTAAGGTATTTTTGTGTGTCTTTTATTACCATTCTGTATGATAGGAACGAAAACTCTTTTGTTGCCGAATCGTATGCACGATAATTTTGAATAAATCATTATAAACTGGTAAAATTTAAATTTTTAGCAAAATATACAATAGACCATCTCCAAAATAAACATGTCATAAGTGGCTAAAAGTTTTTTAGGCCTCAAAAGTGTACGAAAGTTCAACCTCTTTAGGTTTGCAAACTCTCCACACAAAAAAGTTAGATCGGTTACATACATCACCTTTTCAAGTTAAACCTCTTTGCAAACTCTCCATTGTTTCGAAAAGTCGAAACAAAGAGTTATGAAACTAAACAAAACAGACACCAAAAAGTCTCGAACCTTTTTAAATCAAACAAAAGAAGAAATCGGTCAGCCAACTTACTTTTTCCCTGCACACTGGCCACTATGGGATTCTTCTTCAGCGCTTTCAGCTTCTTTAGATACAGAGTCCTGGTGCTTTTGTCGATGGGTCCCGGTCGGAAGCCCCGTCGGATCAGCTCTGCCCTCAGGGTATTATTGTCATATTCAACGGAGGACGGAAGGGAGGACGCTATGGATATGGCTGTTTGGTCGGCGTCGTGGCTGTCTATTGGGTCTTCTACGGGCAGCCTGGAAAAAGAGTAAAAACGTACGTCTTTGCATCAGTTGTAAGTAGAAAGCATTAATGCAGAATATGATTTATACAGCGGCAAATGGCATCACACAGTACACTAGATGCGTGAAGTGATCAAGTTATTATTGTAATGCCTGGAACATGTTTAGCGTTTAAACCTTTATCCAGTATCCAGCATAATCTCATTACAGTTCGCCTAGTCCAGTACGTTGTTACTAGGTTTCCTCACAACGTAGAATGGAAGTGATCCCTCAGGGTTTTTGAGGTGCTGGGCAAGCCTCCATGTACACACGACAGAATAAGAATATGAATAAAAAAAGTTTATTACCAAAAATACAAGACAGCACGTAGACGCTTACACTTTCGTTGCAAAGTCGCCCGTAACGTAAGTGAATAGAGTGCACGACTGCACGCCTGTCGTCTACATGCTATCTTGTGTACAATTAGTAAAGATATAAATTAGATTCACTTACACAACCGTTGACACCAGAAGTCTCTTCTCGATCAGGACAACATCCTCCTCTTTATCCTCGTACTTATAAACTTCCTCCACATTAGCCACGGCTATACTCCCTCCAGAGAAATTACTGGACACTCCGCTACTGGCCGATGACCGTCTAGTGTTTGAAGGCTTGATCACTGTTGATAGGTTATTATCACTCTTGCTTGAGGAGAGACGCTCATTAGCCCTGTTCTGTACGACAGCCATGACTTTATCCAAGTCCACTCTCACCGAGTTGTCATCGGTCAAAATAGATTGAGAGTTATCTGCAGTGATTTTATCAGAAGACTTTGAAGAGCTTTCGGTACGGTCCTTGCATTTCTTTAAACTGCTTTTGGTGTTGTAGTTTTTGTGCGTAACATTGTTTGGTGAACCGGGCAGTGAGAAGTTTTCGTATACGCTAAACCGTTTCGGTTGTGTCTCGGTGCTTGAACATGAGCAGTCTTTGCAGTTGTGTACGGTTTGTTCCAAGGGCCTGATGCCACTTATGAAGAGGTCTTCCGGAGGGCATTTCTTTGATAAGCATGTTTTGTAAGTGGCCTTCGTTTCGTTGAGTTCAGTTTGGTTTAACTTTAAGCTTTTGTCGCTGAGATCATTTGTGATGAGTGAGTTGTGTGGGTTAGTTGTGACATTGGTGAAGTCACCAGTTTTCCATGGGGCTGATTCGTCATCTATTAGGAATGTTTCACCCAGTATGGTTGGGTATAACTTGTTCATGACAAGGGTGGTTTTGTCGCACCACTCGCGCACCATTTCAGACCTCCTACAGCTGGGTAGATGAGATAAGTGGTTGTCAGGTACTGGGGCATATTCTGCGACCATCTGGTCTGTTGTCACTAGGATTTTCTCTGGAAACGTCGAAGAGAAAATAGAGAAAATAGACTGGGAGTAGCTTTTCCATAAAACAAGGCTTTGTTAAAAATAAATCAAAATCATACTGGCTCAGCAACAAATTACAGGGTAAACTCACCTAAATCTAAACTATACGCGCATTTAGACCCAAAGGAGTCCTCTTGCAGATCCACAACGTTGTGAAGGTAGTCATACACGTCCCACTGCTGCTCCCGGGCCGCATAGTCAAAGGCAGTCATATTGTCAAAGTCTCGTCTAGATGGGTCTCCACCGCAACCAATGAGGAGCTTGATGTTTTCACTGCGGCCCCATATGGCCGCTATATGAACCGGAGTAATGCCATCTTCCGTACTGGAAATAAGTTTTTTATTTTTATTATTAGTGAGTTTTGAAAAACTATAGTTATTAACTGTTTGAGTTGTTTTATTGTCCTTCTTTTGGTATAGCAAGGAAATAGTTATAAAATCAAAATTCCAGTCCAAGTCTAAAATACCTACCAAAAATAAGGCAGTGTGTGGGCTGATATAAGTTACTAAGTTCTAAGAACAAGAATTCATTTGTGGTCTGACCTTATTAGGTAGGGCTTTTATTGCTCAAGTCTAAGGTATGACTCATTTGAAATAAATTTAGCTTTGTGGTGCAATCAAGTGATATTTAAGCCTATTGCATCATTGAAATGTATTAAGATCCAAATAAATCATAATAATAGTCACAAAAGCTTCATCAAAACATAAAACAATAGTCAATTAATAAAAAATAGAATGTCAAAAAAAAAAACAGAGAAAGAAAATTCCTACTATAAACCACCATGGGCCACGTCCAACCAAAAGGTCCCCATAGCACTTGCAGCGTACTCGTATCTTATACCGTCAGGGAGATCCTCGGCATCAGAAATGCCCCAAAGCAGTAAATCGGTAATCAAAGCCAGGAACCAAGCGGAACAAATGAATGAAATGTTTTGTTTAGTGAAACATACCTGATGTTAGGATCAGCGCCATGCTTCAATAGAATCTCGGTGCATTCCCGAGATTTGTCAACAGGTTCAACACCCACAGCCAAATGCAGGACACTTATGCCTTTACATGGCAATATTTTATTAATATCTATCGAGGACTCCTGCAGAAAACGTTCCACGGACCTGAAAAAATATTCAAATGCTTAATTTTGCATGTAGGTAGGTAGGCACCATGTAAGCACCTTTTAGACCTACTTCAGGATAATATCTTGGCAGGAGGGCACGAAAATAAATTTGAAAATGGAATTCACTGAAAATATTTTTGATTTAGGTACCTTGCATCGCCGCTCTGAATGAGATCGTAGAGTTTAAAAGACTCTCTATACGTGGTACCCATGCTTACGACTGAATGAATTCCGCTAAGTATAAGCAAGCAATCATTATGGGTTCGCAACGGTTCACTTCCTTTCCGACTTCCGCTGGTGGTAACGCACTTATTTATAGATTTTAACGGCTAATTTATGAATACTAATTCGTGGGATACACTTAAATTAACGTTTGCGGTTAAGTTTTGCGAATTTATCACATTTTCTTCAATTGTTTCTGCTAATTTTCAAATTAACGTCACTCTTTCGCAAGAAGATCTTTTGGGGGCCGATTTTGTACGTCCCGATTTTGCACAGCCCGATCATCCGAGTCCCGTTTTGTACGGCCTGATAATACGAAGCCATGGACTCGGAAAATCGGGCCGTACAAAACGCGGCTGTGCAAAACACTGTGTACAGCAAGTGCACAGCGCGATTTTGTACAGCCCGATTTTACGAGTCCCATATATTGCACGTCAGAGTTTTGCACAGCCGTGTTTTGTACAGCCCGATCATTCGAAGCCAATTTGGATTCGTAAAATCAGGCCGTACAAAACGTGGCTGTGCAAAACGGGCCTTGGATAATCAGCCCGTACCGATTATGCACAGCCTGATTATGTACAGCCCGATTTTACGAGTCCCATAATATTGTACGTCCGAGTTTTGCACAGCCACGTTTTGTACGGCCTGATTATACGAAGCCATGGACTCGTAAAATCGGGCCGTACAAAACGCGGCCGTGCAAAACGCTGTGTAAACCAAGTGCACAAGCCGATTTTGTACAGCCCGATTTTACGAATCCCATCATAGACAAGATAGTGATGCCTCGTTTACAATTTTACATCGTATAGCTCGCTGAACCTTTTTATAATCTGTGGCTATAGCTGCGTTCAGTTTACACACAAATAGCCTAAACAGAGATAATAGAAGCGTTCCAAAATTTTCAAATGCTTCACGGTCAAAACGTGATTTCATCATACGCGTCATCAAACAAAGAAAAGATCATCAAAGGCTACATCATCAAAGGCAGCTAAAGTCCCATGTCCGCATCGTACGCATCAGATTGTAATATTATTTTAATAGAAAGTTGCACAAGTTTGTCCACTGATCCATAATACGATGCGGTCGCAGTCGGATCGCATTGTGAAATAAAACTAATCCGTTTGATGCGATACGTCCGATGCGAACATGTGGATGCTTGCCTTTGAACTTCTGAATCTACTGATAGGTTGCTTACATTAAAGCACACCACTTTAAGGTCCAACGATAGCAGCGTGGCGGGAAAGTTTTTTTTCAGGTTTTTAAATTTTGAAGCTAATCTGAGCTATTGTTGTTTGGTGGTTTTTCGCTCACGGCAATAAAATAGTATTCTTTCTATTTTAAACAACAATAATTCAGCCGATTATGTGTTTTGGTCATAAACTACTTTTTTAGGCAGTGCCACCGCTTTTCCGACTAGAACGCATAATCGGCTAAATTATGAATACTATTTTATTGCCGTGAACGAAAAACCGCTGAACAAAAATAGCTCAGTTTAGTTTCGAAATAAAAATAAAAAAAACTATGAAACAATTGAATTTCCCGGCACTCTGATATCGTTGGACCTTAAAGTGCTTTGATGAACGCGACCTATCAGAAGATTCAGAAGTTCAAAGCCAAGCATCCACATGTTCGCATTGGACGTTCTTTTCATTCGCTGACTAAAACCAAATGAGCAGTCAAGGTTAGCTAAATCCGTAAGCAAAATTTATGGCGGTTTACACATATTTCAATGAATTTGGTTTTTAACAAAATTTTTAACCTGTTTTACATAAAAGCCACAACAAATACTTCTAAACAACTTAAGCAAAATAAAAATCAAAAATGAAGAAATAAAGAAAACATAGGTCATGGAAATGCAATATAAGACGTCACCAAATGATTCCTTCCTACTATAGCTTCTTCAAGCTCCACCAACGTCAATGATTCGATTTCACTCAACTTTCATACGAAATTCGGGGATTTCTTCAGTTTACAGACTGTACGTTAACTCTAGAAATTAAATGGCAACAATTTTTCATAGTAAAGCCGACCACTTTTCGGATTTACTATGAAAATTTGTTGCCATTTAATTTCTAGAGTTAACGGACAGTCTGTATGCCATCTTGTTTTTGGGTTTTCATCTTTTTAACTTTGACGAGTAGAGCTCCATCCTAGTTGCGTTTTTTTTCCATTTTAATGAGCTTGTCTCTGGCTCGGATGGAATCGACCAATCAGAAGCGCCTATTTTCTTGGATGGCTTATTTGGTTTTATTTACTTTGACTGTGAAAACAGTTTCTGTTTAAAGCTGAAAAAATGCGTTCGCATTTTGCGTTCAATACTGGAAGACCAAGCATTTTCTTTCGCAAAATGCTTTGTTACGGGAAATCCCCTGAATCTGGGTAAGACTTCATAGCAGTGTTGCCAATATGATAATTATCGCATGGCATGGTTGGCAACGCAGCGCTGCTTCATAGTGATATAGATATCTCAGGAGTCTTTGTTTTTGGCCTGGATAGTTGTATTTTGAATTACCATTTTTCAGAATGTTCTAAAATACCAATTTTCTACCGAATCTACTCAAATATACCGATTTTCTACTGAAATTCCAAAATCAAATCAAATCTACCAAAAATGTAGAAATCTACTAAAAGTGGTCACACTGAATCTGTGACGCAAGCCTGACATCTACCTGACGTTTCCTAATCTGTGTGGTCAATTTTGACACCCAAATAAATGTAAACGAGGCTCCATTTTGACAGTTCTGAAAATGGATTCGTAAAATCGGGTTGTACATAATCGGTACGGGCTGATTATTCAAAGCCAGTTTTGCACAGCCACGTTTTGTACGGCCCGATTTTACGAATCCAAATTGGCTTCGAATAATCGGGCCGTACAAAACGTTGCTGTGCAAAACTCTGGCGTACAATATGGGACTCGTAAAATCGGGCTGTACAAAATCGGCATGTGCACTTGGTGTACACAGCGTTTTGCACGGCCGCGTTTTGTACGGCCCGATTTTACGAATCCATGGCTTCGTATAATCAGGCCGTACAAAACGTGGCTGTGCAAAACTCTGACGTACAATATATCATGGGACTCGTAAAATCGGGCTGTACAAAATCAGGCCGTGCATAATCGGTACGGGCTGATTATCCAAGGCCAGTTTGGTACGGCCAGTTTTGTACAGCCCGATTTTACGAAGCCGTCTGGCTTCGTATAATCAGGCCGTACAAAATCGGGCCGTGCAAAACTGGGACGTACAATATATGGACCCGATCTTTTGTTTTGTTTGTTTACGTTTGGTTTACGTTCCGTTACACGAATAATTTATTTTAATGGCTAGTTTATTTTAGTGGCTAGAAAAGAAAATTATGATGGGAGACTGAAAAAGTCAGTTCGCGTGGCACATTTTTTTTAATGTTAATATGACAAAAAAGTATTTTTTAATTTTTACCTGAAAATATCAAAATTTATACAGCTTGTAGTGAAATTAACGTTCCGTTCTTAGCGAATCGATTTTTCCGCTGCCATGGCAACGGTTGCACGTTCCGAAACCTAATATTATGTGACAGCTTGTTTAACGTTTTTTCTTCATTCATCTGTCATCATCACACACTTTCGGAGCAGTGCTGGCTGAAACGGTAAACATCGCACGCATCTATAGCATCGTGCATCCAGTGCATCATTAAAACAGAAGAAAGACCATCACCGAAAAAATGGCTTCATGGCTCCGAGGATGACTTGACCACAGCCTTCAAAGAAGGCTGTGACTTGACCGACTCCTCTGTCAAGTCAAGTATGTCAAGTCAAGTATGCCGGTTTTGGTATTAGATATACTACTCTTTGGACGGACCTTTCTCTAGAATACGTACGGTCGGCCACAATCTCAGATACCCCATGGCAGCTCTTATCGCGCGCGGCATAAGGGCGCCATTCGAACAAAGAGGGGTATCCGAGACTGTGGCCGACTGTACCTACTTAATAGAGCAGGGTATTATCTTTATCTACAAACCACCCGCATCTACGATTCTCTTCGGATCCGTTCACGAGCGCACCGCACGCACTGTGAGCGCCTTTGTTTTGTGTTCGCGCAAAACGGACCTCCGACGTGTTGCTTGCTATAATCCGCGCGGGTTGAGAATGGGATGCGAGTATGCGACCTTTTGGAACTGAGAAACGCTCGGTAAGCAAACTCGCTTCGAAGCAACCTTGTCATTCTTGTCAAAGTTACCTAAATAACGTAATTTTCGATTGATTTTGACAAGGTTCCATCCAATTCTCATCTCATCCCGCGCGGATTATACATGCGGTGAGATCCACCGACGAACCGAGGTATAAGTAGTACGGTCAGCGACACGCTAGGGTACCCTTTTTCATTTTATTGACGCCCTAAGGCACCCTAGTTATGAACTACCTACCACGGAGTATATATCCACGTGTATTTTTTATAACCGATTACGGTTCAGTGCGTCTAATATGTCGATGTGTTATTCTGATGTTTAAGCTATCTCTATTCCAAATTTCATCCAAATCCGTTTAGCCGTTTCAGCAGAAAAAGGATATATGCTTTAATTTGCTCCTGAGTGAAAAAGCGTGATAATATGCAGCCTATGTGTTATTCTGATGTCTAGGCTATCTCAATTCCAAACCCGCAGCCGTTTCAGCGTGAAAGAGTAACAAACATCCATCCATCCATCCATTCATCCTCACAAACTTTCGCAATTAGAATATTAGTAGGATAGACCTACACACAACAGCATCAGCACTTCAGACTCTTTAGAGTTTAGTACACACGCACGACAGCACGTCAGAGTGTACACTTTTGTTGTAAAGTCGCCCGTAACGTAACCGAGTGGAGTGCTAGCGTGTAAGGCTCGTAGTGCTGTCGTGTGTACACTTGTGTTGTAAAGTCTCCCGTAACGTAACCGTCCGAGTTTGTGACCGAGTAGAGTGCTAGCGTGTAAGGGTCGACGTGCTGTCTAACTAAGTACCTACATATTACAAAAGTAGATAAATAACGACTTACTTTTACTGAAAGAAAACCCGTGTCCCCATAAAACAAATCTACTTAACTGTGCATAACATTAACATTTGAATTATTTATTTGTTCAAATGTTCACGAAATACTTAATGGTCTAGATCAGGGGGTGGACCACCTGCGAGCCGCTCGCGGCTCTTTTGTTGAAAGTTGCGGCTCTTCAGGGGCCTTAGCCTGTAACACAATGGTGCCAAAATGGGCTCCCGGTTGACGGTTTTAATTACGATTTATTAATGCTGTCGGTCCAGTGTCGGTCCTTTTAATGTTTTTGTAGTACAGCAAAGAATATTATGAGTCTAATTCTAAAGGATTAGCTCGCTAGTAGTAGGAGAACAACGAAAAAATCCCGTTTTTGGTCCTTCCACCTGGGAACAGTTCCGCAAAAATTTAAACATGATCTCCCAAAATAAAATTTACCCATCAGGAAATTCAAGAGTACAATCGGCGATTTTTCGCTCTATTTACATCAAAGAAAATCTCCACTATTAGGGCGAAACTACTTTTTGCTCGAGAATACCCTAATCTATAGCCATCTCGAGTCCTGCCTGTCTGCCATACTCGCACAATAGACATGGCAAGTCTCTCACTCGAGCTCGACAGAGTGTCAAAACGTCCACGCTAAGCATACATTTCTAGGTATCTATCTAAGATCTAACTAATTCAGGTTATCGATGAAACTTATCGCTCATTTTTATTTGGTTGACTTTGTGTAAAACTGGGTAATCTGCAGATAAGTCTTTTATTCAACCCGGTCAATACGAAAAGAGGAGGTATTTGCATGCTTAGCATGACCGACAGGCCATATCGTGCTGGATAGCGCTCGATACGGTCCTCTTTCAATGTGAATGTTATTGTTGAACGAGCGAGCGAAGTTCTCCGAGTCTACTGGAACAATCCGGCGTTTGTATGTATGTATGTGTGTATTGTATGTATGTATGTTTGTATGTATGAATGTTCGTTCGACGATAACTTGAGTAAATTTGGTCGGATCGTTATGAAATTTGATAGGCGGGTAAATGAAATTAATTTTTTTTTAAGTTAGAACATGAGCCAAATCGGTCGAGGGGTTGCCGAGATATGGGGTTGTTAAGTTTATATGGGGTCGCGAGTTCACAGTTCGGGGCGAACCACTAGTTAGATGGTTGTTGCTGTTGGTGGTTCTTTTTAAACACACATTAGCACAATGGGTTAGAAAGTGTACCTATCTATGGGTTTATAACTCTATCTATCTCACTCTACGTCAAACAAAAGAGTGAGATGCATATAGTTTTATCCCCGTGGTAGCATTCCAAAATCCACTCGTCAGTATGGAAAACGTCGTCTATTTTCTATGGGGCATGCGTCCATTCGTCCGGACCGGAGTTGACGGAGTTGACCGGACGCCTTCCGTTTGGATGTTACTATGGTGAATGCCTAGCTTTATGTACATACTACCTAACGCAGCTTGCAGCATAGCATGTCTAGCATGATGACCGCTATATCGAGCTAGATCAGTGGTTCTCAACCTTTTAGCGATGAGGGACCATTTAATTTTGTAAAAATTTTTGTCTAGCCACGGATCATCAACTTCTTGGGGGTATTACATAGTATATGAATAAGGAGTGGTTTTATCTGTAAATGAAACAAGCAATAAATTATTCAAAGCTAAAGTGTATTTTGTTTACGATTGCGACTTTACAAAAATGTGTACAGTCTGAAGTGCTTATTTCGAATTTAATTTTGTTATCAAGGCAAATGCGCGCGCAGCGCGCTCCAAAATTCACCGGTATTTTTCACGAAATTATGCTTGCCAAAACAACTAAATGGCTAAGAACTTTTTCGAATGGCTTCGCCGACAACTAATAGGGTGCTGTGGACCACTAGTTAAGAACCACCGCTCGATATAATGCGATATGAAGGGCCCAGTTCCAGAAGTCTCTTAGTCCAAAAACAACGTTATGAGATATTTGTTGTTCAAAAAACGCACTGGAAATATTTGTATTATAAAAAATATAAACACCATTAAATAGAAATAAAAATACTTTTATTTTGACGTAAGTAACTTGTACGTAAACATTATGTTTAAAAAAAAGAAGTATTTGGACTTAGGTTCTAAACCAAGGACTTAATAGGCACTTATTCTTATATTTCTAGGACTTAGGAACTTTTATCAGTTTACAATTGAGATCACTTAACTATAATGTATGGTATACTAAGAATTTTTCAAATATATCTCAACAAACTACCACCAATTTATTCCACTTCTTCATAATGAAGAGAAACAAAGTTGTAGAGAATCATTCATGCCGTAAAACGTGGAACATAGGAGATAAGTCAATAATATTTTCAATTTTTCGCGTTTTTCAGGTGTACTTTCCAAAATATCGATTTTGGGGAAAAAAAGGTGGGAACCAAAATTGTTCAGAATTTCATTCTCTACAACTTTGTTCCTCTTCATTCATGCCGTAAAACGTGGAACATAGGAGATGATAATATTTTGAATTTGTCGCGTTTTTTCAATAATTTCCAAAATATCGATCCTAGAAGAAAAAAATAAAATTTTTGTCCTTACGGTTTTACTGTAAAATAAAAATAGCCGAGTTATTCAAGAAAAACAGTTTAAAAAAAATCATTTTCGAATATACGGAGGAGCCTGATTTAGTCTACTTTTTGAATTTACACTCACAGTGACACCCCGAGGGACCTACGAAACAAAAATCCAAGAACTAATTATTCACGGGTCAAAATCTATGTATAATGAGTAATAATGACTGAACTACTAGGATTTTGGTTATAAGAACTGTGGACTTAGGGATTTTTTCATCTGGAGACATAATATTGGACTTCAGTAGGTACTTATTTTCTACTTAGGGACTTTTTATCCTGAAATCTTCGTAACGGCTTAAACTGAACTATCGTTTAAATTAATGTTCGACCTTCTTTTGAAAAAAGAAACAATCAATTCGAGATTTCGAGCATACTTTTGAACGCAGAATTTGAAAATATTGTCAGGTTAAAAAGTCCCTAAGTGGACTTAGGGACTTCTGGAACTGGGCCCTTCATATGCTCTCCCAGTTCTCCCACCTAAAGTACAGACATTAGGCGTAGGTACCTATCGAGCTAAACCAGCGGAAAATAAGAATTTTGTGGAGACTTCTTATTATGGTTAATTTGGTGACTTCTTGCCTTCTTTTGATTGACCAACTAGACTAGATTAGTTATCGATCGATTGAAATAGCGTACAGTGTCAGTGAATCGAATTCGAAACCATAGCAGAAAATATTTAAAGGCAAGTTTGATGCCCTCGGTACACTGTATAGTGGACACGTTTGAACTAAGCGGTCGCGTCGACGTTTTGGCGCAAAATTGTTTAAAAAGTTTTCTTTTTTTTTAAATTTAATATTTTAAGGTGATCCTTAAAAATAAAAGTAAGTAACTTACTTAGTTGTACCTACTTATTCGAAATAATCATCGCTTTTTAAATGCTTTTCGTCTAATCCTATTCGCAACAAAATCCACTACCTACCTAGGTACCCATATCCAATCCAACTTCATTGATCAACTGTGAAAAGGAGATTGTTGGTTTCAATAAGAATTTATTTCCAACAAAATACTTCTTTCGTCACTTGCCAATGGGGGTGGACTTAGGTATATTACGCTGTAAACGTTAGATAGGTATCTATCCGGTACCTATGAAAAAACCTGCGTTTCCTCAATAAGATTTTCCTCGCAAATTTTTATTTTCCATTGGTAGGTTAGGGTACCCCTTTCTCTGTGGTACAAGCTACCACCGGGGATTGAACCGGGACCTACGCATTTTGATTGAAACACATCGATGAAGAAACAACATCTAACAATCGAGGGAAATTGGTGCCTTGGACCAAGTCTGTAACGCATATTTTGTGTTTTTGATAGGTTCAGTTTTGTAGCATTCGTCTGTCCTTATATTGATTTTGTAGTACAATCAATAGCACGTAAACCTTTACATTTTCGTGCAAAGTGACCCGTAACGTAACTGAATAGAGTGCACGCGTGTAAGGGTCGACGCGCTGTCGACTGTACAATAAATACCTAATATTCTAGTGCAAAATGATTAGCTCGTGGGTTTTAGGAGAAAAACGTGCAAAATCCGGTTTTGTCCTAGCAACTGTAAACCTGTCGAAACACCATTGTGCGTTACAGACTTGAGGCTCTGGTTTACCCAAAAAGCTCATATTATTGAGCCAGGGTCAATGTTCGGGGTAACTATACTGGTTCCTATTTACAAATCTCGTCCAGACAATCTCAGCAGACCTCTGCAAACGAATATAGGTCCTTTACGAAGCTATCAACGTCCACAATCCCTTGTGAAGTTTATTAGCTTGGCAACGGGTATTCAAATTCAGGGTATTGACATGGTCGCATAGTGTGGCTGTCTATTGAGATTCTTGCTTTGAATAAGGAAAGGATCTACTCGATCTACTACAGGGGTGGTGAACCTTTTACGACTGCGCGAATACGAATATTTATCAAAAGAAAGTATTTTTTTAGTCTCCAAATCTATTTTTAGATTAGAATTAGAATTAGATTAGAATATTCTTTATTGTACTAGAAAACATTTTATGGACAGACATTATTAATACATTAATGGTACAAATCGGCGATTTTGTGAAACATTGGTCATTCCAAATGATTGATTAGACCTACTACATAATATTAACGCGATGAAGAGAATAAAAAATCGCTGGCCAACCGACATTTTTAACAGTCTATCTACCTATGCTAATTCCTATCCTATAGGAATAGGTACGCATACCTTCTTAGGACGATATGACGGACATATCGAAAACGGGTAAATTTTTGGTAGTGTAGGTTGGGTTTTGGTTTAGTGTCTAATTGGTGTGGTCTTGTTCTCTGTGGTAGGTCCATACCCGTATTTTTGGCCCATACCCGTATACCTAGGGTATGGGCCAAAAATAATATTATTAAAATTAGCTGTATCTATATTGACTTCACTTCACACAAACGTGCTAATTACCTACATTCATCTGTATTGTTACTTGAGTATTGTGACACAGACTTCAAAAGCACGCTAACAGTAGGTATGCCACCCCTGCTATGCGTGCCGTTCTATTATTCGATGATCTACTCTGTTCTGAAGGTGCCATGTCACTCCTTATTTAACAAGTTAACATTGGAGCTGGCTGGATGGATGGAATGCTAAATTGAAAGAAGGGCAGAGGAAAACATTCGATAGGCATTTGTTTCGCTTGCGGTTAGTAACCGCAATCCGCAATGCAAGCAAGACCACGCCACGATAAATAAGTATTTTTGAAAAATTCATTACCAACTAGGCAATCTAGGCATCATGAGTTTGCACATACCTACCAGTGCCTACTTACTCGTAATAATATGTAGGTCACCCGCACCATCATCATCACTTAGTTGAAGTGCACACATACAATAACAAAACCTACATAGTTGAGGAGCATAGGAACCAGCCGCCGTCTTTATCACGTCATCTGGTTAGTGCCCTTTCCCTGGCGCGTTTGCCATTCACCTGGTCTAAGATTATGACCGGGCTACCACCGCTGTTCTAAAACACCAATTCTGGTCTAAAACACAGATGCTGTGGCCATGCCTGCTGTTAGCCTTGGCCTCATCGGCCCAGGCGCTAGACAACGGGCTAGCCCTCACTCCGCCTATGGGCTGGCTCACCTGGGAGCGGTTCCGCTGCATCACCGACTGCCGGAAGTATCCTGACGAGTGTATTAGGTGAGGAAAACTATATCCTGGTATCCTAGGATAATACCCTGGTGTCCTAGGATAATACCCTGGTGTCCTAGGATAACATCCTGCGGGGGGAGCATGACTTGGTTTTGTTAAACCGCCATTTTGTTGGATAAATCCGCCTCGATAAAAGTCATGCTACGGGGACTGGTGTCCTAGACTAGATAACCTGGTTCCCTAGGTCACAGACGGGGTACCCTAGTGTGCCAGTACCTACCCTTTTGCTGTAGATGCTGATTAACCCACTAGGTTCCATTTGACTGGCAAAATTTTATATTCGTGGTCTCACCAATCTCAACTTTGTTGTTACCTACAACCTACGATATTGTCGACTCATATCTACTATGGGGTCGCTGTCGCTGAAAGACTGCACATCATCATTCCACAGCGAACAACTGATAAAGCGCACGTCGGACCTGCTAGTGAGCGAGGGCTATCTGGATGCTGGTTATAACTACATCGGCATTGATGACTGCTGGATGGAGAAAGAGCGTGGTCCGGATGGACGCCTGGTGCCTGACCGCGGGCGCTTCCCGAGCGGTATGAAGGCACTGGGGGACTATGTAAGTTATGTCATCATCATCATCATCATCAATCAAGTATCCTTACTTATATTCATTTCTACGTCTGCAAAATTTCATCATCAATCAAGTATCCTTACGTATATTATTTAAATTTCTACGTCAACAAATTAGTTGTCTAGCAGCGGTTTCGAGATGTCGACTTTATTGGTCGCGGTCCTCGTTATCCGTTCGTTATGTTATTGATTGCGATTTTTACAACAGCTATTACAGTAGTTCATTCTCTTTTCTTTTCCCACGTTGAAAACAAAGCAGTAAGCCCGTCAACCGATACATTGATCGAGAGGGCTCGACGTGCGTTATAGATGTTGAAGTTACCTCTAATACTTCCCCTTGCCACAGGTACACGACAAAGGGCTAAAGTTTGGCATCTATGAGGACTACGGCAACTACACCTGCGCGGGCTACCCTGGTGTCCTAGGGAACGAGCAACTCGACATCGATACGATGGTCGCGTGGGGCGCTGACTATATCAAGCTGGACGGGTGTTTTGTGGACAACGCTGATATGGACGAAGGTAACAACTTAATTAGATACCCCCGGTATCCTAGGCTAGAAATCCTAGTGTTCTTGTCTAGACAACCTGGTGTCGTAGACTAGATACCCTGGCCTCCTAGGCTACCTAGATACCCTAGTGCTTTCGGAAAGAAACCCAGGTGTTGTAGGCTAGGTACCCTGATGTCCTAGCTAGGCTTTATTCCCTGGTGTCCTGAGCTGGATACCCTGTTCTTATAGGCTACCTCGATAGCCTAGTGCCCTCGGGATGAAACCCTGGTGTCCTTGGCTAGATACACTGATGTCCTATGATTTATTACCTGGTGTCTTGATGTCCTGGTATCAAGGCTAGATTATCTGGTAACGGGCTAGATACCCTGTTGTACCCTGCTAGATTACGCTGTTGTCCTAGGAAAGACAATCTGGTTTCCTAGGGTATCTCTAGCTGTTTCTACAACTATTGCCAACGTTGTTAGCGAAAAGACTGGTTTCATGTTTCGTTTTCTGTTTTTTTTTTTCAGGATACCCAGATTTTGGTGCCAAACTGAAGAAGACGGGCCGCCCCGTCCTTTATTCTTGCAGTTGGCCTGCGTACCAGGAGCATTACTACAAGAAAGCTCCCATAACTGTAAGTGGGAATCGTAATCGGACATCCCTCGCTATCAAGTCCTGCCCCTGTATTCTTTAAAAATTAGGCACCGTGAATAATCCCGTTTTAAAAGTAAAAAATAGATTTTTAATTTCAATAAGGGTTATTTTTGAGTATAAACCGGTTGTGAACGTGACGGTTCACGTCTGTGCGGATATTATACAGAATGGGACCTCTGAAATCGGCGATCTGAGGAATACCCACAACAGCTGTTTGTAAGCGAACATCGCATTCTGCTTGCTAAATACAAGATACGTAGGTCTAAGAAATGGATGGGCTGGTGTGGCCAGTTGTAGGTAACATTCACTAAGCCATATTCGAAAGCTCATTCATTACATTACGAGTACCTACCTACCTACAAGACTTGGCTTTTACAATCCTACGAGGCGCTACAAACAAACCGTGTCCTTTTTCACCCTCAGCCAGACTACGAGTCAATCGCGAAGCACTGCAACTTGTGGAGGAACTACGCTGACATTGATGACAACTGGCAGTCCCTGATAGGGATCATCAACTGGTTTGGAGACAACCAGGATCGGTTCGCCAAGTACGCCGGTCCGGACCACTGGAATGATCCCGATATGGTAAGGTCTCACTTACTATTAATAATAATATAGACGTAACTGAAACTGCTAGCACTATCGCATAGCGATAGCACGATTGAATACAATACTCCACTTAATTAGATAAAGGTATTATCAATTCAATAATTAGCCTGTTATCCCAGGCCAGATAACCTGATGACCTAGGCTAGCGATACCCCGTTTCCTTTGCTAGATACCCTGGTGTCCTAGGATAGATTCCCTAGTATCCTAGGACAGATAGGAGACCAGGTTATCTATCCTACGATGCTAGATGTCCTAGGAGAGATAACCTGGACTCCTAGGATAGATACCCTGGCATCCTCGACTAGTTAACCTGGAGTCCTAGACTTTACCCTGATGAGTCCTAAGTGAGAAATCCTGGTGACCAAAGTACTTAGACCCTATAATACCCACCAAGGAAAAAAACTCATCATACCGGTCTCACCAACGTTCCTTTTTTAAAAGTTTTGTGTTAGATAGGACATAACTGCTGCATAAACGGCTACACTGTTGCCTGTAGGTAAATGGGAGGCCTGGAAACCTAAAATACAGATGTTTCGATCTAAGTAAGTAGTTTAGTCTCCAGTCTTTCCACTTTGTATCATCTGCATGCTTTTCATTTGTGGACTTAGACATACATTTTATCTTATCTTTATGCTATCCTCCTTCCAGCTGCTGATCGGCAACTTCGGCCTCTCGCTCGACCAAGCGCGCGTCCAGATGGCGGTCTGGGCGGTCTTAGCCGCGCCTCTCCTCATGAGCTCAGACCTGGCGCTGATGCGGCCGGAGTTCAAGGAGGTGCTGCTGAACCGTGACGTCATCGCCGTCGACCAGGACCCGCTGGGCCGGCAAGGGCTGAGGGTGCTGCAGGAGAGAAATAGCAAAGGCGTGGTGAGTAGCTTCGCGTGTATTCTCCAAAAAATCGTACGCAATCGTCATTACCGGTTAACTTATATGTCTGCTGGTAAATAGCCCTTATTGAAATGGTAAATAGCAATAGCCCTTATTGAAATCTTTTTTTTTTGTACATTAAAAAAAAAGTAAGATGTAGCCTGTACAATTGTACAGGTCCCACTAGCTGGGCAAAGGCCTTCTCTCAGAGAGAGTTCGAGCCTAATCACCATTACATTACGTACATTTAATCATGGGAATATTTAAGGAGCTTATTTTAGACACTACAGGGGCTGGAGAGTGTGTCCTGATATAAATAGCAAGTGAACACCTAAGACTTTATCTGTATTGTGCCTAAGATTCGATTGAACGCCTGGGATAAAGGCAAAGCAATAAATAGTAAAAACGAACGATATTTTGTAAGTTGATCTAGAAACATCTTCCCTGGCGTGTTAGACTATTTACCTTGGTAGGACACCAGCTAGATACCCTGGTGGGCTAGGATACCTAATTAGATATCCTAGAGTCATAGACTAGAATCTAGATACCCTGGGTGATCTAGATACCTACTAGGTTAGGCTAGGCTTTGTACCTAGCCTAGGATAACAGTTATAGACTAGATACCCTGGCGTCCTGGGCTTGGTACTAAGCTTTGTACCTAAGCAAAAATACAAGGTGTTACAAAAGTACCTAACTCTTTTTACAGGGTGTAATCTACTGGTCAACAGGATGTCAAATCTGTAAAAAAAGTTGAAAAAAACAATTTTTATTTTATAACCTCAAAATTGAAAAAATTTCATAACTTTTTTGTTTTTGTTATTAGCTCAAATTTAAAAATATTGTGCGTGTAGGTGCATTTACATAGCTTTGAGTTGTTAAAACATTGTGAAAGTCAATGAAAACAATATTTAAAAAATACTTTTCTCGCGCCACAGCGTTCACATTTTATTAATTTAAAAATTAACGGAACTTCATAGAGCAAAACAAATATTTAGCCTGTGATCCCTATCACCGGGTGCTATTACCCTGTAAAAAGAGTTAGGTACTTTTGTAACACCTTGTATGTAGGTAATACGTAGTTTGAAAAAAGTCAGAGCAAAGAAGAGCAGGTAACAATGGGACTTGGGGTCTAGAAAGAAACCGTTATGGATGTCCCATCTTCAGAGCCAAAAGCCACCATCATGATGCATGGCCCTTGGCACCTTTGGCAGAGAGGGTCGAGAAGCTCTACCAAACCTGTCTGCGAGCTTTTTATCCTTATAAATAACTACCAGGGTTTTTATTGGTTACACTTTATTGCACACAAAATATATAAAGACTTAAATAACATGGTAGGAAGTAAGAGAACGTGTACAAGAGCGAAATTATTTCTAAATAAATTTCTTCCAGCAGACCTGATTTCTTTCAGCCAGCCTGATTTCTCAAATGGCCAACTTCTCATCATACCTTACTTCTCTGTTTGACTACTTCGCAAACGGCCTACTTAGTAAACAGCCTATTTAGCATTCACAACATACCTAATCTAACGATCCATCTAACTAGGCCGTGTGAAGACTGTGAAGTGAAGCTTTAGTAAAGCCTGTAAAGGTCTAATCACCCGTAACTTTCCGCCAGATATCCCACGACGTCTGGACGCGGGAACTTTCAGACGGCTCTTACGCGATCGCCTTCGTGAACCAGCGTCTGAGAGACGGCACGCCTTACACCGTGGAGGTCACCTTCGACCTGATGAAGATCCCTAACCAGGCCTACGACGTAACGGTGAGATTTGGACTTGAGCATCTGAGAAGCAATAGTTATAACTAGTAAATTAAAAATACCCTCAACATTTTAGCATCAAATTAGATAGATATTTAGATAGAATACACTATCATTAGCATCATACATATCATATTCATATATCATAAACGGCTGAACCGATTTTGATGCTAGAAAACCTGCTTTAAAAAAAAAACTGCATCAAAATCGGTTCACCCATTTGAAATTAAATGAAATTAAATAGTTTATTTGTTAAAAAAGGTTAGGTACAGGTGGATGATCTGGCTCCCAAACTATATGTGCTATGGGTTTATGGGCTACGGTACGGACAGACAGTTACACACACACACACATGGCAGTCAAACTTATAACACCCCTCTTTTTGTATCGGGGGTAAAAAGGGCTCTCGCCTGAAAAAAAATCGTTACATTGGGCTTCCCCTTACAGTCGGGCACAGCTAGTTGTCCAAGAAATATACCTAAAAACGCTTTTATTCCGCTACTGACTAGCGCCATCTATCTAGGTACTATCATTTCATTTCACTTAAAATATTATTTTATTTCCAGGACCTGTATCATTTGGAGCAAGACCGAGAATTGAATGCCGACGAGAAGTTTGAAACCAGAATAAACCCTACAGGCAAGTGTTCTACCGATTGTTACACTAACTTTAAATGACCCACATTACTTACCTTATCTTTCACATCGTGACGAAACCCGCGTCTAAGTTGGCTCTGCACGTGTTTACATTACTGTTATTTCTGTGGGCTAGACTTAACTATAACAAATAGGTACCCCATTTAAGATTTTAATCTGTCTCAGGCACTGTACCGTCCGAGTGGTCATTTCACCCTCCATAGACTTACTACACCAATCGACAAATCCGGAGTACCTATCGTTTGACAGACATAACTGTAAAATTCTAGAATAGGGCATTATTTTATAGTTACTTAAATCCACAAATTCGGTGTATCGTTTGACAGGCATAACTGTTATATTCTAGAATAGCTGTCAAATTCTAGAATATGGCAACCATTATTCTAAAATTTCACAGTTATGTCTGTCAAACGATACTCCGGATTTGTGGATTTAAGTATAGTGTAAGTGAAGGTGCTGGTGGACGCTGTATATCATCTCATTACGGTAGTAGGTAAATGCAAAGGCCTAAGTGTTTCATTTTTGTTTCAGGGGTCAAGTTCTACAAGTTTAGCCCTAAATCGAGCTCAAACGAATCCTCCGCCCAGAAGAAGGCTGCAGCGGAAACCTTGGAGACTGTTGATAGAATAGTTAACGATCTTAGCCAGTAAGGGTGATTTTAAGGTTCCTCTACCTACACATTGAGCCAATAAGGGCCAAGCCAATCATCAAAAATGCGCGCCAGTATGGATAATCGCCCGCCAACATGCATAAATCAAATCCCCCGTGTATCTAGCTAGCTAGACATTGGCGTTGGCCTTTATTGGTCCATGTTGGCCCAATGTGTAGAGGGGCCTTTAGATTTTAGTTTAGGTAGTCTGAGTAAATAGTCGATTTAAGCTTTAGTAGGTACATAACGAAAAGTACAAATAAATATTTACAATACCAATGCGTCATTGTTTTTTTTTAACTTGATTAGCATGTATGTAGCATGAAGCTAATACATGTTATTTAGGTACGTACCTAGGTACAGACAGCGACACCATAGGATAGGAGGAAGGTAAGTAAATAGGTACACCTTTTTTTTTGGCCATGTATTTTGAACGCTCCCATAATGGGTCACTGACAGCGACATTTTGACATTGACAGTGACAGATCTATCCGTTTAATAATTTAATCTGTGAATTACGTCAGCAAGAGGCAAGAAGCATTGCAAGATGAAACTGGTGAAAGTTGTCGTAAAAGAAATTCCAGAACCGGTAAATTAGACTTTAATTTAGCTCAAAACAATTCTAAATAAAAAGTGAAAGCCTCCTGAAAGTGCAAACAAACCCAACTGCACCCCAAGACCCACAAACGAATCACGAATCGAGAACCTAACTCAAAACACGGAAGACTAATCGGGCGCCCGCATATTGAATGAAAGAAAGCTGGTGAGTGGTCCGGTAGTAGGTCAATGGTGTTGTTAGTGGCGCGTCCGACGCTGCTGACGTCGACAGCGATCGCGTGTAGCGCGGGACGCGGCCAGCGCAGTCTGTAGCTAGCGCAGCGCCCGACAGTCGCGCCCATCCACGACCGGAGACCGCCGCGAGTGTCGTGACCATTAAATCACTTTTACAACTCTATATCAGTAGCCATGGGAGGCAAGGTAGAGAACGTTGGCATCCTAGCCATGGAAATGTACTTCCCGTCGCAGTACGTCGACCAATCGGAGCTTGAAGTCTACGACGGAGTCGCAGCAGGCAAGTACACCATCGGACTCGGCCAGAGCAAGATGGGCTTCTGCTCCGATCGCGAAGACATCAACTCCCTGTGCCTCACCGTGCTGCACAAGTTGATAGAGAAGAATGATATAGACCTCCACGATATCGGTCGCTTGGAAGTTGGCACTGAGACCATCATTGATAAAAGCAAAAGCGTGAAGACTTTTCTCATGACCTTATTTGCTAAAGTGGGTGCCACTGATATTGAGGGCATAGATTCCACGAACGCTTGCTACGGAGGCACAGCTGCACTTTTTAATGCTGTTAACTGGGTGGAGTCATCATCCTGGGACGGAAGGAAGGCCATTGTAGTGGCTGGAGACATAGCGGTCTACGGTAAAGGCCCAGCAAGGCCTACTGGAGGAGCTGGTGCAGTAGCCATGCTCATAGGACCCGATGCTCCACTTGTACTGGACCGTGGAGTTCGAGCCAGCTACATGAGACACGCTTATGACTTCTACAAGCCAGACTTGGCTTCAGAGTTCCCCTACGTTGATGGAAAACTATCAATCAAATGCTACCTCAGTGCTTTAGATAATTGTTACAATTTATTCTCTAAGAAGACGAGAAAGGAAGAGCCAGAGTTCAAGGGACTGCTCAGTTTAGACGGCATGTTATTCCATTCGCCATACTGTAAACTTGTGCAGAAGTCTCTAGCAAGAATATGCTTCAACGACTTCCTAAACCACGCTCCGGAGGACAGGGAAAAACACTTCCCGGGACTTTCACAGTTCAGTAACCATAAACTAGAAGATACATACTTTGACCGTGATCTAGAGAAAGCATTCATGACTTATAGTCAACAACTATTTGATGAGAAAACAAAGCCTTCTCTGCACCTTGCACGCAATGTAGGAAACATGTACACGCCATCATTGTATGGAGGCCTGGTATCCTACCTCGTGAGCAAATCACCAAAACAACTGATTGGGAAGAAATTCGCTTTATTCTCTTACGGATCTGGCCTGGCTTCAACTATGTATTCCATCAACATTTGCAATGACTTGAGTGCGGGATCTAAGTTGCAGAATCTCATTAGTTCCCTTCATGACTCTACCAGTCTTTTGGAGAAGAGGGAAAAGGTAGAACCTAGTCGTTTCACAGACATTATGGACAATAGAACTAAGAACTATCACACAGCCCCTTATGAGCCATCTGGCTCTGTAGATGCATTATTCCCTGGTACATATTACCTTGTGAATATTGATGACCAAAGAAGACGCACTTATGACAGGAAAGCATGAGAGCACATTTCATATTTTTAGTAAATTATCTTGTTTGTCCTGGTGTTGGATGGAAGAGCAAGTGTTTGATCATATTCTAATTTAGTTTTTATTTGATAAATGAGTTCATGTTTTAAGCTCCTCTAGCTTGAGGAAGAGTCTATAAATACCCATATTACTTGTTTTCTAAGTTGTAAGTCTCACTGACCAAATAAAACATTCTTTTTAATGTATAATTTATTCCTTAAAAGTGTATTTACGTAATTTATATAAATACTTCCTAAATATGTTTTTATGTAGTTGGTAGGATGGGATTTTTTGTTTTGTTTTATTATGTTTAAGTATTTAAATGTTGACAATAGTAATTTGATTATTGTAAATGGGTTTTATTTGAATGTACACTTTAAACTTTTGTCTGCCATTGTGTGGAAAAAACCATGAAGTGTATGGTATGTACCTAAAAACTGTAAACATCTACAATCATACTGTACAGTCGGCCACAGTCTCAGATACCCCTTTTTGTTCGATTGGCGCCCTTATGCCGCGCGCGGTAACAGCTGTCATGGGGTATCTGAAATTGTGGCCGACCGTACAATAGTTGCTTTTGTATGACTGACTGAAGAGGATGTGTTAAGGCGCCGTGCGTAGTGAAATGCCCGCGAGCAAAGTAAAACTTAGGTACAAAATAAACTCCTATATCAGATACAGACGAATCGAGAAAATGCTCTAGCAGAACACTAGCATCAGGTAAGAGCTATACAGCATTTTTCATGTTAATATCCATAACAGCTTGCAAGATATTTTAGATGAAAAAAAAACTTGCTACCTCATCTTTTTTAACGAAAATATCTTCATAATAACTGAATGTCAACACGGAATCAGCTGTGTTACATAGCTCTCACCTAATGCTAGTGTTCTGCAGTTCAGTACGTGCAGCATGGTAAGCCCGAGATAGGCCCTTCTCTATGCAAAACTGTCAACTTGTCGGTCGGGCTCGAGTTGGCTCTACGCCAACATGGCGATGGAGACAAAAATACAACATTTTTATTAAAACTGGCAATATCTACTTTCTGCTCGACATGACCCTAATCTATTGCCATCTCGAGTCCCGCCTGCCATGCCCGCACAATAGACATGGCACGTCTGTCACTCGAGTTCGAGAGAGTGTCAAAACGACCATGCTAAGCATACTGCTAGAGCATTTTCTCGATTAGTTTAGTGTATGTCATATACCTAATATACGGGCATTTTACCTACTACACAAGTACACACCAACAGGCCAACGCAAACGATATATTTAGTTGATGTAATCAAGCAAAGTATTAAAACCAATTGGTGCTCTCTTTACTGTTTTCTAATAAGATTTTTATTGGAAATAAAAAAAAATATCTGAATTGTATACCATATTTTATTCTTTCTCTTCTCTTTTTGTTTTTTAAGGCGCTGTGCATAGTGAATCGCCCGCGCGCAACGAAAAATGCACAAAATCGAGTCCTGTATCAAATACAATAAAAAAATCGAAAATTTTCACATATCAAACCCTAGAATTAGGTGAGACCTATCTAAAACAGCCAGTTTCGTGTTGACATTCATAAACGTTTTGAAGATATTTTTGATGAAAAAAAATAGGCGGCGCACTTTTTTTCAAACAAAATATCTTGCAATCTGTTATGGGTAGCAACATAACACTGGCTGTTTTAGATAGCTCTCACCTAATTCTAGGGTTTGATATGTGAACATTTTCGATTTTTTTAGTGTATTTGATACAGGAATCGTTTTTGTGCATTTTTTTTGCGCGCGGGCTAATGAGGGATTTTCTAAAAGCTCAAAAAAATAAAATAATTGTTCCAAAAGCTGTGACAGATGGCGTTGATCCGACATGTGGAGTAAATTTGTGCTTTACAAAAGAGAAAAATCTTCTTTACTTAATTTTTCTGTGACTTCATCTTTCATCGTCGTAGACGTCATTCCATTTTGGTAAATGAAAAAGTGCACGACTTTTTTTTTCTTTCTTGTATGAGTGAATGGTAAAACCAGAAACACTTAATTTTGCTCCACCACTAATACTTACACGTATTTGGACGTATCTACGAAGGTCAACGAGCGCGAACTGGCATAAAAATAAAACATGTCTCGTCAGCGACATCTAGTTACAAATTTGGAACTACAACTTATGAGCTGTCAGAAAATCCCCTATTCACTATGCCCAGCGCCTTAATTCTAATCGTTATGCCAGGGAAACACGATGTTTTGATTTTTTTGGTGCGATATGTTGTGTGTTCCATTCATTAGGAAGCTTGAAATGACATGCCTAGTCCGCAAATCGTACACACGACAGCACGTCGACCCTAACACGCTAGCACTCTACTCGATTACGTTAAGGGCGACTTTACAACAAAAGTGTACAGTCTGACGCGCTGTCGTGTGTACAGGCGTCTGTTGTAGTAGTAAATTACTAAGTACGATATTTCATTACATCCGTTAGCAGTCAATCTGTAATCCAAGACTGTTTACCTACTTGAAATGCAGTGCACCATATCAACGCATGATAGGATAATAAGATTATATCGTCTCACTCAACTTAACACTTTACTCTGTATACAGGTGATGTAAAATATCGTAAGTTTAAGGCCAAAAACCGCCTGGTTCAACTTGAACTTGAATCCTTTACCAAACATCTTTTTTTGTGCAAAAAGTAACACACTAGTGCGCCAACTACTCACCTTGACTTTTTGCTGATGGCATCTTTGTAGTATGAGTAGTATGTATGACAGCATCCATTAGTAAGTTGTGCAGAGACGTTATTTATTGGCTTTTATACCTAACTATTGGATGGATAGATAGATAGAGAACACTTTATTATACCTACATCAGAAAGTACTTGTTTGAAGATAAAGCCCAGTCTTTGAACACCCTGTAGTGTAGGTACTTTTAAATTTTTCCTTGAAGATATGAAAGAAATCAATAATAATTGATCTAATACCTACATATCCTACTCCTATTAATATATTATTTATTTAATACGCGAAAGTTTGTAAGTATGGATGGATGGTGGATGTTTGTTACCCTTTCACGCTGAAACGGCTGAACGGATTTGGATAAAATTTGGAATAGAGATAGCTTAGACATCAGAATAACACATAGGCTACATAATTATTATCACGCTTTTACACTTAGGAGCAAAGTAAGGCATATATTTCCTTTTTATGTAGTCCACGCGGACGACGTCGCGGGCAAAAGCTAGTTATACCGAAATCTCTCTCAGACCCCTCATAGGGCCTCACATCCACATCTCTCGATTGTGGGTGTGTTAACTGGTATCCTCAAATCAAGTTAGGCGCCGGATTTTGCGAATTTGATTAGCCTTATTTCCTAGTTGCTTTACCCGTAGGTAGGAAGCTACGGTCATAGAAACAAGCTTATGGCTACGGTCATAAAAAACCAGGCCAAGGTCCGCATACCTCCACGGTTCGACTTTCATTCAAGAAAATGTAACTAAAACAATTTAGTAAAGACTAGCTTTTGCTCGCGACTTAGTCCGCGCAGACTTAGTTTTTTTTCCCGTTATCACCATAAAAAATCGCCTATAGTACTCAGTGATATGATAACGTAGCTTCATATCATAAGAAACCCATAGCTACGCTCTAACCCAGCCTTATGCTACGCTTGCTGGTGTAGGTAGATAAGATAACAGTCAGTAGAGTTCCTATGGTCTATTTATCGCATCTCGCCAGGGGAATGACGTGACTCAAGTCCCAAAGGTTCGGTTCAAAGATTACTTGCTCTGCTCATTGACGCTAAAGTAACGATAACCTGTCTGGCTGATAGCATTGTTGTGTTGACCCTGCCTCCCGGTCCATGTACTCTACTCTACATAATCTTTTATTTATCCACGATTTGGTACGGTCGGCCACATGCAGTCACACATACTCCATGGCAGCTCTTACTGCGCGCGGCAAAAGGGGTAGGTATCCTAGCGTGTGGCCGACTGTACCTTTGTAATTATGTAGACCATCTATGACTTTTTGAGATATTTTCGGACTTCGCAATACATTTCTGGGCCCATAAAAGGTATGTAACGGCTGGACTTACAGTACAGTGACGGACTTTCAATTATTTTCGAAATTATCACCTACGCGCTAGCTGTCCTAAAATACTAAACGGTGCCAACTGCCAGTGCCCCAGCATGGCACCATTTTTCTGTGAGAGTGTAAAATCATTCGGAAAAGAAAAACTTTTTTGAGAGCCCCATTCCGTGGACTTTTGAGACGGGGCAGTAAGGGCACAGGAAAACGTTCCATGTAGATTGTTCTAAGACCATTCATAACTTTCTGAGATGTTTTCGGACTTCGGAATACATTTGGTCCCATAAAAAGTAGGTACCTACGTATTATTAACTGCTGGACTTACAGTGACAGACTTTCAAATTATTTTCGAATTTATTATTCACGCGCTAACTGTCCAAAAATACATCAGAATCAGAATCAATTTGTTTTATTCAATAAGCCATAAATAAATTATTTACATTGAACGTCAAAATATTATCTAAAGTAAAAAAAAGGTATATAAATCAGATACTTATTACTATCTAATACTAAGTATCTAGCTACTTTTTTTTCTCCAGCTTCACTAGCTCTGATCGTTCTTGGAGAAGAAGCATGGTAAAGCATGGTGTTCTTGGAGAAGAAGCATGGAGAAGAAGAACGGTGCGAGTGCCGCACTGCCCCAAAATTGATTTATCTTCACCCTAATTGACAAAAAAGTTTAGGTAGGTAAAGCATTTGTGTGTGAGAGAGTGGAGTGGAGACGTAAAGTAATTCGGAAGGGAAAAACTTATTTGAGAGCCCTAGATATTCCGTGGCCTACCTATTATGTACACTACAAGGTGTTACAAAAGTACCTAACTCTTTTCACACTTTGTAACCTACTGGTCAATAGGATGTCAAATCTGTAAAAAGAAGTTGAGTAAAGAATTTTATTATAGTTGAAAACAATAGTTATTTGTTATGCAAGAATGCAAAATTATTGTTTGCGGCGAGTGCTTGTATTGAATACCGAGCTAGCGAAGGTTTCTAAAATTGAGCCACGAGCGTAGCGAGTGGTTCAAAAAAAGAAACCTGAGCGTAGCGAGGTATTCAGAAGCACGAGACTCAAATAATATTGCATTCGTGCGAAACACAAAACTTTTCATCTCACAGAAGCGAGGAAATCATTTTGTTAGCCAAGCGGGACAAAGTCAAATAATTTCCTTTTAAAAGCATAATTTTCTGTAGTTACGGCTGCCGCACTAAAGTTTTCAGCTTCGTTGGTATTAAAACCATTCGTTTTATTAATAATTTGCTGAAGTTTATTTATCCAGATACAAAAATAATGAAAATTAAAAGAATGTTTTTTTTTCCGGGTGCATTCTGAACTTTTACCATATAAATTAAAAATTTGTAGAGGTAAAAAGTAAATTCAATTATATCGTTTGAAAAAATGTATTTAACAAACCAACCCATAATTATCTAATTGATAAAACAGAAACGGAGCATTTTTTTATTGTACTGTAATTAAAAATAAATATAGTGTACAAAATATTAAAAAGACTGTAAGCGTGCAGAACAAGGGCGTTTAAATTTCGAAGCGCACAAAAATGCAGATTGGTTAAATTCGGGTTTTACACGTTTGTAAGTTGCTAGTAACAGCAAACTTTCCGAGCATGGGAGATGAAAAGTATTATTTAAAAAATACTTTTCTCCCGCCACGTCGTTCACATTTTATTAATTTAAAAATTAACGGAACGTCATGGGGTAAAAAAAAAGAAGTAGGTTTTGATCCCTATCACCGGGTGCTATTACCCTGTAAAAAGATACTTTTGGTACTTTTGTAACACCTTGTATATTCAAATCTAAAAAGGTGCTCTGCATCCATGATGATAGAACTCTGAAATGATATAGGCGTGATACACGCAACGTGGAAGGCCATGAAATGCGAAATGGCTTACCATCCCAAGTTTTTTTAAACCAGGATTAGAAGACAGGCAGTATCTTCTGATGATGGAGACGGTTTATTTCAGCTTTCAGAGCATGAAACAAGCTTGACCAACCGGTTCGGACTCAGTTTGGATAATAACATCCAACAAGCAATAAAGTAACCATATCAAACAATATCAATTAGTTTGGTACCTATATCAGTTTCGGTATTAACAAAGGTCTGCTGGTATGATTGAAATAATCTGCAGTGCAATAAATTTTACAATAGTTTACCGACTCTGTTTCAAGATAAGTTCCTGACTCGTAAAAAAATGTTTTGGTTGTTTAATCATACAATCGTCATAGGTTGTAGCTTCCTATATCTTAACTACCTACTTACCTTTCGTTTACAACGAAGTAGGTATGTATATGATTACCACGAATTAACCACTGTCTTTTCCATCCAAAGGTTGTCTGGTAGAGTAGAGATCACTTTTAGCAATAAGACCGCCCATTGAATAGTCGCGCTGATTTTGGCGCCCTGGTTTGCCCCCCCTAGATCCGGGGCTGCTAAGTAGCTAGGGGGGAGTGGGTGGGTGGGAGATAACACTACAGTGTTTAAAAAAACAAGAAAAGGAATACGAAGACCTGACGAAATAAAAAAGAATAGGAAAGTGCTGAGTAGCTGAATGATCATAAAACCACAAAACTGAATACCTAGGTCAATTAAACTTTTATCTTCATGGCTAGTTTGCATATCAGGGAATTTCAGCAGATATCGATATTCGCGACTAGTATAAATATTACTTTTTTAAAGGCCACAGGCATCAGTTTGATCTGGATATTCCGAACTAACTGTAAGTATTGCGGCCTTACGAATTCTGTCACCAACTCACCATTACCTCATTCAATCACCCAAACATACCCCTAAAAAGTAAAAGTACATCATCGTTCAACATTCTACTCTTAATTCCAGAACAATGCAGTTCTTCCTTACCCTCGTCGCAGTCGTAGCGGTGGCAACGGCCAACCAGGTGAACAGGCCTCTGGACCAGAGCGCCGCCGAGTTCGAGGCCATCCTGGCCGCCATCAACAGCCCCAGCGTTGACCCCGCCACCGCCGCCCTGCTGGAGCAGCAGCTCGAGCAGACCATCGCCGCCATCCTGAACCCCCAGCCAGTGGTCGCCAGCCCTGCCATCGTCGCTCCTCCCGCCGCCGCCGGCATCCTGCCCATCGCTCCCGTCGACATCCAGCCCATCTCTGTCGGACCCGCCATCGTCGAGGGAGCCTTCCAGCCCATTTCTGTCGGACCCGCCATCGTTGACTTCCCCCTCCCCGACGGTGGTGCCGTGACCGCTGTCGAGGCCGCGCCCGTGGCCGCTTCCCCCGCCGGCGTCGCTCCCGTTGAGGCCAGCGCTGCCAGCTCCCCCCTGGTCCAGATCATCCTGAACATCAACAACGCCAACGCTGACGCTACCCCCGTCGCTGTGGAGGCCCCCGTGGTCGCCGCCCCCGTCGCCACCGCCCCCGCTGTCAACCCCGTGCAGGTTGTGGAGTCCGCTCCCCAGGCCCCGTCCGTGGTCGACACCGTTGTGGTCTCTCCCGTCTCCGTTGTCGAGTCTGCCCCCACCCCGGTCTCCGTTGTTGAGTCTGCCCCCACCCCCGTGCAGGTCATCGACCTCGTGCCCGAGACCGTCGCCGTGGCTGCCCCCAACATCATCGGCGCCCCCGCCGTCTCTCTTCCCGAGATCCTCAACTAAGAATCTGCTGATGAAAGGAATACTCAACATAACCATCATGTCTACAACAACCTAAGAATTATAATATAAGTTACAATAAAAATATTATTTGTAAGTAATAAGTTCTGTTACATTATTTTTTCTACATAACCTTTTTTAGGTTCTAATACCATTTGCAACCGATTTGCATGCGGTTATTTGAAAGTAGGTTTTCTAGTGAATATTCTTAGATCACGAACGTTAAAAAAAACACGGACAGAATGTCGCATTGAAACGGTGTGTTGTGGAGCATGCTAAATCCTCTAATTTCGTGAGCATACAAAGTATACATTACTGTAGGTATGTGCTTACGACCTGCACTCACCACACCCTATCCTCTAATCCGTGAATCCACCCTATCCTCTCTAAACTTTACAAGCCCTAACTTCACAAACTCTACACCTTAGTCAAAATACCTAATATGTGGCTTGGCCATTTCGCTACAGTCCTAGGGGCGAAAGGTGAAAAATGAATTCACTGTTCACTTTTCTGTTATTACAAGTTCTTTTAGTAACGAAACGACCAAGCCACATATTTTTTAGAGTTTATGAAGTTAGGGCTTGTAGAGTTAGGGCGTGTAGAGTTAGAAGCTTGGCTCTACATGAGATCTGATAGCTGTTTGACAGTGCGAAGTGTATGGTCTCGTCTTTTTTTTACATGAAAATGTTTTTGGTGGGATATACAGGGCGTCCCACGGCTTTGCCACATGGATGGAAAGTACCTTGAATATTGTAGATGTAACATTTTACTGAAAGAAGACAATATTTGAATTTAAAAAACAATTTAAACTGCATTCATAGATATTTAAATAATTAGGTACACACGACAGCACGTGAGACTGTACACTTTAGTTGTAAACTCGCCCGTAACGTAACCGAGTAGAGTGCTAGCGTGTAAAGGTCGACGTGCTGTCGTGTGAACATGGTTGAACCGGGAATCGAACCCGTTACATGAGAAAAATAATTACTTACCCTGTAGCTTTATCATACTGATCAAAAGGCTTCATCATGAGGATTATTTTTTGCTAAATAACATAGTGTCAGAATTGAAAGGAAGACCATGAATTTTAACATTTACTTACCTGGTTGTATGCAACAAATCGAGCCGTATAAGCCGAAAAACGCGTATTGTCCATCGCAATGCGGCTGGCTGATTATTACCTATAAAGCAATAATTCAAAAATGTGTTCCATTTTCAAACTTTTATTCTTTTGTTACTGTGATTTTCATTGATAAATTGATTAATTTTGTATTAAATATGTTAAAATTCATGGTCTCTCGATCGATATGATAACTACAAGGTAATTATTTTTCTCATGTAACGGGTTTGATTACCGGTTCAACAATCTAATTATTTACATATCTATGAATGCAGTTTAAATGTCTTCTTTCAGTAAAATGTTCCATATACAATATTCAAGGTACTTTCCCTCCATGTCCATGTGGCATAGCCGTGGGACGCCCTGTATAGCAAAAATTATAAAAATTGAGTTACGAGTCGAGAAATGAAAATTGAAATTTTTAAAAGTCCCAAGGAATCAACATGTCTGGATCTCTGGACCTACCCACCCACTCTGTGTAGACCTACTTACTTGAAATATACCTAGCTCATGCATGATAGACTGCCATTTTCCACTTTTTCGTAACAAAAAATTTCAGATTTTGCATGTTTGAGATTGAAATCTTGGAACCTATCAGGCAGGAAATGACGAAGAAAGAGTTTTACTACGTCTTTCTTATCTATGATCTCAGAATCCCCATGATATTGACATTCAAGAACTGTTTTATTGTCAAAGTCATACCTAGCTGTCAGTTGTATGGCGCAGTGTCGCAATTATTGTTAACAATCAGCCTGTGTGTCACAAAAATAGCACAACAAAGAAAAGGAAACCACTAAGTACTATGCATTTAAAGTTTTTTATTCATCGTTGTGAACTCGCGTATTGTAAGATCGTAGACAACAATAGCAGACTTGCCTACCTAACAAGTAACTGGATAACATCTCAAAAGTTACACTTCTGTAAATCCCTCCTTAGTTCCTGTTCGTGGGAGTCATCTGGGACAGGAAAGATGGGAGGAAGGGCACGGGGCCAGCGTTACCTCCGGGTCCCTGCATGAAGTTCATGATGAGGTTGGTAAAGTAGTTGTTGGTGACGCCAGCTTCGTCGGTGACGATGGGGGTGGCGACGGGGTTGACGGCGGTGTCGACCACGTTGACTGCCTCGGGGGCGTTGTCGACGACGGCAGGGCTGGCCACGACGGGGGTCGGGGCGTCGACGACGGTGGGTCCTACGACGGGAGTGTCGACGACGGTGGGTCCTACGACGGGGGTGTCGACGACGGTGGGTCCTACGACGGGGGTGTCGACGACGGTGGGTCCTACGACGGGGGTGTCGACGACGGTGGGTCCTACGACGGGGGTGTCGACGACGGTGGGTCCTACGACGGGGGTGTCGACGACGGTGGGTCCTACGATGGGGGTGTCAACCACGGTGGGTCCGACGACGGGAGTGTCAACCACGGTGGGGCCAACGACGGGGGTGTCGACGACGGTGGGTCCGACGACGGGAGTGTCAACCACGGTGGGTCCGACGACGGGAGTGTCAACCACGGTGGGTCCGACGACGGGAGTGTCAACCACGGTGGGTCCGACGACGGGAGTGTCAACCACGGTGGGTCCGACGGAGATGGGGGTAGGAGCGTCGACAACGGCGACGACTTCAGGGGCGCTCTCGACGACGCTGACGACCTCAGGGGCGTTCTCGACCACGCTGACAGGGGCGACGGGGGCGGAGGGCAGACCGGCAACGGAAACCAGGTTGGAGCCCAGAGCGGCGGGGTTGATATTGATGCTCAGGGTCACGCGGGGCTTGGCCTGAGGCGCGGCGGCGGGTAGAGTAGCGGGGCCGACGGCCACGGGCGCGGCCTCAACAGCGGTCACGGCACCACCGTCGGGGAGGGGGAAGTCAACGATCGCGGGCCCGACAGCGATGGGCTGGAATTGGTCGACGATGGCGGGTCCGACGGCGATGGGCTGGAACTGGTCGACGATAGCGGGTCCGACGGAGATGGGCTGGAACTGGTCGACGACGGCGGGACCGACGGCGATGGGCTGGAACTGGTCGACGATGGCGGGTCCGACGGAGATGGGCTGGAACTGGTCGACGACGGCGGGACCGACGGCGATGGGCTGGAACTGGTCGACGATGGCGGGTCCGACGGCGATGGGCTGCGGCTGCACGATGGTGGGGAGCTGCGCCTCGGGTAGGATGATGGGCGCGGCGCCCGCGGCGGCGGCGGCTACCACGCGTTGGTTGACCGGGCCGGCGCACGCGGCAGCGATTAGGGTGACGGCGATCACGAGGAACTTCATGGTAAGAGCTGGGGAAGGGAAAATATTTAATGTTTTTTCGGCTGAGCTAATATTATGATTAAAACTTCTTTGTTTTGGCAACGAAGGTAAAAACGAAGGTAAAAACTTAAATAAATAAAGACGCTAACAATTTACGCAAAGCTTAAATGCTTAATGCGTTAAGTATCAAAATAAAAAATGTTATTTATTTCTGCAAGAAGTAATTTTCCAAAAAAGCTCATTTTGAGTGATTTGTAAGACCTAGAACCTAGAAGGGTCAAGAACTAGAGGAAAAAACAGTGTTTTCTAGTCCTTTGTTGCAGATTAGGGCCTAGCTAGGCCTTATGGATTAAGAACACTTTTGCTGCAATTATTATTTTTGACGAAAAAATAATAGGGAGCATCATACCTTGTTGAAGATCTGGGTTCCCAAAGAGAACTTTGTGTTTGTTTTCGATGACAGACTTTTTATAATTGTTTTCGGCGATATTATCAACGCGTAATTAATCCAAAATGGATAGATTTATTGTGCCAAATCATAAAATAAGCCATAATTGATCCCGTACAAGCAACATAACACCATGTTTGATTAGATTTAGACAAGAATGTTAATAATGGCTATTCGGCGCTTGACTAGTTTATTGCAGGAAATAAGGAAGGTGGCTACACAAAGATAAAATGAATATTTTCCTGATAGACAAAAAGCCTTTTTATCGGAACACAATTGAGATATGAGGTTAGGTATAAAAATTAGCTACAATTAGTTCAAATTATTTATGAGACTTTCAAAAATCTATGGATATTTTAAACATTTTTAACAAGTTGTTTTTTTCATCTTAATATAATTGTTTAAAATATTCCCTAGCACGGGTTAGTGCTTTGGAAAAAACAAAAATCTATGGATAGATAGAGAACACTTTATTGTGTCGACAGTACGTCAGTCAGAGCATACACTTTTTTTTGTAAAGTCGCCTGTAACTGTAACGTAACTTGTGTACACAAGAAAGCACGTCGACCCTTACACGCGAGGACACCCTACACTCGGTTATGTTACGGGCGACTTTACAACAAAAGTAACTCTGACGTGCTGTCGTATGTACACCAGAAATTAATTATTTACAAGAATTTTCTTAACCTAAAAGTACAGAAGGCATTCTTATCGCCAAAAGCGATATGAATGATGTACTTACTTACTTTATTACTGGTTATAAGTAGGTACCTACTTGTACTTATATTACAATTTCTGAAAGTATCTGTAAGGAAAAGTATATTGTATCAAATTCGGCTGACATTACGCTGGCAACCACATAAAATTAACATTATTAGATGTAGGTAATTGTAAAATATAGGTAAGACTTACCCTATCCCATAGAATTAGGACGCCTATAGAATTAGGTGTAGTAAGTCTATGCCCTATCCATTAAATTGAATAAAGATCGCTGCATACAATACAGGACAATTTATTAGTTCCTAGACAGGCTTTACCTAACACATACTATACTACATACCTGTTGCATATATTTACACAGTGTTCAGGATTGTGTCCACCCTTGAACACCGGAGGGGGCAAAGCCTTGGTCGATAGGGTTATTTTATTACGTATCCTCATTATTTATTATAATCCTCTAGAATTAGAATCCGAATATTCTTTGCTGTAAAAGGACAGACGTTTTTCTATTTTTAAATTGCTATTTAAAGGCATGAAAAGTGCTTTCCGGTACTATAAAAATACTAATCTAGCCGTTATACTAGTTGTAATAATGAAATTCAGTCTAAAGATGTCTGTTTTCACTATGTCTCACTCAAAAATTTAAAATGAAAATGACCCATATAACCTAAAAAACCGAAATCATTTCCCAGCAATAATTTATCGAAAAAGTACTTTGTTTTGGTGTCTAGTATGCGTGGCTTTCGGGTCTGTTGGCGGTCTTTTAACACCCTGTATACAGGACAATTTTTAAATAGCCATCATAAGAAGTGGGTCTTAAGGTTGGACGATAGTAGCGTGGCGGGAAATACTATTTTATTGCCGTGAACGAAAAATCGCTGAACAAAAATAGCTCAGTTTAACTTCAAAATTTTAAAAAAATGCGAAAAAAAATAATTTCCCGCCACGCTGCTTTCGTCCTTTTCTGTAAGCACGGTCATTGCCTCCTATTAGACACGAAAGTCACGAAACGAGAACACGTGAAAGAAAGTCACGCTTCACCCTTATCTTGCTATCTAGTCGTAAACTTTATTTTGAGGATTAAGTTTTATAACAGTTACATAACATGACAGAGAAGTTTTTCTGCAAGCATTTATTGATTGCGCATTGTTGTTAATCGCAATGCGCGATGCGGCGGGGATTAAAAGATCACAAAACATATTAATTATCTTAATTTTCCAAGTCGAAGAACGATAAAGTTTTGTATAAAATAACATTTTTTTTTGCGAACAGGCATAGTTACTAAACTAACACCGAACTAAAAAGGTAAGATCCCATTAAAATATTCAGTGAAGGCAGTTGTCAATTACATTATAATATTCCTCAATTTAGAAGCACTAGAAATTAACCAATAACTACTTATTTGTCCACAGCCATTATGAAGTTCCTACTCATCGCTGCTGCCGTGGTCGCCGTGGCCGTTGCTGGCCCGACCGAACGCTTCGTGGTGGCTGGTGCCGCTGGTGCCGCCCCCGTCATCGTGGACCCCATCTCCGTCGGACCCGCCGTCGTCGACCAGTTCCAGCCCATCGCCGTCGGACCCGCCGTCGTCGAACAGTTCCAGCCTATCTCTGTCGGACCCGCCGTCGTCGACCAGTTCCAGCCTATCTCCGTCGGTCCCGCCATCGTCGACCAGTTCCAGCCCATCGCCGTCGGACCCGCCGTCGTCGACCAGTTCCAGCCTATCTCCGTCGGACCCGCCGTCGTCGACCAGTTCCAGCCTATCGCCGTCGGACCCGCCGTCGTTGACCAGTTCCAGCCTATCGCCGTCGGACCCGCCATCGTCGATCAGTTCCAGCCCATCTCCGTCGGACCCGCCATCGTCGACCAGTTCCAGCCCATCTCCGTCGGACCCGCCATCGTCGACCAGTTCCAGCCCATCTCCGTCGGACCCGCCATCGTCGACCAGTTCCAGCCCATCTCCGTCGGTCCCGCCATCGTCGACCAGTTCCAGCCCATCTCTGTCGGACCTGCTGTCGTTGACGCTGTCCAGCCCATTGCCCCGACGCCCGTAGCTGTTGGACCCGCGATCGTTGAGTTCCCCCTGCCCGAGGGTGCTCTCACTGAGGCCAACCCCGCCCTGAGCGGTGCCCTCGTTCAGATCATCCTGAACATCAACACCAACTCTGACGCTACTCCCGTCACTGTGGAGTCCCCCGTGGTCGCTGCCCCCGTGGCCGTTGCCCCAGAGACTCCCTCCGTGGTTGACGCCGTGGAGGTTCCGTCCGTGGTTGACGCCGTGGAGGTCCCGTCCGTTATCGACACCGTGGTGGAGGCCCCTTCTGTGATTGACAACGTAGTTGAGGCCCCGTCCGTTGTTGACGGCGTGGTGGCTGCTCCCTCTCCCATCACCGTCATCGAGTCTGCCCCCACCCCCGTGCAGGTCATCGACCTCGTGCCCGAGACCGTCGCCGTGGCTGCCCCCATCATCATCGGCGCCCCCGCCGTCTCTCTCCCCGAGACCCTCAACTAAGAAGCGGTTGTAAAGATAGGAGCTGCAGAGTATAAGAAACTATCATGGTACTGAACATCTTGTATGGCTTATTAAGCTGATTTTACTACAAAATTATATTCAGCCAAAATAAACACTTGTTTCTGATTTGATTTTTTTATTCTCTTCTCATACAAAAATATTTGAGTCAGCCCCTTTGAGTAGTTATAAATTATTTAAAAAAAATCACCTACTCTCGGTAGTAATAGGAGCGTGAGTCTGTAACGCAATGGTGCCTGGATAGGCTCCCAGTTATAGGCAATTATGATGTATTAAGACGAAACGCGGGTAGCCGGCTGCTCCATACAAAAAATACAAAAAGGGAGACCTGTTTCCCCCTGGATAATTATTTTAGAAAAAATGTGTTTATGCCATTCAATTTATAATTATTTTAATAAAATTTATTTAAATAATTAAAATAAGAAAAAAAGGAAAACATAGGGACATGGCAGAGGTAAATATAGATTGAATGGCATAAACATATTTTTTCTAAAACAATTAGGTATCCAGGGAAGAAACAGGTCTCCCCTTTTGTATGGAGTTGAGGTTACCCACGTTTCCTCTCAATAGTCTGTCCTTTTAATGTTTTTCTATTCTGATTCTTATTATAGAGGATTAGTTCACTGGTTGTAGGAGGAGGAGATATCGGTGATGGCCCAGAGTGGAAAGAACATTGGACTCGGAAGCGAGAAACCCAGGATTTTGGGTGTACGACGAAAAATGGTTTTGATACTTGCTAGTTTTTTTTTCTAAATAAAAAGTATAACTGTTAAGAAATTTATTTACATTAAAGAGAAACACAAGAACGTACACAATCAAATTAGTTTAATTTTCTTGGAACCTTCCTCTGGCTGAACCAAGGTTTGCGCAGTGGCGGGTCGAAACATTATCTCAGAGATCCGGTGGATTTTCGATAAAACATTACTTTACCAATAAAAGCTTCGATCAAGGATAAAACTAGATACAACATAGAACTCTGAAATGTGTCTGGAAAAATAGATGTCCAAACTGCCTTTGGAGCTTATTTGCTCGTAGTCTATGCAATTAAAGTAAAACTGTAGACTAATGCAATAAGGTTGACATTCGAATATTAGACGTGTGGTCGAAATGATGTTTCGTATTGTTCTATTGCTGATATCTTTTGTTTCTGTGGGGACAAGTTTTTATTGAGATTTTAAACGTAATGCGGATTCTATGGGATTAAGTTCGGTGAATAAAAGCATTTCTTCATCTAACAGTTTATGTTTATTCTAACATTTCTAAAACATAATAAATACTTATTATGTTTTAGAAATGTTCAAAACGATCTCACGTTGCTATCTTCTAGCCTTAAGTGAATGGGATTGAACAGTCATTCTTGAGTCCGACGTCCGTAAAAAAATACTAATAACTGAACTCCGAAGAACTTTAATACTTTATAAGCGCTACTGCGAAAGAAAGAACCCTATCGCTACCGCGAATGAATTTTACTGCGAAACACGGAACTCCGAATGAATGACCGAAGCACGCTACTCCTAAAAAGGTAGTTTGTGGTGTGGGAAAGGCGAGTAGGTACAATTTTTAAGTCAGTCAAAAGTGGCAGCTCTTACCGCGCGCGGTATAAGGGCGCCAATCGATCAAAAAGGGGTATCCTAGGGTGTGGCCTACTGTACTAGGTAGTCACATACTCACATAGGCTCACGTCACGCCTTGACGTACCTATTGTGCCTTGCTTGACAGTCCGTGAATGGGCGCGAACGTGAGTGTTGATGTGGAACCTATGTGTGTGAGAGACTTTTTAATTTATGAATGGTACAATAAGGACATCAAATACATATTATACATATGTCAATAAATACTTGTACAATATACCTAGCGTCCTTCCATATTCAGTAGTTTAGCGAAACTTATCATTGTCATAATTAATATCATTATTCTTTATTGCACACACTAATAAACGTATTTAGGCTTACCTACCTACTCGTTACTCATATTATTATACCTTCTTAAATTTTTTACCGTTACATTTCACATTTTCATAGTTTTTGTTAGAGGTCATTGATGTGACTAATTATCACTACTTACCTATCTAAAAATATTATCACCTAACGTGAATCAAACAACCATAAAAAGTTATCATCAATCTTTACTGTCTAAAGCCGAAACTCGATAAAGTTTAGTATAAAATAACCTATTTTTTTTCGATGAAGCATAGTTTCTAAACTAACACCGAACTAAAAAGGTAAGAACCATTTCAATATTCATGAATATGAATTTTTATTATTTCTAATAAACAAAAATCGACGATAAAGACTAGGAATCAACCTATCACTGTTTGTTCACAGTCATTATGAAGTTCCTACTCATCGCTGCTGCCGTGGTCGCCGTGGCCGTCGCTGGCCCGACCGAGCGCTTCGTGGTGGCCGCTGCCGCTGGTGCCGCCCCCGTCATCGTGAACCCCATCTCCGTCGGACCCGCTATTGTTGGTCCTACCCCTGTCGTCGCTAGCCCCGCCATCGTCATCCCCCCCGCCGCCGCTGGCATACTGCCCATCGCTCCCGAGTTCGAGCCCATCTCTGTCGGACCCGCGGTCGTCGCCCCTCCCGCTGCCGCTGGCATCCTGCCCATCGCTCCCGTTGACATCCAGCCCATCTCTGTCGGACCCGCCATCGTCGAGGGAGCCTTCCAGCCCATCGCTGTCGGACCCGCCATCGTTGACTTCCCCCTCCCCGACGGTGGTGCCGTGACCGCTGTCGAGGCCGCGCCCGTGGCCGCTTCCCCCGCCGGCGTCGCTCCCGTTGAGGCCAGCGCTGCCAGCTCCCCCCTGGTCCAGATCATCCTGAACATCAACAACGCCAACGCTGATGCTACCCCCGTCGCTGTGGAGGCTCCCGTGGTCGCTGCCCCCGTCGCCGCCGCCCCCGCTGTCAACCCCGTGCAGGTTGTGGAGTCCGCTCCCCAGGCCCCGTCCGTGGTCGACACCGTTGTGGTCTCTCCCGTTTCCGTTGTTGAGTCTGCCCCCACCCCCGTCTCCGTTGTTGAGTCTGCCCCCACCCCCGTCTCTGTTGTCGAGTCTGCCCCCACCCCCGTGCAGGTCATCGACTTCGTGCCCGAGACCGTCGCCGTGGCTGCCCCCATCATCATCGGCGCCCCCGCCGTCTCTCTCCCCGAGACCCTCAACTAAGAGGTGCTGCACTGACTAAACCTAACATCTTCACGTACCTACATGTTGAACAATTTTAAAATAACACCCTGTTATGTTGTGTCAATAAATTGAACTATTATAATACTATCTTTATTATTTTCCATACCTTGACTAGCATGACAATATCGTCGCCCTAATTCTAATATAGCGTAAGTCATTTTTTATCGAAATTGACATTTTGACATTTTTAGGTAAAGGGGACAAAAATACACCTAACTCTGTCTTTACTTTGCAAACTTTGTATGGAAAAAAAAGAGATAATTGACTCAAAACAATAAGTCGTTTCTCAAAGCATCAATTTTCCATTCGAATAAAGCGTAACTCATCCTTTTACATGGAAAAATAAAGAGAGCCGGTCGCTGCTTGTTTGAAGGGGTGATTTAGTTGGATTCCTACGGTTAAAAGATATGCAATTGTTTGTTATCTTTAGTGTAAGGTCATATAAATGGATAGACGTATTTTTTATGTTACTTATTATAATTCAATTCATAGAAATGATTAGTTAAAAACGGCAAATGAGTTATGATTTATTAGAAAATATAAAAATCTTGATTTAATTTGAGATACGACTTATTCGAACAAACAATTTGTATTGTTTTAGGTTTTACCTGTATAGAGTTTGAGTCTTCTGATGAAGATGACCACGCATTAATTAGAAATCTACGTGAAAATGGTTTAAATATACCCAATTCTAAAAAGAAACCGAATAACCACATACAAATTTTAGAAAACACACTAATGTTTCGGCCAAACAGCGTGGTCTAAGTATCGCAAACCGATAAACAGATAAAAGAGCAATGTATCTCTGGGAGTACCGCTCTGGGGTTGAAATAGTAGCAGATGCAGACTCATGTAACGATAATCACAACTTACCTGAAATACCTACTTGACAGTTTCATAACTTATCAGCCAGATGACGAACTATTAGAAGCTATAGATGCGATTCAATCTCCTTCAATAATGATGCATCAAAACAAAAATGAAATGGAAATGCTAAGTTATGTACTTCATGAAACACAGGAGCTGGAACTGAACGCAGAAGCCATAAATACTATTCACTTTCAATACTGATGCTCCAAGCCGAAAATGGAAATGCTATGTTTTGTAGGTACTTACTGAACACAGGAACTGGAACTGGACGCAGAAGATATAAATATGTTTCCATCTCCTTCAATACTGATGCCCCAAGCCGGAAGTGTAATGGAGATGCTTAGTGATGTACTTACTAAAACACAGGACCTGGATCTAGAAGCAGGAACGGATACAATAGCTACCACTGTGGTTGAAGATACATCAGATGTACAGCTTGTCTGTGAAATTGCTACGACTAAATGCACGTACTTACCTTCGAGCTGGAACTGAAGAAACGCCATGAACACCATTGCCATATTGCCCTAGCAGTGCACCCAAAGTAACTGCAACATCTAAAAATAATGTGTCACATACTAATCCTGGGCAGTGCGGTTGACTTTGGGGCTGGAAATGACGAAACTGGAACTGTTAAAGTCGATGAAAATAACAAGAAACGAAGTAAGAGAGCGCCTGACCTATGGAAGAAAAATACATGCATTTAATCGTAACAATTTCACAGACGAGCTGTACATCTGTGATATCTTCAACCACAGAGGTAGCTATTGTATCCGTTCTTGCATCCAGATCCAAATCCTGTGTTTCAGTAAGTACATCACTTAGCATTTCCATTTTCGGCTTGGAGCATCAGTTTTGAAGGAGACTGAATAGTATTTATGGCTTCTGCGTCCAGTTCCAGCTCCTGTGTTTCATGAAGTACCTACCTAACTTAGCGATTCAATTTCATTTTCGTTTTGATTTATCATTATTGAAGGAGATTGAATCGCATTTTATAGCTTCGAATAGTTCGTCATCTTGCTGATAAGTTATGAAGCTGTCAAGTATTTCAGGTAATTTGTGATTGTTGTAACATGAGACTGCATCTGCTACTATTTAATCCCCAGTAGAACTCCAAGAGATACTTTCTCTTTTATCTATTTAACTGTTTGCGATACTTGGACCAAGCTGTTTGGCCGAAATATTAGTTTGTTTTCTAAAAATGTTATGCGGTTATGCAGTTTCATTTTAAAATTGGGTATATTTAAACCATTTTCACGTAGATTTCTAATAAATACGTGGTCATCTTCATCAGAAGACTCAAACTCTATACAGGTAAAACCTAAAACAATACAAATTGTTTGTTCGAATAAGTCGTATGTCAGATAATTAAGGAAACTAATAAAGCGTAAGTCAGAAATCACAGAGAATAAGAAATATATCATTAAAATTCCGCGCATTATATTACAGTACGTTAAATTTTGATAAAAAGTCTAGTACATGTTAAATAAGGTTTTCTTTAAAGAAGTCGTAGAAAAACGGTTATTTGAGCCTCCTGAAAAGTTGTCATTTTTGACTTACTTCATATTAGAATTAGGGCGACGAAATACTAGTTTACAGTGTACCTACAGGGTGGTCCAAATAAGGACATATTTGTTTTTTAATTTTAGTGAAAATTTGAGATTCGTGGTGGATGGAGCAAACATTTCAAATGTATCTTAAAAATACACGATGGATGTTCTACTTAGTTTTAAAAACATGTGTGCTACTTCTCTTCTAAGCCACGAAAAATCGCGGAAGATACATGGAGTATTTTTGGATAGCCCTAGGTGCGAGGAACCTAAAAAACGTCTCCTCATTTAGACCAACCTCAAAAGTTTTATTTTAGGGCCACAGATTCTCCGTGATCTGATCAGTGCAGTGCCTTAACGTTTAATAGTACTATGGCTGCCCTTAATATTAAATTACTCAGTAAAAGCCAAATCAGCTTTTGCAACAACTTGTTCAGGATTGTGTCCACCCCTGAACACAAGACACTTGCACAGCCAGTCGATCAGGGTGACTGACCGACAGCGATTGTAGGAGGGCGAATCAGTGAAGCTCAAGGGGGCACTACTACAATACCTTTTCTCGAAGAGGTTTGTCGTTTTTTTGAACCCTCATAACTTGGGTTTGGATTATACCACATCAACAAAATTCTCGGGAAATGATGTCTAGGTTGATGTCATTCATTACACATAAAATGTTTCAATTGCATAGCTGTTATACTTTAGATTTTATTGACGTCTAAAAACCCCCGATTTTGACTCACTGACGATTACCATAAATAAACCACTACGACGTAGAGGAGCTACGCCTGTGCGCCTCTACGAAAACCGCTATGCGCAACCGTTACGAAGAAAATAAGAAACTTTAGTCCTCTCCATTGCAACAAAACAAAACAAAACAAAATACAAAAAGAAGTGAAATCCCACCAAAAAAAATTTCATGTAAAATGTTGCCAAGACGAGACGTTAGGAAGTTAGGGCTTGTAAAGTTAGGGCGTTTAGAGCTAGACGTTTGGCTCTACATGAGATCTGATAACTTTTTACAGTGCGGGGTCTCGTCTTGGCAACATTTTACATGAAAATGTTTTTGGTGGGATTTGTTTTTTCACTTTTGTTTAGTTCAAAATTTGTTAAAATTAGAGAGCTAGGTATTTATTTTTATAATTTATTCGCATTTAACACGGATGATATTGTTTTTATAATTGATTTAGCTTATCATACCTAACTTTCAATTTGTTTAACGCAAAGCATTTAAACTTTTTTCATGAAACTCAAGGTCTAAATGTAAGTTTATCTCATATGTTTCTTTGTATGTACACCTATGTGACCGTTTGTTTTCTTTTATATAAATATAAAATGAAAATAAACATGACAAACCTTCAGTATGATTTAATTTTGTGTTGCATCGACTTGGTGTTTATTAACCCAGTTTATTTCAAATTCCACATTAAACATTTTTGCCTTAGTGGTCGGTGTCTAATAAGCGATAAAAGTAACGCAAAGTCAAACTGATTATTGTGAGCTATTTTGTAAGTTTAGTTATCTACAATAAGTATATTTCTTAATTCTAGCTTGTTATTTAGTGCACACGACAGCATGTCGATCCTACTCTAGCACACTACTCGGTTACGTTATGCAGCCCCGGATCTAGGATTTATCCGAGGGCGGGCAAAATTTTGACATTGGCGCCCCTCCTCAGAATTTGAGACTAATCAATCAAAAAAGTTAAGTTAACTTTTATTAAACCAACATGGCTGAAGAGTTCAACCTCTTAAATTCATTGTCCAACTAGGTACTTATTTGGGAAGAGGAAAAGTGATAGAAGAAAACTGAACTCCATTTCTTCCAGTTTGTAAGACCGAAAATTCACCGATTTTCTCATAAGGAAATACCTAAATAACTTGTTGCTGTGCATTCGAAAGTTTTTTTATGTTCGATATGAAAGGGCATTATCTTTTTCTTGTGTTTTTTTTATAATTGAGCGCGCGAAGTGCGCCCGAAAAATCGCAAACATCAAACTTATAGTACTCAAAAATTAAAAAGTATTTTCTTCAAAAGCAAAACAAAATAAGATTTGAGCCCCCACCCTAAATCCGCTACAGATCCTCTTTTCAAACCAAAGTTTATTTAGTTTAATAATTTTTTTTTTGTATTTTATATTTCGTAACGAATGACTTATCATTTTAATATCTGCACCTTAATAAATTCCCCTGAAAGCAAAGTTAAGTGACAACAGTTGAAAAAAAAATTATTATTTTATTTTTTCTCATTCCAAATTACATTTAAACATAATTACAAGTTGTATATTATATTTTTGTATGCTATTTATAAAACCCTTTATTTGAATACTCCACTCGTTAGTTTTTGATGAATATATTTTTTGAATTTTTAAGTTTGGCGCCAAAAATATGCAATTTTTGTTTTTTTTATATTTTGTTATACTTAGTGTCACTCGCACAAATCACAATCAAAACGAATCTAACGATACCTACCTCGCAAGCACAAATCCATCAAGCCGTTTAGGCTATAAAGCGTTCCATAGAAATATACATACATACATATATACAAACAAACAAACATACATACATAGTCGGCTAAAAAGGGAAGGAGGAATAAGTTTAAAACATAATAAAAATTAGAGTCCAATTTATTGATACAACATAACAGATGTTATTTTACATTGTTCAACATGTTCTTAAAGATGTTATGTATAGTCAGTGCAGCACCTCTTAGTTGAGGGTCTCGGGGAGAGAGACGGCGGGGGCGCCGATGATGATGGGGGCAGCCACGGCGACGGTCTCGGGCACGAAGTCGATGACCTGCACGGGGGTGGGGGCAGACTCGACAACGGAGACGGGGGTGGGGGCAGACTCAACAACGGAGACGGGGGTGGGGGCAGACTCAACAACGGAGACGGGAGAGACCACAACGGTGTCGACCACGGACGGGGCCTGGGGAGCGGACTCCACAACCTGCACGGGGTTGACAGCGGGGGCGGCGGCGACGGGGGCAGCGACCACGGGAGCCTCCACAGCGACTGGGGTAGCGTCAGCGTTGGCGTTGTTGATGTTCAGGATGATCTGGACCAGGGGGGAGCTGGCAGCGCTGGCCTCAACGGGAGCGACGCCGGCGGGGGAAGCGGCCACGGGCGCGGCCTCGACAGCGGTCACGGCACCACCGTCGGGGAGGGGGAAGTCAACGATGGCGGGTCCGACAGCGATGGGCTGGAAGGCTCCCTCGACGATGGCGGGTCCGACAGAGATAGGGTGGATGTCGACGGGAGCGATGGGCAGGATGCCGGCGGCGGCGGGAGGGGTGACGACGGCGGGGCTGGCGACGACGGGGGCGGGGTTGAGTCCGAGCATGTCCTGGAGCATGACCTCGAGGGCGGCGGCGGTGGCGGGCTCAACGCTGGGGCTGTTGATGGCGGCCAGGATCTCCTGGACCTCGGCGGCCTCGGCCGAGACGGGGCTCGGCTTCACGAGGGCGGCCGAAGCCACGGCGGCGATCAGAGCGAAGGCGATGAAGAATTTCATGGTGAGTTCTGGAAGAAAGGGCGGGTTTTAGCTTCTGTAGTTTCGGTATAGGCTAGTGACTGTGGAATGTGGAAAGGCATATAATTTAGTAAGTCTATGTGGAAAGGCGTCTTTGTGGGCAGTGAAGGGCTGAATGTAGATAGGGAATAAATCCCCATGGGATGGAAAGGATGATGGATGGATGATCTGTGGTGAAGGGTCGGTACCATAGATTAGATAATAGATGGTCGGTATGTTTACTATAGGAAGATAGCTGAATGAAGTTAGGAAGTTGTGGTTGAATGAAACCGTAGGTATAGGTGCTTCAAGAAGTAGAGGAGTATTCTTACCTTTTTTGGCCTGTGTCAAACACTTGACTATGTTTTCCTGTAACTTTCGGGCCGTATTTATATCGATTGTTTATCGTTATCGTGTTTTGTCACAAATTAGGGTTTAACGAATATTTGGTCTTTAGGTATAGTATCCAACTTATGTTTATCGACTTTTGTCTCGATACTACCTATCTAGGTTAAATTTATTAATTGGCAGGGCAGTAAAATAATTTTCTAAGCCGTCTAATGCTCCTGATACCACAAACTACTTATTATTGAATTATAATAATACATAGTACCTACTTATTATTGAATTATAATAATTATAATAAAAGACGAGTATTAAACAGCTGCGGGTGTCTAGACCTAGCATCACCGCTGGATGCAATAGTATATAGAGCTCTCTCTCTCTCCCAGTCTTTTGATCTACTTAATACCAGTCAGCCACACGCTAGGATACCCCTTTTTGTTCGATTTGCGCCCTTTAGACGCGCGCGGTAAGAGCTACCATGGGGTACCTACCCTAGAGTGCCCTAGACTGGCCGACAGTACATAAAGCAGATATTAGTAGGTGGCTAGGTATAGTCGGCCACACGGTAGGATACCTCTTTTTGTTAGATTTGCGCCCTTATGCCGCGCGCGGTAAGAGCTGCCATGGGGTATCTGAGACTGTGGCCGACCGTAGGTAGGTACAGACATTACTTAGGTTACGTAGGAGTAGTATCTATCGAGTCGTATCTGACTCGATGGGTCGATGATATTGTGAAGACAGTGGACGAGATTAGCTTCGACCGAGGCAGGTGGTTGGCAAAATGTACCTAAGAGGCCTACTATGACCAAAATTGGGCTTGATTGATATTTAATTTTGATAGATAGGTAGATAGGCCGCGCTTTATTCATGAAAGACGTCAATTTCTAAATGTGAGTTCCAACAACTTTTGTTCTACGATTTTGGTGAAGGTTTCCTCGTGTTTCTCCTACAATCAGCGAACTAAATAATCCTCTTCTAGAATTAGAATCAGAATATTCTACTGTACACATGACAGCACGTCGACCTTTACACGCTAGCACTCTACTCGGTTACGTTACGGGCGACTTTACAACAAAAGTGTACAGTCTGACGTGCTGTCGTGTGTACTAGAAAAACATGAATAAATCGTAATTGATGCCTGCCTACAAATGGGAGCCTATCGAGGCACCATTGCGTTAGGTACAGACTCAGGCCCCATGTACATAGTTTTAGGACACCTTCTCTTCCGTGTTCCATTTGGATTGGATACCATTTCAGTCAATCACTAGGGTTAGATAAAATAATACTGTAAGTAGGTAGGTACCTACTTCAGTATGAGATACATCCTACGTGCTAGCTAGCCTATTATAAAAACTTAGACAATGACATGAAATTGTTGGCCACGTTCTTTGGCACAGCGTGAGTACCTACAAAGAGCCGGCGGCGGCGTTCGCACGACTTGGCCGAGCACTCGCTGTGCACTCGCAAGCTGCTATTCTTTGGCACAGAGTGAGTTTGATCTACCTAGTATGGAGTGAGTTATAATCTTTTTTTAGGTCCGTGGTTATAATATGTGTCCTACACTCCTACCCATTTCCACTCAACATAAAAATGCCAACGAATTAAAAAAAGGTTGAACTCGGGTTGGGGTCACCGGTCACGTGACACGTGCACTTAATCCAATGTGTTATCGTTTTTTTTAAGTTCTACCTACATAAACAATAAAACGATAATCGTGTTTATTTATTGCCGATAAAAATAATTCTTATTTATGTCTCCGGTGCCAGACGCCGGCGGCCAATATAATTTGGTAGATAAAATGGCATATTTATTGTTTTTTATTATGGATGGATGCTATGTCTTCCTGTATTTTTACGAATTGTTTGTCAATCCTAAAGAGCGGTACCTGCCTAATAAAATAAGTATTTCATTGTAGGTAGTTTGGCAAACTTCTTTTCAACTTAGGCAATACCAATGTTGGCGTGGTTGGTATTGCCCAGACTCTACAAACTCCTTGGTCCGAAACGTCCGTCCGCAATATGTATACCCTATGATCCGATCTACACATTATCTACCAGGCGTAATGACACTCACTACTCTCTGTCTGCCGCCATTGCATTCTATTCTTTACCGTCTTGGGCTTTTTTTAACCAGCCTTTTCCTATTTGTCATCACATCAGCCCTTAATAGTTATTTTATGCTAGTTAGTCGATGCAAACCTACCTACTGTTTTTACCATACCCAATCACCCAGTGGTGATATTTGTTTTCCTTGCCCCCAACTTTTTGTCCATCAGTGACACTCGGCACGTCATTTGACACCTCATTCATCAAAATCCGTCCAGCCGTTTAGTCTATCCGTGGTTGTAAAATGGAACGTAGAATAGAAAATAAAACTGTCGACTGGAGACTGCAGTGCAAGGAACGTAGAGTTAACAGATTAATAAATTGACGTTTCGATTGTCAAGTTAATCTGTGTGATCTGTCAATGTCACTGTCATCTGTCAAAAGAAATATAACCTCAAATTTCTCACTCAATCAATAATATTAATTTCCTATTTTAAGAGTTTTCTTGAATAAAATAGCATTTCACCAGAAACAAAATGAGGCTGACCCTGGTGCTGCCAAAGCCGGCCAACAAATACAACGCGCGAGGTCGGCAGACCGCGCCGATATCGTTCCAAATGCTGCTTCCGCTGAAGCTGAAGAAAACTGTCTCTGGCAAGAGCGATCGGACGCAGGAAGCTGCCTGCATGCAGGAGATGGCCATGATGTTCGCCTGTTTCAAGAAGAGCGAGTTTGACCAGCAGCAGTGCTTGAAGGAGGTCTCAGCCTTCCAAGGATGCTACAAGGAATACCGTGACAAAGCGTCGACGCTCAGAGCTCAGGAGAGGCAAGGCATCCTTGTGCCGGGAGAGAATAAGCTCACACACAGACAGATGAACCAACTGCTGAAGGCCTTTCCACCGCAGCCGTAGGATGTCATCTATTTTATTGTTACTCAGTAGTCGTTACGTTTGTAAATAAATTAAGCTCGTAGATAATTTACTGGTGTGTTTGCTTTCCTTCTTCCTTTAATAGTCATGAGATAGAAACCTTCAGCCTCGGAATTCATCATTATAAAAGTAAATACCGAACTAGCGAAAGGAAAAAAACAGAACAAAGTAAACTAAGTGAAACCAAGGAGAAATAAAATTCTTTCATGTTTTATATCAATAATTATAATTCTAAATTACGATACTTAGATAGGTAACAAATAAAGTGAGTACAATTAAAACATCTGCACACTTGCAGGCTTACATGTCAAGTTTCCACACAGGAAAGAAACTAGTCTATAACATGCTCACTCACTGTATAAATTAATAGCATCACGAAAAACGCGCAAAATAAAATGTACAACATAATTATTTAATTTTATATCTCTCGAGTTCTTAGACCACCAATCCACGACATTACAATCCATGATAAAAGTCAATAAAATTCTGAGTCACCAAAACAAGAGGTGGCCAAGAACACTTATAAATATAAACCTAGCCAAAACTAATCATAAGACGTAGATGACTTGTACATACAGCATCTAGTGGCAAAAAAGTTTGAGAGCGGCAAAAAGACAGTGCAGTTGAGAGGACATTGTGTTTTTTGTCACTAATAAAAAAAAAGATGTAGCCATACAATGCATGTACCTTGTACAAGTGTACATGTCCCATAAGCTGGGCAAAGCTTTCTCTGAGAGAGACAGTTCAAGATTAATCACCACGCGTGCCCACTGCGGATTTAAGAGGAAACAAAATTTTATTCAAATGATTAAAATAAGAAAAAAAGGAAAACATAGGGACATGGCAGAGGTACATAAATTGAATGGCATGAACATATTTTTTCTAAAATAATTATCCAGGGAGGAAACAGGTCTCCCTTTTTGTATGGAGCAGCGGCCGCCCGTGGGCACTTGTGGTGATTAATCTTCTTCAAGATTCTCGCGTTGAGGGTATTACGAGTATGCCTCAGAAGCTCACGTTTTCTTCACTGTTAACGAGTGGTTTTGATTCAAATCACAAAGTTACATAATTATCTTCTTCTCTTCGAACAAACGAAAACATCTACCCAGCCAGGTTTTCCCGACACGACCGAAGCCGTATGTACTGCGTCAGTTGTGCAATGCCGCAGGTATCTATCTGACAGCGCTGACACAGCACAGATACCAGTAGACGCGATTTGCAACGCATTGGAACACCTGCTCGTAGGATCAGTCGGTTCGATCGGACGGGAGCAGAATCAGCCGGCTAATGCAGCCTGAAGCTACGGCGCCGCCAAAATTCATAGGAAATGCGGAGATTAAAGGATTTGAGCATAGTTAGCCCCTTCTCCTGGGGAAAAGATCTGTGATTAGGCTATGTCATTACTAAGCACTAATCTGCCTTCTTGTGTTGAGTCTGTATGATCTGCAATCTGCATCTTCTACAGGGTGCACTCTAAGTCGATAGCGGAAATGTATGTAGGCTATCAAATGATCGATACAAACAACTTGTGCTAGGTGGCGACAAAAATATCAGCTGTTCCAAACAAAAGGTCAACTCAGTACTGCGCCAAATGTATGAAACAGCTGATAATTTTTTTGCTCCATTTTTGTCGCCACCTAGTACAAGTTGTTTGTATTGATCAGTCGACAGCCTTCTTAAAGTTCCGCTATCGACTTAGAGTGCACCCTGTAGTTCGATTTTCTGCTAGGGTTACATCATTATCTACTTCTCTTGATATAAAACAAAGTTGGGTTAGCTACACCATTTTTATAACTCACGAATGGCCGGACCGATTTTTATTTGATTGATTGTATTTGTCTCTGCCCCAAATAACAGCATAACATTTCCAAAAAAAAAAAAAGGAGACTAAAGATAGTTATTATTAAAGTATAAAAATTTCACCTATTTAGGGGCAGCATGGGGCCATTGCGGCGAAGTCACTTGCAACTCGATGCGACGGACCGAGATCCACTCGTCGTCTACTTCGTGGATGTTATAGAACCTCTCAAGCTCTTCTATGGCTTTGTCTTCTAACTGAAAAAGTAAAATATTTGAATGTTTAGATATTTCCGTTGCAAGTTTTGTATTAGAATAATATCAAGTCAAAAGATTAATTCTTATCACTTTAGACATTGTTCCATATTTGTAAAGATTTTTGGCTAATTGAACCACTGCAGAAACACGGGATAGCTAGAGAGCAACGTTAAAGTTGCGTAGGAAAAACATACAAGTAGTTTTTAAACAGTGATTATATCTCTAAAATAGAACTTATTCAAAAGAAAAAAAGGTTGGCAGTCAGACGCAACCAGAGATCGGAAATATCGCCGTCATGCATGACCGATTCGGCGCCGGGGGCGTTACATATCGAGTGGCAGAATCTTGCTTTGCTTTAGGCAATTAAATAAAGCAAGATGGATGGCGCGGGGAGAATACACTCGTCGATGCGTTACGCTACGGCAGGCGCTGAATCGCGATCACCGCTAGATTTCAGATTTAAAAAACTCAAATTTTTAATTCGAGTCCACGGAATGACAGTTGCTAGTATGGTACTGACAGATAAAGCCTTTGTAACAACTGTCATTCCGTGGACTCGAATTAAAAACTAGAGTTTAGTCTTAGATTTCAGATTCACAACAATCAAAGTCGAGCGGATTCAAAATAAAATTTAAGGCGTAATTCTTGTCTCAAAGACATAGTTTATTCCGACAATGAACTCATCTAATTATGGCCAAAAGGGCCGATTGTAGATAACACAGGAAAAACACAAAAAAAACATAGTTACCTGAGTCAAAGGCAATAACTTGGTCATAATCCTTGAAGAGTCCTCCTTCAGTTTCTTCTGATCGGCCAAGATCTGGTTGAACTCCAGCGCCTTAGCCCGTGGACTGCTAGCGGCCACTGGCACATCAACCACCTTCCACGGATTCCTCGGCTTACTTGGCGGACTGCCAACGTTGAGCTTGGCTGTAAAGAAGTCGTTCAAACTCTGCGGAGACGTTGGCACATCGCTCCCTTGCATTGCCAGCTTCTTTCTCTGTTTTTGAGACAGCTTCGGACCAACATGGCTGATGACGAAGCTTCCTTGCGGACTCCTAGCTATGTCTGCGAAAGGGGAGTCTTTTGGGGAGACTGACATTCGCGAGGAAGCTGGCGCAGTGTCCACAGGGCTCGAGGCCATTTCGCTATACGAGGTGCTCTTGTTTAGAGTCACCAATGACTCGGTAGGTGTTTCGTTCAGAATGTCTTTTGCAGCGGTTATGGCCTTCAATCTTGCTTGGACGAGTTTCTGTTGCTTTTGCTGAGCAGTTGGCACCTCTGTCCACTTTTCTTGTTTGTCTCTCGAGCCCTTTTCGGATTCCTTCGGAAGTTTGCTCAGGGATAGAGTGATATCGCCGGATGTTTCCATCGACAGGTCTAGAGACGTAACAGAACTGACTGATTCATATCTCATTCTAGCCTTCTCGTTTTCGGTGTAATCTATCTTCTTAGATGATCTGCTGCTTTTTTTTTTATTAGTCACTTCCATACTGTCGTCCCTTTTGAAGTCTTCATCCGTGAAGTCCAAATCTACCGGCAAGTTTTTAGCAAAGTCGTTGATGACGTCATCGTCTGGCGCGTTGTAAAACGGCGTAATGACTCGCGACGACATTATTGGGTTGAATTTGCAGTAATACTTCGATATGTCTTCCAATAGCGTCTCGTCGAGAACCTCTAAAGACCTATTCTCAAGAATACTGCAGAGGTTTAGAGCGACAAACTCCATGCAGCATTGCTTCAACTGTGCCGCATTGTACGTGTGCGCAAACTGACATAACTCCGAGCAGTTTTTCAGCGTGATCATGTTTGCTAGAGCAACCTCGCACATTTCTCTCAGTCGCGATATGAAGAGTTGGTCGGCGACCACGAGGAGATTGCAAATGAAGTCGATGTTCTCGGCTGTCTTTACCTCCGGACACTCGTCGGTGTACAGGAAGTCTATAACGGGCAGCAATATGCCGTGGTTGATCGGTAGTGATACGGTTGATAGAAGTTTACTCTGGAACAAAGTGATAGACAGAAATTATCAACGGTTTTCAAAATGGCGTAAGTATAGAATGCATAGTGCGCATTCTATCTATACTTACGCTGTAAAACTAAACTTGGGCTTTTATTTTTCCCATTTATTCACAAGGTCGAAATTCGTCTGCGCAGATTTAGTTTTTTTCCCGTTATCACAATAAAAAATAGCCTATAGCACTCAGCGATAACGTAGCTTCCCATTAGTGAAATATTTTTTTAATATAGGATAAGTAGTTTTGGAGATTACCCCATACATACATACTTCAAACTTTTCCTTTTTATAATATTAGTGTAGACGGGCACATTATAGTGCCTGTACAGATTTCACTATAAGCTATATAAAAAATGGCGACATCCAAGATGGCGGACTTATATGCGAGCAAAATTAAAATGGAGGCCGTACTAACCTCGCTCCAAGAATGCATGAACATCCCATGAAAGTACTCGAGTCTTGCCGCCAACACGCACTTGTGTGCTGGCACTAACACCCCGTCCTTTGAGCGTACGTTGGTGTCCACTAATTCTGAGTAATTGTTTCGATCCCAAAGTGGTGGGGTTTTGGACAGGGTCGCGCTCTCGCGTAGGTAGATTGTGCCATCGCGGTAGCTGAGAACAAAGAGTGATAACGGTTTTATTTGATATACCCTTCGATCAAGGATAAAACTAGATACAACATAGAACTCTGAAGTGTGTCTGGAAAAATAGATGTCCAAACTGCCTTTATTTAGGAGCTTATTTGCTCGTAGTCTATGCAATTAAAGTAAAACTGTACACTAATGCAATAAGGTTGACATTCGAATACTAGACGTATGGTCGAAATGATGTTTCGTATTGGTCTATTGCTGATATCTTTTGTTTCTGTGGGGACAAGTTTTTATTGTGATTTTATACGTAATGCGGATTCTATGGGATTTAGTTCGGTGGATATACCTCATCAAGGCATAAAAGCCTTGATCCACCATCGTAATAGAAAGTGAAATAAACAGAAATTAAATCAAAATAAAAAAAAAACTGACTTCACTGGTGAAAAGGTACACTGTTATTAAGCTACTGCACTTATTCCGAGTGATCTGCTGCTCTTCGTTGAGGAGTTCCGTTGCACATCTCCGAAGTTCTTCATCAGATCTTCACCATTTTTTATGGGACCACACGTGAAAGTACGTAACAACACCCTTTCAAACGAAAAATAATCATCAAAATCGGTTCACCTAGAAAAAAGTTCTGAGGTAACAAACAAATGGTTGCCTGGCAGAGGTCGCTTTTAGCCAATTGTATGCTTACTGATTAGTTTAAAAATTCCCTTGTAAATTATTTTCGTGTACAATCAAGAGTTTTCTATCTATCTATCATCTATATCCTCCTTTTTGAAGTCGTTAAAAAAATTGGGTCCGAATCGCATGGTTATTTGGTAAATCAGACTGTACGATACTGGTGTATAAGCCAAGTAACACACACAAATTAGTGCGCTAAACCATCGCTAGCTCTTGGCCATATCCAAGTAATTTAATTCCCAACTTAGCGCACTAATTATCGCGTTAACGCGCAGATGTGACAAAGAAAATTAGTGCGCTAAGCCATCGTTAACTCTTGGCCGCTTATGTATGTTTTGATTCCCGAGTTAGCGCGCTAATTAACGCGTTAACTCACTAGAACTTGTCCAGCAGCTTGTGCAGAGCCATGACCTGCAGCCGCTTGGCGCCAGCCTGCACCAGCTTCACCGGGTCGCAGTAAAGCTGCGCCGGCGCACGCGGCGGCGTCGAAGGGTTGCGCTGGCGATGTCGCCGCTTGCCCGGCGGAGTACTAGTCGGCTATTCCGACGATAATATAAGCGTGCTACGTCGGGCATCACGCAGATATGGCCAAGAAAATGTGTGCGCTAGACCATCGCTAACTCTTGGCAATATCCAAGAGATTTGATTCTCATCTTAGCGCACTAATTAACGCGTTAACGCGTAGACATGGCAAAGCAAATTAGTGCGCTAAGTCATCGTTAACTCTTGGCCATATCTGTATGATCTGATTCCCGGGTTAGCGCGCTAATTAACGCGTTAACTCACTAGAACTTGTCCAGCAGCTTGTGCAGAGCCATAACCTGCAGCCGCTTGGCGCCAGCCTGCACCAGCTTCACCGGGTCGCAGTAAAGCTGCGCCGGCGCACGCGGCGGCGTCGAAGGGTTGCGCTGGCGATGGCGCCGCTTGCCCTCGCTTTGCCCCTTGTAAACCTCGAACGCAGAGATCTCGGAGGGGTTTTCTGTTTGATGAATGGGGAAGAAGAAACTGATCACTCTACAGGGTTGCTCATCAATATATTTTTGGGATTGTGTGAGAGGTTTCTTTTCAGTTTGTGGACAAGGTAAAATGCGTGCCACAAAAGAAGAGACTTGAGTTGAGATGATCAGAGTGCATTATTTGGGTCCTTTATTTTCCAATACAGATCTGATTTTCGCTTGACAAGTAGAATAAAAGTCAAAATTGTTTCGATCAGAATTGTTTCGGAATTGCTATACAAGCTGTTCCACGGGAATACTCCCCTATTCTATTCTGTCACACAAGCCCCTATTCTATTCTGTCACACAAAAGACTCACCAATAAACTCCGACTCGACCTCCGCATTGTCCTTCTCTTTCTCGCCCTTCTTGATCAGATCTTCCCTCCTTATCTTCAGGCCGCAGGATCCCAACTCTGTCACGTCACAGGTCCCCGTATAGAGGAACCTTAGGATCCTGTCAAAGACCTCTGGTATGACGTTGTCGAGGAGTATTTCGGGTCTATCGTCGGGGTTCAAGAGTTTCTGGTCTTGGTACAGTTTGTACAGATGCTCGCTGCCCGATGCGACGACGTATATGTGCGCTGGGTAGTGTTTTGTGCCGACCTGAATTTACAACAAGTAATGCAAGGTGTTACAAAAGACTCTTTTTACAGGGTAATAGCACCCGGTGCTAAGCATCACAATCTAAATTTATTTTTTGCTCTGTGACGTTCCGTTGATGTAAATTATCTCTATTCTAAAAGCCCTCTGGCTATTAACAAACACACACACACACTCGCTCACAAACTTTCGCATTCTTAATGATAGTGGTAAGTGGAATAAGTATGAAATAATATAACATCAATGGAAAATACAAAAGACTTTTGGAAAATGTTAAAAAAAATATATTAAGAGTTTGATGCTGCAATGTACGGTCGCCGGTCGGCCAGTCTAGAATACTCCGTGGTAGCTCTTACTGGGCGCGGAATAAGGGCGCCAACCGAACAAAAAGGGGTATTTTAAACATTTATAATAAGTTGAAAAAAATCACTCTGGACAGGACTTGAACCCGCAACCACAAAAAGGGGTATCCTAGCGTGTGGCCGACTGTACTAAAAAACGATGGTGTAAAAACGGTACCAGTGGTTGCCTGGAAGAAATTGCTATAAGCAATAAGGCCGCCAATTGTACCTTGTTTTAGTTAAGTATTTTTTTCTTGTCTGTATAATATGTTTCTTGGTGTACAATAAAGAATATTTTATATTTATTTTACCTTGAATACGACGTCGTGCAGTATGTCATCTTCGGAGGTGGTTTCCATGAGAGTTTCCAAGTGCTTGGTCATACACGAGGGCGAGAGGTCGGGCAGCGACGTCAGGCCGCATGTTGGCTTGCTCTGAAGGCAAAGGTTTTATTGCACGGGTAGGTAGGTAATCGTATGAGGTAGTGGCCACACCTGCTGTCAGAGTTTTTACACAAAATCGATTCCTGTATCAAATACAGTAAAAAAATCGAAAATGTTGACATCTCAAACCCTAGAATTAGGTGAGAGCTATCTAAAACAGCCAGTTTTGTATTGATATCCATAACAGATTGCGAGACATTTTGTTTAAAAAAAAGTGCGCCGCCTATTCTTTTTCATCCAAAATATCTTCAAAACGTTTATCAATCTCAAAACAAAACTGGCTGTGTTAGATAGGTCTCACCTAATTCTTAGTGTATTTGATACAGGAATCGATTTTGTGCATTTTTTTTTTTGCGCGCGAGTCATTCATTATGCACGGCGCCTTAATCAATAGCAACCGGGACCAACGGTTTAACGTGCCTTCCGAAGTACGGAAGCGCTCAGATATTATTGCCACTAGCGGTCACCCATCCATGGACTGACCGCAGCCGATGTTGCTTAACTTTGCCAATCGATTAAGAATGACTATACTCTATCCACGGAGACAAGTTAATATAGCGTTCTCTCTGTTACGTAATACCATACAAATGACAAAGACAAAAAAAGACAGTGGGCGTAAACCCTTCTGAATGCTCGTACACACTTTTACGCTACTTTTTGCGAGAGTATTTAGCGAATTTGTATTTTTTTTGTGACAGTTGTTTCTATAAATAAATGCAGAAATAAAAACAAGAAGCGTCGTAAAAGCTAATTATCGTTTGCGATGAATCATTCACTAATTTCTTGAACAACCGCGCCAGAGCCAATTTTCATCAACAATGAACAATGAGTCCAAAGAACACGTCAGGTCACGGAACAATAACGATACGGATAAAATATGCACAACATACAGCGCGTCTGCACAGTACGGGTACCACAAACAGACTAAAATGTACACATACTCTGTACACTGCATTAACCGTCATCGCTGACGTTTCCCTATTAACTTGTCTCGGTGGATAGAGTATAGTCCAACTAGGCTGTGAGCGGTTCAAAAACGAAAATGATGCAACGGATTAGTAACTGAACAGTGGATCTTTGGAATATTCTTTTACTAAATATACCACTCGAAGAGACATTAACGTTAAGAGCATTGTTTACAGCGCTCAAAGTTTTGGTGTTAAAATTAATGAAATCGGATAATATTTAGGGGTAGCTTTTGCACTGCAGCGTTCGAGTGGTCACTTCACCCATCTAGCATAAGTGAAGGTGCCACTGGACGCTGTATAAAACATCTCATTACGTAGATGCAAAGGCCTGTTTATACTTAGCAACAGTAGCAAAATCTCACCTGCAAACACGCAAAGTTTAGCCCCTTCCCGTCGACAGCAATAGAGACCGCGCGATGCACATTGGGCACACGAGCTATCCTGACAGAAGTGCAGTCGTCCTTTTCTAAAAACTTGACCAGGGCCGACTTGCCGCTGTCTCTGTCCTTGTCTCTCTTGGGTGGTGGTGTAGCTAAGGCTTGCTTGCGCGATATGGTGCCCGCGAAGGCTTCTCCGTACTTTGTGGTGAAATACATCGCGTCGTGGGTCAGAGTTATGTGAGTTACGGTCGTCTGGTGGTTTAGGCCGAAGACGCATCTGGAAATGGTAGAAAATTGGACTTTATTGAACCTGCCTCCTAATTATCCGAGAAAGACTTTTGTCGACCCCGTAACGTCAGTTTATCTACAGGGTGCACTCTAAGTCGATAGCGGAACTTTAAGAAGGCTGTCTACAGATCACTACAAAGAACTTGTACTGGGTGGCGAAAAAAATAGAGCGAAAAAAATATCAGCTGTTTCATACATTTGGCGCAGTACTGAGTCGACCTTTTGTATAGAACAGCTGATATTTTTTTCACTTCCATTTCCATTTTTTTCGCCACCTGGTAAAAGTTGTTTGTAGTGATTAGTAGACAGCCTACTTAAAGTTCCGCTCTCGACTTAGAGTGCACCCTGTAGTTGAGTCAGATTTTCTCAACGTTAAGAGCATTGTGGACCGCGCTCAAAATTTTGGACTCGCGCATCGAGGGTTCCGTACCACCATTCTGTGCATTTATTTCGAAGAAAAACAAGAAAAAAAACATACAGCGCCATCTAGAGTCTGGAAATAATATGTAAGAGTATATAGAGGGTGCTAGTTTCTATAATATTATAATGTTTTTTCTGTCGTATCTTTTGATTCCTCACTTCTTTCCTTAACTTACGAGTAGAAGCTTGATTTTTTAGGCTCCAAGCGACTGCAAACCTGAGTATTTTGATATAAATTTCAACCTGATACCTCCAGGCGCTCTTGAGAAAAAGGTCTTGACAGACAGACAACCGTTCAGTTTTTCCTCTTGAGGTCCGGTACCCTAAAAATGCGAAAAAGACCATCGTTACTTGGCAACACTGGCTGAGTGGCACTAACCTCGTGAGTTTGTTAATGGTGTCCTGCCAAATGAGCACTTGTCCGACGTTGTTGAGCAGCAACACCGTGACTCGTGAGTAGACTCCGTGCTCGTTTACTTTGGCGTCCACGCACACTTGCTTCAGGTTGATTTGCCTGGAGGAGAAAGAAGACGGCTATACAGCAATTTTCTATCCACAAAAGTTATCTATCTCTCTTTCTACAAGGAATTAAAAACGGCTTTTCAACTGGTTTCCGACAGAAAAATGCTACTTTATTGTTTTTTACTGTTGATAATGCTACTCGATTTTATACTTTTCATTTCTTATTACCTTTTATTATTACTATAATAACAATAATTCATTTATTATTTTCACATCAAACAGGTTCTAATAACCTGTCCGCGCTTTGAAAATGGCGGGGGTGAATTTTTTAGAAAAAAAAACTTTTTTTTCGTTTTAAGCGTTACTTAAACTATTGTCCCTGAGTCGGATGTCACTGATCAAAACAACACCCTGTATAGGTTCACCCGTTTAAGAGCTACAGTGCGTCAGACAGACACATAACAGACAAACACACACACACACACAGCGGTCAAACTTATAACACCCCCCTTTTTGGGTCGGAGGTTACAAAATAGAAGAGGAAGGGTCGCAATATCGGCCAGAATGGAAAACTGTTTTAAGAGCCCTTTGTCCCTGATTAGGGATAACAGGAATTGATGATGATGATGAGGGTACGAAGAGAGAAGACCAACTCACTTGATAGCAATCTTCTTGCAAATGTGTCGGTGCAACAGATAGACGTCGCCGCGGCTCGTGGTCAAAACCGTGGCCGCGTCACACGCGCCAGCCAACTCTAGGCTCGCTTCTTCCTTGTTATTCATCGATATCGCCACCTTACGGAGAAAATAACTATACAAGGTGTTACAAAAGTACCTAACTCTTTTTACAGGGTAATAGCACCCGGTGATAGGGATCACAACCTATTTTTTTTTTGCTCTATGACGTTCCGTTAATTTTTAAATTAATAAAATGTGAACGATGTGGCGGGAGAAAAAAATTTTTTTAATATTGTTTTCATTGACTTTCACAATGTTTTAACAACTCAAAGCTATGTAAATGCACCTACACGCACAAACATATTTTTAAATTTGAGCTTATAACAAAAACGAAAAAGTTATGAAAATTTTTAAATTTTGAGGTTATAAAAAAAAAAATTAGATTTTTGCTTCAGACGAAATACGACGCACAACTAGCGCCGCCAATGAAAAAAAAAAACATCTTTTTTTGGATGCGTTTTTAGCAAAAAACGCTCCTGCGATTTCTCAACGCGAGGCTTATTTTCAGGACCTAAGGTTTGGATTCCAGATCCTAGAACCTACCAATGCAATCGATTCTCGCCAAAAGTGGCCTCGCGTTGAGAAATCGCAGGGGCGTTTTTTGCTAAAAACGCATCTAAAGAGAAGATATGATTTTTTTTCATTGGCGGCGCTAGTTGTGAGTCTTATTTCGTCTTAACTATCTATAAAAGTTATCTATCTCTCTATGGCCCGGTTTAATCCAAGCAATGGGGACATAAACGATTCTCAACAAAAGTGGCCACTTTTGGCGAGATACGATTGCATTCTTGCAAAAAATATTTCGTCATCAGAACCGAATATACAGGGTGTTAAAAAACCGCCAACAGACCCGAAAGCAACGCATACTAGACACCAAAACAAAGTACTTTTTCGATAAATTATTGCCGGGAAATGATTTTGGTTTTTTAGGTTACGATTTTGTTAAATATTTTATCATGCAATGGACGTGTAACGCACAGAAGTCATATTGCGCAAGCATAGGTATCAGTTTATGCTACTTAAACTGAAGTGCCGATGTTTAAAATAAATTGCGGTTTGCAATTTTAACGTCGTTTTTTGTAAGAAATATTCATAATTTTGATATAGCTTCTTGAGAAGGTATGTTATGAACTAGATACTGAATACATTTCTGCAAAAAAAAAGTTTAGAAAAGTCCGACTTTGAACCTCATTATCTCGGAAACCGTTGATTTCCCAGGCATAGTTCCTTGGGCAAAAATGTTCCTTATGATGAGGACAATACGTGGTTTCCCGCTTTCTTGGCGGTCTTTTAACACCCTGTATTGACAGACTCACCCTCTTAGGCGCATCGACAGCCTTCTCCTCCTGCGAGTGGCCCAGCTGCCCCAGATTCGTGCCCCACGTGTACACCGCGCGGGCGTTCCACACCACGCAGTGTACGCGCGAGGCGCACACTCCCAGCGGTGAAGCGAGCTTCAACAGCGGCTTGACTGACGGCAGCTTGATGGTGGAGGGCGTCTTGGCTGTGGACTGGCTGATTGAAGTGTCTGTGGTGCTCAGGCTGTATTGTAGGACCTGCGGAAGGGTTTTGGGGTTTGTGAGGGTTCTTTTTAAGACGAAATATGACGCACAACTAGAGATGGGTAGTGGGTTATAACCCAAACGACCCAGTTGGGTTAAAACCGGGTTATAACCCAAATCACCCAGTTATAACCCATTATCGTCTTTTTTGGTGGGCGATAACTAAATACACTCTGTTACAAGAGGTAAAACGTATAACGCTATCAAAAATCCAGTTCGGCGTGCATCGCCCGCCTATTCTATGGTTTGGAATTATACAGGGTGGCCCAAACATAGACGTCGAGCGAGAAAATCTAGATACCTGACAGCAAGGGCTACCCGAATCACCCCAATGTATGTTCAGCCATTTTTTAGGGTTCCGTACCTTAAAAGGGTAAAACGGAACTATTATAGGATCACTCGTGCGTCTGTCTGTCCGTCTGTCACAGCCAATTTGCTCCTAAACTACTGGACCGATTGAGTTGAAATTTGGTACACATGTGTAAGTCGGTGACCCAAAACAGGACGTGCAACGTAAATTAATAAATTTTAAACAAGGGGACCACTTTTGGGGGGTAAATTGGGAACTCACTAAAAAGTTTTATAAAATATATCGTGTGACATCAAATGAAAGGGCTCGTTTTAAGGATCTCAAATATATATTTTGTTATAATAGTAAAATGAACAGTTTTGAAGTTATTTAATACGCGAAAATTTAAAATTACCCCCCCTTATCTCCTAAAATTTTGAAAAAAAAAACATGAACCATGAATAGAAAAAACCTATAAGAAGTTCATGGTGTACAAAATTACTAAGGAAAATATAAATTTTGTTCTAGTAGCATTAGTTCCTCAACTCAGTCAACAGATATCGCTCCACAGTCCTACATCGCGGATCGCGGTATGGTTCGGACTTTCGATTAATGTATTTTAGTAGAGTTTGTATGAAGATCTTCCTACGTTCGTTCGTTCGATCTTCCTCATTGTACGGAAACCTCTCAATGCGAGTTAAACTCTTACTTCTTCTTCTTCTTTGTTAGGTTTTGTAAGGTTTTGTTGTTTAAACTGACGGGATTTTTGTACCATTCTGAGGACTAATGCTTTGCAGAAGTTTTTGAAGTCAATAAAAAGTCCTTTCGACCTCAACTTTTTTTTCCCATACAACTTCAGTGATGTTTTCTCGAAAATAACATTAATTGGGGCAGCCCTTGATGTCAGCTGTATAGATTTTCTCGCTTGACGTTTATGTTTGGGCCACCTTGTTTGTATAAAATTATAAACGCGCGCCCAGCGCGCTCAAATTTGAAACGATCTCATAGAAGCGCGTGGACATGCGTCCACGCGTAGTATAAAAAAACTTCTGACTTACAAATAAAAGTATGCCAATGAGTTCTCATCAACATTATATTTTAAAAGTACGTCTTGGTAATTTTGTGTGAAACGTATGTTTACTTAGTTATTTGAGCATATTATTATGTGTTTTTTTTTGTATGAGAGCGAAAACATTTTATAACATTACTCTTTGCTTCAACTTGCTTCACTTTCTGGAGCGCAGCGCACTCAAATTTTCACTTTTTTAAAACTTTTTTTACAATTTTTTACGATATTTTCGTAATGGACATTTTTCATTTAAGTAATACGAACGACGCGGGCCGAAAAATCACAGATTTTTCCCTTATATTTCAGGAACATTTTAGACACAATAAACACACACTCGTAATTTCAAAAATGTTTCCCGTAAACAATATGGTAATTACGATTTCTCAGGAGAATTGACAAATGCGCGCGCAGCGCTCGAAAATTTGTCGATTTCAGACCAAATTGATCAAATAAGTTTGTATAACATAAAATCATTCAGTTTCCACAATTATTTATGTTTGCATTGCCAGACCCAATAATGGGAAAGCTGACTGAGGTCCCTAATGATTAGCCGGACAAGTAGCCCCGTAAGAGTGACATATTGGTTTTTAGTAAAAATACTTTTTATTTTTAACAAAGATATTTAAGGTTTTGCATTCGTTGGTTTTTATGTTCGGTCTGAACCACCATAATATTGAAATCTGAAGTCATTAGTGAGAGCAGATGAGCGTGCAAAGTGCGCCCCGAAAATTCACTCTTTCGTAAGCAAATAAATAAAGGTTGGTAACTATTACAATTATAATAAAGCCTAACAAAAGATTTTCGGGTGCTCATACTGTCAGTAACGTATGGGCACCCTCCATTTAAGTGGATGGACTTTAAGGGAGCCGCTCGTCTTGCTTTGCTCCGCGCCCGGCGGCGCACAGTAAAACGATCTCATAGAATCGCGTGGACACGCGAAGTTTAAAAAAACTTCTGAATTACAAATAAGAGTATGCCAATGAGTTCTAATGAACATTATATTTTAAAAGTACGTCTTGGTAATTTTGTGTGAAACTAATGTTTACTAAGTTATTTGAGCTTATGTGATGTTTTTGTATAGGAGCGTAGACATTTTATAACTACTCTTTGCTTCAACTTGCTTCACTTTCTGGGTTTAAAAATGGATATAGTATATTATTTACTACATATCACCCAAATATACTACACACCGCAACGGACCGCATTTGGGAGTAATAACAAATTTTGTGTTTTAATGTTACTTTTTTACATTTAAAATATTTTTGTAAACTTTTAAGTAACTTATTTCCCACCATAAATTGTATGATTATGAAGATGACCTGCTTATGTGCTACGATTTTCATCAGATAGAAAAGCTGGTTGAAACTTAAATACGAATAATGTCAGGTTATAAAAAAAAACTTCTGAATTCCAAACAAAAGTATGCCAATGAGTTCTAATCAACATTTTATTTGAAAAGTGTCTCTTGGTAATTTTGCGTCAAACTTATATTTACGAAGTTATTTGAGGTTACGTGATTTTTTGTATGGGTGCGAAAACATTTTATGACATTAATCTTATTCTTCACTTAGCTTCACTTTCTCGTTTTGAAAAACGAAGTAGGTATATTATTTACCACATTTCATCTAAACATACTACATGCCGCAAGTACCACATTTGAAAATAATTTAATATGTTGTGTTATATTGTTGTTTTTTCGGGCGTTGAATCTCTTAAAACTGTAGTTTAATAAGTATAGTGCTCGTTAAAACTTAAAAAACATCAGAACTACATTATTGAACAACTTTTGGTGAAAATTTAGTCAAGTAAAGTAAAAAAATAACAGTTTTTAAGGTAAAAACCACAATAAAACATAAACTATTTAATTATTTTTGAATGCGGTAATTTGCGGCATGTAGTATGTTTAGATGAAATGTGGTAAATAATATACCTACTCCGTTTTTCAAAACCAGAAAGTGAAGCTAAGTGAAAAATAAGAGTAATGTCATAAAATGTTTTTGCACTCATACAAAAAAGCACGTAACCTCAAATAACTTCGTAAATATAAGTTTGACGCAAAATTACCAAGAGATACTTTTCAAATAGAATGTTGATTAGGACTCATTGGCATACTTTTATTTGCAATTGAGACAGTTTGGATATTTTATTGTTGTTGTTTTATTTTTTAAATATCGTAGAACTTCCCGGAATACCTTCACAGTATCAGTTCTATTAATAAAGAACTAAACGGAAAAGAAAACCGAATAGTTTTTATCTGTAGAACTGGACGAGTAGAACAGTCCAAACAGACTTTAGTTATCGCCCACCAAAATGGGTTTTAACCGGGCGATAATAGGTACCAAGTGGGTTATAACCCACCGATTGGGTTATAACCCGGGTCGTTACCCATCTCTGCGCACAACTAGGGCCAATGAAAAAAAAACATATCTTTTTTTTGGATGCGTTTTTAGCAAAAAACGCTTCTGCGATTTCTCAACGCGAGGCTTAACTATTTTTAGGACCTAAGGTTTGGATTCCAGATCCTAGAACTTAAGAATGCAATCGATTCTCGCCAAAAGTGGCCACTTTGGCGAGAAACGATTGCATTCGTAGAACTGGCACCGCCAATGAAAAAAAAAAAAACATATCTTCTTATTGGATGCGTTTTTTGCTAAAAACTCTTTAGTAAATTCTCAACGCGAGGCTTAACTATTTTTAGGACCTAAGGTTTAGATTCGAGAACATAGAACCTACGAATGAAGTCCTTTATCGCCAAAAGTGGTCACTCTTTTCATTGGCGGCGCTAGTTGTGTCTACTATTGGGCCTTAGCCCCAGACCAAAAAAGAGGCGTGTTATAAGTTTGACCGCTATGTGGTCTATCTGTTTGTCTGTCTGCCTGTCGGTTGGTCGGTACGTACGTCCGTCTGTTCCTCTGTCAGTCTTTAAAGAGTTGAACCGATTTGGATGCGGTTTTTTTAAAAAACACAGCAAAACAGGCCTTAAAGACGTGGAGACAGGGCCTTACCGTTCCACTCTGCATGAGAAGAACCGTTGAGTCCAAGGTGATAGCCGCCTGCACGCACGGCTCTTGCAGCCGCAGCAAAACAGGCCTTAGGGACGTGGACACAGGGGCGCCGGCCCTGGCCAGTTGACCGCAGCCGTACAATTCTGGGCCTTCCGCGCTGCCGCACAGCCAGACGCTGTGGAACTCACCGAGGCATACCTGTGGAGTAGAAAGATGGGTAAAATGTGGAATTCTTACTTAGGCCGCCAAAATACGCTCTTAAGATGAAATACGTCTCACAACTAGCGCCGCCAATGAAAAAAATTCATACCTTTTTTTTGGATGCGTTTTTAGCAAAAAACGCTCCTGCGATTTCTCAACGCGAGGCTTAACTATTTTTAAGATCCAAGGTTTGGATTCCAGATCCTAGAACTTAAGAATGCAATCCTGGAATCCAAACCTTGGATCTTAAAAATAGTTAAGCCTCGCGTTGAGAAATCGCAGGAGCGTTTTTTGTTAAAAACGCATCCAAAAAAAGATATGATTTTTTTTTCATTGGCGGCGCTAGTTGTGAGACGTATGGCGTCTTAAGGGTCGTCGTTAGCTGTCAATTTCCATACTAACTTTCGTAGACCAGAACTAAGAAACTAAACCGAATTTCTTCAGAATTTTGATACATTCTGTCTTATGATATCATACCATTGCCGCGAAATTCACAAAAAGTATGTTGTTAATTCAGGATTATGTTTATTTTAGCTTTTGAAAATATCAATATTTTACGTATGTGTGGGTGCACGACATACTATAAAAGTTGTGTAGTTGTGTGTGAGAACCCACACACATGTAACGCTGCTTTCAACATGGCGGCCACGAACAGCTGATACGCGATGACGGACGCTGTTGTCATTATTTTTTTTTTGTTGTATTTTATAGCTTGGATACGAGACCTTTGAGCCAAGTCTTTTGTTTGGGTGGGCTTGCTTTATACACCAAGAAGGTATAATCACCTTTTTCTCCATTGCTTACCTACTCCTTGCCCAAAGGACTCGTGAAAAAAATAAACGGAGGGTAGCCGGGTACACACGACAGCACGTCAGAGTGTACACTTTTGTTTTAAAGTCGCCCGTAACGTAACCGAGTAGAGTGCTAGCGTGTAAGCGTCTACGTGCTGTCTTGTGTACCTACATTTGGCAACGCTGCCATTTTGCGGCGTTGCAAGACCGGCAACCAATGCTTCAGCGAAGCTCTGAGTAAATATTCAGAAATACAACTTTTGGTGCTGTCAGTCAGTATTGCCATGTTAGACAAATATAGCCGTTTAGGATATTTTGGGGGTCAGCGGGAAAGAAAACATGGCAACAATTCGGTCTTTTATTGCTTTATAAAGAGATTGGGTTCCCTAAAAATAAAGCGATGATATTGAATATTCTTATACTGAATTCTCAACAATAGTCTTACATACAGTTACAGCTCCATGTATTGTACGGTGGAGATTTTATTTATCTTATTGTTTGACTAAATGCAGCTCGTTTAGGTCATCTGGCAATGAAAACATGATATTATTTACTTTTCATTTAAAAAATATGGGCGTTTTTTAAAGTTCGGTACATTTTTTTCTCAACTGTTTGACAAATTCCTAGACTTGAAAACACCGATCGTCGCACCATCCAAGAAAGAAGTCTCACCAAAAGCATTTTGGTTCAAATACGAACATTTTGGTTCTTAGTACAATTAAATAGATATAAGGACCATTTTGAAGGTACAGGAGATCTTTTAGTCAGATTTAGTTGAAACTTAGTATTCGTAAATTTAATTAAAAATTATTAATCACGTTTTAGGATTTTACGAAGATTTCTACATAAGAGGGTAAAACAAAAAGAAACTTATTTCTTACTGAGTTAGGTACGGTCAGCCACATGGCAGCTCTTACCGCGCGCGGCATAAGGGCGTCCCCAATCGGACCATTCCATTATCCCTTACCAGACTTCCCCCACTGGTGGGGGAAAATGGAATCGCACAAAAAAATATTCCATTTTCACCCACTGGCCACCTCACTAAGTGGCTGGTGGGGGAAAATTGAATTTTTATTCCATTTTCCCCCACCAGCTATTTATAGACAAGATTATTATTGGCGAGGCCGACTCATTACTATGATGCAGACACTGTAGCCTAGCCTAATTTTATAATCGGCATAAATAAAACTAATTTGTTAACTTTACTATGTAATTCGATAATTTGTATTCGAAAAAATAATTTGGTATATTATGGCATTTAACATTACAACAGTTAACGTTATTAAAATAGTACAAAATAACACAAAGACCGCTTATAATTATTCTGAATAATCCTTTTTAAAAAATATACAGGGTGGCCCAAACATAGATGTCAAGCGAGAAAATATAAATAGCTGACACCGAGGGCTACCCGAATCACCCCCATGTACATTCAGCTATTTTTTGTCGTTTAGAACTTATGAGGCTTTTAAGGTTTTATTGAAAAAAAAAACCTAGCATTGGATTTTATTTTCTTTTTTTTTTCTTTCGACTTTTCAGAGATATTTTTTATTTTTTCGTGTCTTTATCAAATTTTATAATTTATCTATTACCAAAAAAAATATGCTTCTATAAGTTACCGCAATTTTGATCCAAAGTCCAAAAATATTGTTTGTGAGAAATCATTACTAAAATAGTATGGAGAAAAAAATAAGTAGATGTCTGAAGGACTTTGTTTGATTTGAAAAACTTTCCCAAAGCTTTAGTGCTCAGAATAGTACAAAAAACCTGTCACTTTATGGGTTTTGTATTCAAGTAATTCGCGATCAAAGTCGAAAGACTGGAGTTGGAAGAAATTTTATTTCAATAGATTTTTATTTATTTTAGTTTATTCGGACAAAAATCATTGCAGGTAGGCTTAATATCACCTGCCAGACTGGCCTGCATTCGAAATGCACGGAAAAAAAAATAACGATAAAATATTTTTTTTTCATTATTTGAATTTTAAGTTATTTTAGTAACGACTTTACTTACAAAACAATGAAAATTTTAATTCTTAAAAAACGTAAGAAAATTAAATGATATTTTTTTTTTCCCGTGAATTTATTTCGAATGCAAGCCATGCTGACAGCCGATATTAAGCCTACCTGCAATTATTTTTGTCCGAATAAAGTAAAATAAATTAAAATCTATTGAAATAAAATTCCCAACTCCAGTTTTCGACTTTCGATCTTTGATCGCGAATTACTTGAATAAAAGTCCCATAAAGTGACAGGTTTTTTGTACTATTCTGAGCACTAAGGTTTTGTGAAAGTTTTTGAAATCAAAAGAAAGTCTTTCAGACCTCTATGGTCTGTCCATTAACTCTAGAAATTAAATGGCAACCATTTTTCATAGTAAAGCCGACCACTTTTCGGATTAAATTTACTATGAAATATTGTTGCCACTTAATTTCCAGAGTTCTGTTTATTGACAGACCTTAATTCTTTCCCCATACTAAATATTTTAGTGTTGATTTCTCAAAAATTACATTTTTGGACTTTGGATCAAAATTGCGGTATCTTCTAAAAGTCCATAGCTTATCATTATTTTTTTGAAGATAGATAAATTATCTGACAATTACTTTTTTAAAATATAATTTTATGTTGACTTTAATGAAACCATAAGACTGATTTTTTATAAGATAATTTTGCTCTTTTTTTTATCGCTTAATAATATCAATAATCAGTTTGCGGTTTTATTGATATTATTAAGCGAGGTGTTAGAACTTTTGTTACAGAAAGGCCCCATGACTGGCGAGCGAAGCCAGCCTTATTGTTTCGTTAGAGTCAACATAACATTATATTTAAAAAAGTAATAGTTGAATTTTCAAAATAAATGAAATATACTTTATCAGAACAAAACATTTCACTCAGGGTAAAAAAGAAGAAATATGTGTTACTCACAATAATGATGCACAGTCAAACTTTGCGAGCTTAGTTATTTCTGAAATATTGCCTGCTTATAAACTATTATTTATTTTAAACTAGTCTGTAACCCAATGGATCCCAGTAATCTGAATAAAAAAGATATTTAACCACTTTTTGTTTTTTCTAAAGCAGTAACCCGTGCTAGGAAATAATTTAAACATTTATAATAAGTTGAAAAAAATCACTCGGGGCAGGACTTGGTGTAGATTAGTGCAAACTAATCACACCAGGTGGCGCCCCCGTCCAGTTGACGGAGACTAGTTGAAGAAATTCGCATCGACAGTTACTTGAATCGGTAGCTCAATTGGTACAGCGCCTGCATGGTATGCGAGAGGTTGCGGGTTTAAGTCCTGCCCCGAGTGAATTTTTTCAACTTATTATAAATGTTTAAAAAAGATATTATTATTATTAACATCTCCATTAATTGTAATAAAATCTCCTTACAAACTTCCGTGCGAGCCCTTTCAGTGTCACAGGACCATTCTGAAACACCCTATAAAATTGGTATAGTTTTTAACATTTAAACCTCAATTTGAATAGCTAGGTACTTTTAGCGTTTCTTTTAAAACCTTACGGGTGACTACTATTTGCATATCAGTACATTTTAGTATTATAATAGACTGATTAGGCTATGGACATGAATAGACACAAGCGAACGATTGTTTAGGTTTTTTTTTAATTTTTAATTTAAATCAAGAAAGCGATGACTTGAATTATTTGTTTAATATTAATGTTTTGTAAAGATATTTAAATAACAAAGCTATAACAAGCATACTTATTCATAAATGATATACAGGGTGGCCCAAACATAGACGTCAAGCGAAAAAATCTAGATAGCTGACGCCGTGGCTTACCCGAATCACCCCCTTGTATGTTCACTGTTCAGCCATTTTTTGTCGTTTAGAAGTTTTGAGGCTCTTAAGGTTTTTTGAAAAAAATTATCTAGTATTGGATTTTATTTTGTAACTTTTTTTCTGTTCACTTTTCAGAATTATTTTTAATGTTTTAGAGTCTCAGATAATTTATCTATCTTCAAAAAATAATGATCAGCTATGGACTTTTAGAAGATACCGCAATTTCGATACAAAGTCCAAAATGTTGTTTTTGAGAAAACATCACTGACATAGTTAGTATGGGGAAAAAAATAAGTAGAGGTCTGAAGGACTTTCTATTGATTTCAAAAACTTTTCCAAACCCTCATTCTTCAGAATAATACAAAAAATAGCTGATCATTATTTTTTTGGTGATGGATAATTTATCTGAGACTCTAAAGAATAAAAAACATTGCTAAAAAATCAAAAGAAAAAAAAGTTACAAAATAAAATCCAACGCTAGGTTTTTTTTTTTCAAAAAAACCCAAATAATGGCTGACGTCTATGTTTGGGCCAACCTGTATATTTTTTATGAAGGATTATTCAGAATAATTTATAAGCGGTCTTTGTTTTATTTTGTACTATTTCAATAACGTTGACTGTTGTTATGTTAAATGCCATAAGATACCAATTTTTTTCTAATACAAATTATAGAATTAGTCAATTTCATCATCATCATTGGCAGCCTCTGTTGGTCCATTTCTGAACATAGGCCTCTCCCAAATTAGTTTTACTTATGCCGATTAATAATAAAATTAGGCTATTGCCAATAATAATCTTGACTATAAATAGCTGGTGGGGGAAAATGGAATATTTTTTTGTGCGATTCCATTTTCCCCCACCAGTGGGGGAACTCTGGTGGGGGAAAATGGAATGGTCCCATTCTACTAAACTTGATCCCACGGATTGAAAAAGTAAAAAAAATGCCTACATTTCGTATTGAATCAGTGCTTGCTGCAAGCTATTTATACTAAGTATGAGATGCTGCATAAATCATAAATCATCTCATTACGTAGATGCAAATGCCTTTATTTATACTAAGTATAGCGTATTTACCTGTGTTACCTAGATGTTCAATAAATGATAAAAACATGCGCAATAATAAAATCTTTATTTGAGTAGTCTAACATTCCATCCAATAGCTTGAAACAATAATTATCTATAAGTAAGCCTGTATTCTCCAGCAGATTTAAGGACAAAGACTGCCGCCGAAGTATTCCCAATATATGGGGCTGTTGGAAGTGAGGCAGGAAGTCTTCTGTGAATAGCTTTTCCCCCTTGTCTTGTTGTTCTCTAAAACATTTTGCTCTCTCTCGATACTCTCCTTGTAGAAATTGTTAGTAGTTACCTAGGTACTAGGTACGCAAACAAACAATTATTTCCTTGAATAATGTATCCTCCAAATCCTTGGGAAGGCCAAAGTCTTCTAGTACGCGATAAGTATTTCGTTGTCGATTGCATTCGCGACACAAGTCTGATTGAAATTATACTCTTTCAAAATGGAAATTACTCCTGTGACCACTCCCGTGATAGTCACTAGTTCACTCATAAGTGAGAATATATCCAAGTAAAGTCCAAATTATATCAACTGATTTCACCATGTTTGTTGTGAAAAACTGTGTGACATTTTATTTTTTTCAAGTAGGTACACAGTTTAATTTTATTGCGCCTAGATAAATAGGTATGAGGGACCTACCAAGGAGGATATTCGATCCTCTTCTGTAGCGGTTATTACCAATGAGGGTTTTCAACTCTTTGATATTATAACGAGACATTCTATGTCCAGTAACTAAAACACCTCGCTACATACAATCTACTATGTGGTCAGGGGTCTTGATTGTTGGTCATCACCTGTCAAAAGTTCAAGAGACCTCGCTACATACAATCTACTACTGTGCCAGGTGTCTTAGTTCCTGGTCAGTATTTACTTCAGATGTTTTTGTTTGTATGTGTGAGTGAATGGATGGAAGATAAAATTGTCGTAGACCAGAACTTGGAAAATACAGCATGTTAATTAGATTTTTTTCTTCCCTAATACTTCAATTGCATAACAATGCTCGCGAACGGAAGGATAGTTTGAAATAAAAGCGATAAATATTGATAAATCTAAAAACCACGTTACTTTGTGCATGTGTGCACCCCAGCGCCGCTAGTGAGCAAAAGTTGGCAACAGCCGGACTAAGTTTCCACCTTAAGCCGCGTTTTCACAGTAAAATTACGTAAAACGAAGAGTGCCGTCCAAGCAAGCGAAGGCTTCTGATTGGTCGGCCATTTTGTTTTATTTCCATCCAAGGCAATTTGGCGAGTAGAGCTCCGTCCTACTTGACATTTTTGCGCCCATAGACAACATATTATCAGAAGAACCGACCAATCAGAAGGCCCGGTTCTCTTGGACGGTGCTCGTCATAGAGTGAATTGTACTCTTCGTTTTATTGTAATTTGACTGTGAAAACGCGGCTTTACTCCTTGATATTTGCACTGGTACAGACAGACAGACTGGGGCTTGAGTCTCTAACGTAATGGCGTGTCGATGGCGCCTCAGTAGAAGGACAAAACCGGGGTATCCTCGTTTTTCTCCTACACTAAGGCCTTTGCATCTACGTGATGAGATGATTTATACAGCGTCCAGTGGCACCTTCACTCACACTAGATGGGTGAAGAGACCACTCGGCGCTGCAGTGCCTGGGACATTGTTTTAGATGGAGTAGGCTTGCCCAGCACCTATACCATCCTGACAGCTTAGTCGACCAAGCCCACAGGAAAGACAGGTCAATACGTGTGGAGCCAACTGAGCTGCGGGTTTCCTCACGATGTTTTCCTTCACCGTTAGCGAGTGGTATTGCTACTACAAATTCACAAATGTACGTAACTTTGAAATTAAACAAAGTCATAGATACATGCCCGCACTGGGAATCGAACCGGGTACCTCTCCTACAACCAGTGAAATAATACTACAAAAAAATTACAGAAGTACAAAAAACAGACAGCATTAATAAATCGTAATTGAAGCCGTGAAATGGGAGCCCATTTTGGCACCATTGCGTTACAGACTCAGGCCCTGGTTTTCAAAAACGGATAAATCCGATATTTCTCTCCCACTCTTTTGATCTACATAGAGCGGTACAGACAGACTTCTCTCGGGCTGTAAAGCTCATGGTTGGTGGCAGCTTTTAGGACCTACGAAGAAATTAGTCTGGATAGCAAAAAAATATGCGAATAATTGTGTTGATGGGCCCTTATGTGGTGCATATCACACTTTTTATCTGTGCCTATCACCCAGCGAACTGTTTTCTTCTGCTCGCCGCTATCACCCTTACAAAAAGACAACAAAATAATTCAACTAAACATTTATTCCATTCACAAAAGAAACTAAACCATCCCGCGCATATTAGATCCGTAACCACCCTGCGCGCCATAAGCCATGTTGCTCCTGGCATCAGCAAACCTGAACATCTGTTCTGGATGCATCGCCGAGACCACTCTCAACACCTTCTTCGATGGCTCATTCACAAACAGCATGTTATCCAATGAAGCTACAGATTCAGTGGGCGCCGTTGGAATCACAGCTCCAGTGCGCCCACGCTTTGTTTTAGGATTCAAATTCAGTGTCTCAATCAAAGGTACGCCGTTGTAGATCACGTAAACCATTAGGAGAATCGTTGAGTAAGCTGTGCAGACGAACAACGCGTAGCAAATGATTCTGCCTTTATTTTCGCGGGCGGCGACGTGCAGGGTATCGAAACACCCGGCTTTGTGCGAGTGTAATTCGGAATAAGGCCCGGCTGGGCATTCACTGTAAACCGGATCGAAGTTGGTTTTGTTACGTAGCTGGCAGCATTGTATAGGGAACAATTGATTCGGATGGCTTTCGTGCCATTTGGAGTCTATAAAATCAAACGGCGTGTCGATGCCGCAGCACTCGTGATGCACCATAAAATAGTTCAACAGAAACGTCATGAAATCGTCCTCTTGTCCGTAACGCCCGACTAGATTCCTTCTCAAAAAATTCCTTGTGCTTTCATTATTCGTGTAGATGTTATAGAAGCACGTGACGAAGATAATCCAGAAGGCGATGCCTGTTACTAGGGTCACTAGCATAGTGTAGGCCTTCAGAGCACACTTCATCTGGCATCCAGCGCTTAGTAAGCCACAGCATGACGTCAGCATTGTAATGAAGCCAACTGGTATCAGTACAGTCGTCAGAGGCACGCTCCACAATCTCAGATTCACGAAGTCTGCTATCGTAGGCACCAGGAAGCTTACGGTAAGAGTGTAGTTTACGCTCTTGAAGAAATCCGTGTTCACTGAGCACCAGACACAGATGACGCAGCTAAGAAGGCCCAGTATGAAGAAAAAGATGTTGGTGAAGCCAAGGCAAGATCGCGGACAGCCCACTGTGTGCATTTTGTTGTTTTATTAATTAATTAGTTGCTTAGAAAATGTAAATGGTTGTTATAAAAGTTATTGTTTTGTTACGTTTCTGCAGACATTTCTTTATGTCAGAAGAATGTAATGTCAATCAATGTTTGGATCTCTTTAGTTTGACTGTAAAGGCAGCTAACCTTTTTAATGTGGTTAATGCAATGGGCAATGTTCCCGATCTCTGCCAACAACGCAAAGAATACGGCAGCTTTCCTATTTTTTGGAGAGCTAAAAAGTTCCAGTCTCCTCTTCTATCTAGTAAATAATATATTGTGAGGCCGAAATCCGAGTACCTTTTGACGGGGGCTGACGGGATTAGCGCCTGGAGACTCGCGTATTTAATTTTATAACTCACAATTTTTTAAGGTCGACGCTTGCCTCCATAGTGCAGCTGGCAGCTGGCAGCACCCCGTAACACCCTCACCCGACATTATAAGATAAGAAGAAGATGTTTCAAACACGAGAAAGAAAGAAAGAAAAAAGGTTTATTGCAATACTCTGGACAAAGAAGGAAGAAGGTCTCTCACCTGTTCCACAGAGGTATTGGTCCTACTGAAGCAGTTTAGCAAGTCGGGCAGTTTTTTCTGCTGCTGGGTGCCAGTGCCCAGGGTATAGTTGGTGTTACTGCCCCAGACGTAGGCGTCACACGGCTGGCTGCTTGGCATGCCCATGTATTGGCGGTCTAACATCGCGTGCTCGAGCGCTCTGTAGTCGTCCTTGTCTGTTATATCCGTGTTTACGCCTGGGGAGTGAGGGAGTAAGCTATAGAGTTGGTGTTGCTTGATGTTATAAATTATAAACCGCGCGGGATGAGACCTTTTGGAACTGATACGCGCGCGGTAAGCAAACTCGCGTCGAAGCATTCTTGTCAAAGTAAAATAAAGTATATTTTCGATTGACTTTGACAAGGTTCCAACCCATTCTCATCGCGCGCGGATTATACAGGAGTTAAGGTCCTTTAGGAGGAGCATGGCGTCACAAGGCCGCAAGATACAGATTTTTAGGAAAGTGACTTGACTTGAGAAGCGAAACTTTGCAGGACCAACAAGACAGGCGAGTTGTCTCATTGAAACATATCGATTTTTCGGTCTGTTTACGAAAAACTCGATAAAATATTAAATTTTAACCTAGACAAAGAGATGTTTGATCAGCTGAATAAGTACATCATTGTACACCCATGTGTATGTACAAAATGTACAAAAACATCGTTGTTTCCAAGTGGAGTCCAATAAACATAATTTGATAACGATTATGTTATCTGCCAGACTTTCACCTACGAATTGAAAATAATAAAGACAGATTATAAATTATTTATATTCGAAATATTACTACTTATATGAACTAATCTTATTCCCAGTTTTACATACAATAACAAGTTGTGAACGAACTTTTGATTGCTTTTTTAGCACTTTTGATTGCTTTTTTAGGAAAACTGCCAACAGCTTCCAACAGCAACAGCAGGACTTTTATTCAAGTAATTTATCTGAGACTCTAAAGAATAAAAAAAATTGCTGAAAAGACGAAAGGAAAAAAAGTTACAAAATAAAATCGAATGCTAGGTAATTTTTTTCAAAAAAAACTTTAAAAGCCTCATAACTTCTAAACGACAAAAAATGGCTGAACATACAAGGGGGTGATTCGGGTAGCCCTCGGTGTCAGCTATCTAGATTTTCTCGCTTGACGTCTATGTTTGGGCCACCCTGTATAAAAAATAAACAAGTGCAGCGATATACGCACATCAGCTTCAAGCTTCTAGTGTATAATAAATAATAATAATAACACATACCAATCTTCATCAAGCCGACAGCGGCATGTATCTGTCCGTAGAAGATGCTGCGATGGAGGGGCGTGTAGCCTGATTCCCTGTCCCGAGCGTTGATGAATGCCTCCCCCGAATGTCGGACCAGCCACTCCATCAGCTTGGCCCGGTTCTGCGAGGCGGCCATGTGGAGCGCTAGGCGGCCCTGAAATTTTACACATGTTGTGGTTTATAACAGGTCAAAATGTTCCAATTATTTGTCTCTGTGTTAAATGAATCTCATGAAATTGCGGCCTTCTGCTGATTTTGAACCAATTTTTGGGCACACAAGTTTTACAAGTCTTATTTGGCCACTTTTTGTATTTTATACAGCACTAACCCATGCTAGGGAACTTTTATAAAGATTTTTATAAGGTCATCCTGTCCCGAGCGAATTTTTTAACCTTATAAAAATCTTTATAAAAGTCTTATTTGGGTACTTACTAGAGTCGTCATTCAAGGATCGAACCAAGTCCCTGCGAGCTTGATACGTTATCAGAAACCAGTGACATTTGTTATAATCAGCGATAGGTATCGTGCGGTCATGGTAATAACAAATCTTTGAAATAATAAAGGAGCTCACCTCAAAATCGAAAGACTTCGCAAAGTTGGCGCATGTTCCTTTAATAAAGCTGGCTAGGGCTTCATCGGACACGGATCTCTTAGTGATGGCGCTGGTGAGGTTCTGCCCGTGGCTCCGGGACTTGCACCGCCTCGTGCAGTCCACTTCCACGTGGCTCTTACTCATTTTGAAAATGATTTGTTTCTCTGTCCGGCAAAATGTAGGCTCGATTCAATGAGTTAATTACGGTCTTTGGGAAAATGCGCTTGTACTTTTCCCTCAGTTGTAGTAACCGAAAAATCTCTTGACTCGGTCAACCGATGATTTTGCTGACTTGATTGAGTTGAGGAGCTTTATTGCTTGACATTCTTTGTATTAAGTTTCCGTCAGTCAAAATTGTTTTTTGACTTGACAGTTGGTCAATTTGATCAAAATAGTGCTCAGTTTAGGGTTTTAATTGTATACCCAACCCCAATGGGCTTATTAAAATTTCATCTACTACTAACTTAGCAAAGGCTACAGGTAAATTATGCTCTATTACTATGACTATTAAGCTCAGGTTCCGAAGAGAGATATAAATTGCAGGTACAACGTAGAGCCTCGCTCTGGTGTAGCCCCCGCAGGGGCGACAGTGTCCTCCTAACAGGACATAATGTGTTGGACAACAATCTGCAACAATAGAGAGAGAACTTTTTGTATTTTCCAAAGCACTAACCCATGCTAGGGTACATTATGAAGATTTTTATAAAGTTAAAAAATTTGCTCGGGACAGGGGGCTACCGAGTTAAGTAACTATACAAAAGTGTCAGATGCAAAGGTAAGGTTTTTTTCTATGATTAAATATTATTGTATTCGAAACGGGTCGAATCGCGATTGGTTTTTAGGCAAATTAATTACCTTACCAATCGCGATTCGACCCGTTTCGAATACAATTTTATCATTTAAATATCACGAATCATTAAATGTGAATATGATTGAATATTTTAACGTCTTTGGCGTAATAAATAATCCTATTAGAAATTAGGGGTGGCCACTAACTCATACAATTAGACATTATTATGAAATATTTAATTCAATAAGCTCTTTCAATTTATCAAATTAGTTGACTTTTGAATAAATTACGGACATGAGTTACAGCGACCGCTAAGATAATTTGAAAGATAAGGATAATCTAAACATCAGCTGTTTCTATACATATTTCATGTAGGTAACGTAATACACTCCAACAATAGCCGCCTTTTTCAAGGGCGAATGAAAGAAAAACCGGTATCGCCCTCGCATTCGATGTGCTTGATGATATATTGCAATAACCACGGGGCTTTAGTGAGTGTAACCAATTGGCAGTGCAACGAAGATAAACGCACTAAAGAATGTACTTAGCGAGAATAATTTTGATATTCGGTTACCTTTACAAGCAAACAGTTCTCGGCAATTTCTCCTTGTGGGATGTCGACGAGAACGACATAGTTTACGTAGCACAATAGAGAATTGATTTCATTAGATTTTAAAGCAGATTATAACTCGTAACAGCAGTAATAACGCGAGAAAATTGCGAAATAAAATATTTTTTTTACACACAACTTTCACGAGCTGTCAAAATTATGCACAGATCAGATGATAGCGTATCGGACAAGCTGACAGTTGAGTGAATAGTTTGAGCCAGTCCAGTCGTAAGTATTGAGGTCAGTGGAAGTAAATGAATGAACGAAATGCACCACAGAGCAAGACCAGCTGGCCAACTGTCATCTGTCACTGTCAAAGTCAAAATAAAAAAGCACAATTTTCGGGTTGGATGTGTGTTGGATAATCACTTGAAGAATCACAATTTAGGATTTTAGCCATGTATAAATTAGTAGCTCGAGCGTCTAACTTGACAAGGACCTCGCTGTCCAGGTATGTGTCCTGCGCGCCGCTCACAAAACTGCCAATCTTATTTTTCTATTAATTTACGCGTTACTTTGGTTCGGGTGTTTCAGATCGCTTCCAGCGTTCTCCTCGGCCTCCAATGCCGACCCGACAAGTCGCAAGGAGGCTCCCAAGATTGAGACCGAGGCCGCGCTGATGACACCCTCTGACGCCGAGCAGCGGAGAGCTTTGGACGGCTACATTACTGTACCTAAAAAGGTTAATGTTGATAAGGCTGATTATTGACCAGGGTCTGACTCATTTTTATAGCGAGCGACTAAAATAGTGAAGTGTGAAAGCTAGTGAAATCAATGCCATTGTTAATCACTCTTATAGATGTCAGAGGCTCTTTTGGCGGCCTAAATTCAAAACTGACTGGTGACTATGGTTGCCCACTACCTCATACGATTATCTGCCAATCACCTACCCATTACCTACCTACCTATAAACCATAGATGATATCAGAACCATAATTCTCAATGTGCTGGTCTGTCACTGCTAAAAAATCTACAAGAAACATGGTTTAGAATAATTTTGAGATGGTAGTAAAAGATATAAGTTCAGCATATTCTATCCATTAGGGTGCCTAGTATTTTGAACCTAGTATTTTGTGGCTACTTGCGTTCAAACATAATTACTTGTCGCCTTCCAGGTAGACGTGAGCCCCATCACGGGTGTCCCCGACGAGCACATCCACACCCGTCGCGTCCGCATCTACCGGCCGGCCAAGAACGCGATGCAGAGCGGAACCAGTAACCTGAACCATTGGGAGATGGAGTTTGATAACCGCCAGCGCTGGGAGAACCCGCTCATGGGCTGGACCTCTACTGGCGATCCGCTCTCCAACATGAAGGTACGACAATATTATCTTTTGGATGGTCTTCAGGATCTCTTCTTTCTTCCTCATTCTTCATTAATCTTTCTATTGCTTGTAACTTTTTATCTATACTACATACAGAATAGATACAAATACAAAAAAGGATTGAAATATTGTTATCTTTATACTTCCCATAGACATGTTTGTCGTAAAGTCAACAATTGAAGCATTATGTAAAAAAATTGAAAATTTGGCCCCTTTAATCCAAGATGGCGGCTAACGCTGTCACTAACGCTCGAGGTCAAAGACTTAAATTTTTCATGAGTAGCCCAAAAAAAAAATACATAAGCAATACCAATCAAAGCATTTTCTACTCCACTTTTTGTAGGGCAAAGCCTCCTTTTTGTCCCCATTGCTTGGATTTTAAAGCTTAGACATAAAAATCTACAAAAAGGATTGACACCAAAGTCACCGAAATCGAATAATACAAGTATTTAGGGGTAGCAAAAGTGTTATTTCTTTTACTACATTTGTATGGCTGAGAGCGCGGTAGTCGCTCCTCTTAACAGCTAAGAAGATTCCCACTTGTAACAATAATAATTCTGAATGTCTGTTTCATAATGTCTCTTCTATTTCAGATCCAGTTCAAGTCCCCTGATGAAGCCATCGATCATTGCGAGAAGAACGGCTGGGTCTGGTACCTGGACATTCCCAAGACTGAGAAGGAGTTCAAACCCAAGAACTACGGAGTCAACTTCTCATGGAACAAACGCACGAGGGTTTCCACCAAGTGATATGTTAGTACGACTTTATTGTAACTTACCTCTTGTCTTGTTAATTTACGGTGATGATGATTAGTGATTTAATATTTTAACAATAGAAAAATTCAGATTATAGAGTAAATTATAGCAATTTTTTGTTGACTTTCTTTGTCTGATAAGTCAGACTAAAATATGCCTTTTGGCAGGACTTTTGGAATAGAATTCACTACTATATTAATTTCAGGTTATGTCACAATTTCAGATTATTATTTTATTTCAATGGTGAAAAAAAATTAACTACAGGGTGCACTCTAAGTCGATAGCGGAACTTTAAGTAGGCTGTCTACTGATCAATACAAACAACTTGTACTAGGTGGCAAAAAAAAAGTAGCGAAAAAAATATCAGCTGTTTCATACATTTGGCGCAGTACTGAGTCGACCTTTTGTATGGAAGAGCTGATACTTTTTACGCTTAATTTTTTTCGCCACCTAGTACAAGTTGTTTGTATTGATCAGTAGACAGCCTACTCAGAGTTTCGCTATCGACTAAGAGTGCACCCTGTAGTTTACTATGGTAAAATGAAAGATAAGATATTCTATATTTTCGTTTAATCATAGTTTTCAACATGGTTAATTAATATTTTGTACCTCGGAAGAAAAACATATTTCGCAGGTCTCACTTAAAAGTTTTTATTTACATATCATACAACTACATGAGAAGGTTTCCATTCAAACTATGCCAACATTTGCTTAAATATTGCAATTTCACTAACTACATAGTTTAACATGTACATTGTACATCATAATAAGTTACTGATTTAAAAATTGTTTTCTAACAACCTTTTTTTAAGATATAAAACTATTTGGATAAAATTATGAAAAATTATTGCATTTCTTTTAATTATTTACATAGCCGTAAATAATATGGAGAGTCCATAATCGCGGAACATTCATAACATGCGGGACGGCAATATTGCCATGGTCAAGGCATTGTTGCCGGACTGTTGGCAATATAACCAGCACTGTTCATAACTAGTACATTCACGAACTAGACTGTTTTAGTGTAAAATTTTAAAATACAGAAGTGTCTCTCTTGAGTTGTAATAATAATTGTAATCGAAAGCAAATTGTGTAAAAATTGTCATAAAAGCAGAGTGGTATAAATTCAATACAAAAATGTGTAGGTATCACGAGATCAAAGACTAGATAGAATAGAATGTACTTGAAACAGGCCTCAAAAACATCTACAGATAAAATTAATTACAAATACAAACTTTTGATTTTGGTCAAGATATACAATTTTATTAACGTTGACTCTATTAATAAACATTCGTTAATAACAAAAACAACATGGTCTTGGTCCATAATAATTAATTAGAAAATTATTTGGTTTATTTAGAGAAATATCTATTTCCTTTCAGTGATGAAGGGATATGAATGTCTTCATGCACAGCGAGGATATATCTCTAAAATCACTGAATGATGCCTATAGGTTATCTACATACCTACATGAGATCAAATAGCGAGCTTCATTTCTATATGTATAAAGTTTTTATAAACAACTAAGTAAGCGCTAAACAATTGACTGATATTCTTAGAAAGAAAAATAATTGAATATAATCCGTGCGGGATCAGAATGGGATAATACCTTTTGGAACTGAGAAGCTCGCGGTCCTTTAGCGTCAGCATTTCGGCAAACTCAAGTTGTCTATGGCAAACTCGCGTCGAAACTTGCTTGTGTTTTCTGTACGCGTGGGTATCTGCTCGAGTTTTATCACGTTTTAATCAATTAATGCAATAACATTGAATCCTTTTAGATTACAACCATTAATTTTTTTTGTGTATTTCCAATTTCATACATAACCCTATGATAGAACGTAGAACTAACATTTTTTTTACTGACGATACTCGAGAACTGTCATTTTCGATTCAGTTCCAAAAGGTATTATACCATTCTGATTCCGCACGGATTATAACTATCATTACGGAGGTAATCCAAGCACTTTGTGCGATATCTAACTATTCATAAAAACATTACGCTACTATCGACAACAATGAACAAAATCTTTGGACGGGCCCCTATTTGCGACCACTACCGATTTGTAAAGCGTAATATTTGGAGCATAATTGCCTGGCGAGCGAACGCTTGCATTGAATTAAGAAATAATGTTCGTTTGAGAGAATAACTAATGTTCTGCCATACAAAGACGAGAGAGCGTGAAAGAGCTTTAAAAAGTATTTAGCATCCTGTGAAAATTCGTAAAATTTTTTTTTTGAAAAGAAGGGCTGCTTTTTGTCGCCCTTTTGAGTACCTACAAAAAAAATACCGAACTGGAGGCAGGGCATAGCACCTAGCTCAGTAGGTTCCCGCGGTTGTGTCTAATCTGCTAAACACGCAAGAGTTACTAGGTACCTTCTACCTGCGTTATCATTAGAACACCAGGGTAGGAAGTGGATTGACAATAGTGGATTGACATCAAATCCGGTATCAGAGAGATCCGGGACTATCTAATCGGTCACTCTTTTTCGCCATCTCTGTGCTTTGCTTAGGAAATGAAAGCTTATGACTAAGGATTGGAAAATATCTAGAGGATTCCTATGTTACCGAGATTAGTCTGTGAAAAGCTCTTTGAAAGGGGGGCCTGGGCCAAAAAGCCTTTTCTTTACAAGTTAATCTAAGCTAGCTTGAGTATTGTCTTTTGTATAATACGTAAAATAATCGTGGTGTTGTTACCTCATAGTATTTCTTAACAAATATATCTATTGAACTACTCATTAAAAGGTTTTCCCGAGCTTTTACAATAACTTAGTCGGGAGAGTAAAAAGATTTCTTGTGGATTTATTAGCTCCGAAAATTCCGAATGAGAACTCTGGCCCTGGCGAGAAACTATTTCTTATTAAGTCTTTTGTCCTGGCTCACGACATTTTTAAGCAGAAGTTTGCACGTGAATCGTAAAGAATATATCTCGCTAGAATCAGTTTGGCAAGTGTCCAAATTATCGATTGTCTGTAACGCCAGTGTTGCGAAAGCGTAAGGGGATAATTTTCTTAGAATGAAAGTTTATAGAAACGTTGATTAAAATGCGCAACGCGACTTCATTCGCGTTCCAAAAAGATTCCGTGTCCACCCTCGAACACAAGAGGGTGCGCCCCTCTTGTGTTCGAGGGTGGACCCAATTGTGAACACAGGTTATTTTACGATTCCTTCTTCAATTGCATGTATACGCACTTATACGGGTGAAACTAGCGTTTCAGGTTATGACTTGCTTTTACTCTGCACTTTCCCTACCAGCAGTCCCTCAGATTTTTCTAGCTTTTATTCTGACTAATTAAGTTAAATAATTAAGACAATCTCGCCTGTTTACTAATTTAACGCAGTGACTTCGGATCAGTCATTCTTTTTCTACTTAAACTATTTATTACAAGGTTTTATTCGTTATAACAACCATATTTTTGAGAATTCGGTCTCTTGATATCCGTCAAATAAATGCTAAGTATGCTGCTGTTGCCCTGATCAACAATATTGATCTAGGGCTGTTCCAAATAAACCACATTTCTAATAAAGCTTAATTTCTAGTCGAGCGAGACCGATTCGTTTGTTGCGTCCGACACTCACAACTTGCCTGAAAACATCATTATTGTTATCTAAGCCTATGTTTGAGATTGATGAGATTCGATAAAAAATTATTGCAACAATTTGGAAGTCTCTAGTTACTGATTCTGCAGATATTGAATAACCTATCTACTACTTTAGAAGTTTCATTTTAAATGTCATCTTTTTAATTTAAATACAATATTATTTTATTAATACGAGCAACTCCTCGAGTTTAATGGAGACTATTCACAAGTTATAACCTAAATGGGGCTTAACCTAGTCCGAGACTAAATTCTAAAACTAAATTAAGATATAACTTTTAAACCGCCGCCCCATATTACAAAAATCATTCGATTACGGTGACTATCCCATTAATATCACTTAGGTTTACCGTGCACATTTTGTGTGAACACCTGTATTACCTAATCGACAGCTTAGGCCACGTACCAACCACGCTCCAGACCTCATTCACACCCTTGACCCATTGCCACACATTTACATCCATACGTGTATCTGTGACTATGATTTCCCTCTTCATTTTACCCACGTTTATACGGCATGCTCCGTCTACAAATGTGGTTGGTCCATGGCTCAGACAGCGAGACCTATAAGCTGGGGTCTCGCTCGTCGTCAGGCGAGTCCGCCTCCCTGGGGGGCGTGGATCAGCTGGGCTGTTCGTCACTCTCCCGGTGCACCAGCACTCGAACCACCGTTGGTGGCGCGGCGGGCAGTGGCGCCGCATCAGGTGACGCCTCGGTCACTAGGATGCTAACAGCACTAGCAGCGTGGGGAGACGGCGTCCTAGCCCGCGCGGGCGTCGTCGCCCTTCGCGCTGAGTTCCTCCGCGACGTTATACGAAGGGAACCTAGGGAGTAAAACTGGTGTTAGTATGGGTAGGTTGAAGCAGGTTGAGGTTCAAGCAGGTCACCCACACCGAAGGGATATCAAATTTACACACGGATCGGGTAGGTAAGGAACAGGGGGCAGCGACACGTCTGAACCGGCTGCTCGTACTGACATAAAAGCTAAAAGTCGGAAGGTCATGCCAGGACCTAAGCGTAGAAAGAGAAAAATAGAACGGTTTACATACAACAAGCACTCATGCAAGCCCCAGAGGTTGTCCGAGAACCAACTACGAATTTTGATGACGAATGCCAATTCGGGGTACATTCAGAAGGGAGTGAACAGTGAAGAAGTAAATTCGCCCGTGAATTTTCTTCGCTACGCTATCTAATAGAGAGGAAGAGACACAAAAAGCAAAACATTACATATGAACCTGCTCGTTTCGGACCGCCTTCCTCGTCGACTGCGTCTTGGTGGCGCAGGAATAATGGCAAACCGTAGGCGGAGCGTCTCCGCGTGGGCGCCGACGCAGTCTCCTGTCCCGCAGACACCTGGCAGGGAGGCTCAAGGTCATGTCAATAACAACACTTGAGTGGAAGAATGAGTGGGCACGTAATATCTTAGCAGCTCTATCTGCTGTCCAAATATGCGACTAGAAGTCGAGAGGCTACTTTAGAAGATGTTGGACTAAAACTGAACATTCCGGCCTATGATACTCGTATTGATGATGGAAGATAAAACACCAAAAGAAAACGTTAGACTAGACTAGGCTCGCAAGAATTTGGAAAAGCGCAATTTGAAGACGAAGGTCTACAAACATCACCATTCTTAGCCAGACGAGTCAAAAATGCAAAAGTAACTTGAATAACTTGAAAACCACGAAGCGCAAGAAACAAGTCATCACCTGATCCGAAGCGCCAGGGAGAAGTAGAAGGGGCAAGTTAAGCCAAGCCCCTCCGAGCTCGCTCAAGTCCGAGGCATCAGAAGCCCTCGAAGACTTGCGGCTCGAGGCGTGCGACGATCGTCTCACGTGCAGGAGGGCGCTGAGTTTCCCTCCCCAACCGCCTCCCGGTGACCACTTCTGGCTCTCTTCTTCATTTGAGGGGGTGTGGTTCTTCCGTCTGTGGAATGTGACAAAATGTAGTAACAGTTATTGTCCATGAGAGGTCTATCCATTCAACAGTTTACGAATGTAAGGACACTTCAAAAGCACACCACATTTTAACATCCTTAGCTATGATGTTCTGCCAGCCTCCATGTTTATACTAGGAGTTGCGAGAAAGCTAGCCCATTGTTTCTTTAGGTCTGAGCACTACACATCTTGATCAAAACACATCCATTTAAAATTTCAAACCGCGTGAATTTGGAGGAAAGACAAAAGGGTAAAAGGGTAAATACAATAGGTAAACACGTTAGATATACTCACTTCACATAATCCCGCCAAGCTCGCTGCACCGTCCTGGCCGCCTTGTCCTCCCTCTTCCATATCCTGGTCGAGGAGACAATCTCTAGTTCCTTCCGCGTTGGGAACTGCTTCTTAAACTTTATATCCATCTGCTCCTGCAACTGCCTGAAGGTTTCTGTCTCTTCGACATGCCCTAAGACGTGCTTCACCAGCGAATGCAGGATGTCCAGACAGTGGATCTTGTTTCCCCTGGCTATGGGGAGATTGAAGCTCACTAGAGCAACGGTGTTGGGTTTTGATATGCCTAAAGGAGGGTCTAGGGATGCGATGAAGTCGGACAGCTGGGAGAAACTTATGAACTGCGTCGCGTGTGGGTCGTACCTGGAAGTGGAACAACGCTTTGTTAGCAGGAATGGTCTTTCGAAAGTAGGATGCAATGAGGCTGCAGCTGGGCGGCAGTTACCGATGGTCCCTAAAGCACCCATAATTAGGAGTCTTCAATGCGATCACATGGTCACGCCAAGAAAGGTTTGCTCATAGAAAATACTGGACTGTAACATCATTACTATTATAAAATTCCTTAAGTGGTCTCAGCTGTTATTATAGCGCATGACATCGTGAAAGATTCACCAACGAGTGGTTCGTGACCCATTTAAAACGTCAGACTGTAAACCTTAGACGGTATCTAATCACGAAACGCATACTCACTTTGACCATCTAATATAGAACATCTCCAGATCATCCTCCACTATACCAATCTCCTCTTCCTGATGCGCCTGATTGAAGTTCTCCAGAATGATCGCGATGTACATGTTGATCACGATCATGTAGCTGATGATAATGAAGGATGTGAAGTAGGTGATGGCCAGCAGGGGACTTCCGCAGTTCCCGTTGTGTTGGCCAGGGTCACCGAGCTCACAGTTGGGGGGCTGTATCATGAGGGATTCGAGGACGTCGTTCCAACCCGCTGACGTCATGAGACTGGAAGCAAAACAGGTGTTTTAGAAAAGGAAATAAAAAAAAATTGAAGATTTTATGATGATGTCTTCTCCAGCGTGATCCGATGACGGCGACCTTAGAACTGGTCGTTGTGGGACTTTTACGGCGATCGGTGCGGATATGACTCGAAAAGTCCAAATTTTTCGCCTAAGGATACGTGTTGTCCCAATAGCAGGGCACATGCCTTTTCTCCGAAGAACTTGGCGAATTGGTGATATTCGCGGTGCGGGTAATATGCCTCATGCCTCAGATGCTCAGGTTTATGAGTAAAGTTTATTAATTAATTTTACCGCTCGGGCAATGTATTCTTGTAGTCTAACTAATTGGCTCGCCCCAGAGACAGATATGCCTCATTCCGCCCTCGTTCTGATAACCTTGCCTGGCCTTGAGCCAAGGAATGTAAGAATGAACTGACAATAAAATAAAACTAAAAGTCAAGTTTACTCACCGAAAAAGCAGCTGCATACTCCGTCCGAACGTCTGAAAGTTGACGATGTCGTCCAGGGCGCCTTGCTCCTTGACGTTCCCGAATATCGACATCCCAATGATGGCGTAGATGAAGGTGATGAGTGCGAGCAATGCGCCGATGTTAAACAAGGCTGGTAGGGAGACGACCAGCGCGAATAGCAGTTTCCTAATGCCCTTAGCGGCCTGGAAAAGAAAAAATATGGCTTTGATACAAAATAATCTATCTAACTGCAATAGTGATGTATCATGATGTACGCTACACTGTTAGGCACAGGCCCTGTCTCAGTGATTAATTGCCACGCAAGCAAGCAGCGGATTTACGATTCTAAGCTTGGAAGCAGTTTCCAGGGCACAAATTCCAGAGCACCTCTTGCTTGAGAAGTGATCGGTCAATAGGCTTAAACTCTCATAGACTACTAATGCTCAAAGGTTAAGAAACCACAACCGTCTTTGGTGATCGTTCCATTCGAAATTTGGGGACGTCAAAAAGACCAGAGATCGGCAATTTCTCTTCGTGCGAGATTGAAGACCGAACGTAGTAAAGTTCTAGAGGGGGTGGAAATCTAAACTCGCTTCTAGATTGTTTGCTACTCACTTTAATCAGTCTTAAAATTCTCCCAATGCGAAAGACGCGCACCACTCGCAGCAGCGTCGGCGAGATTGGCAGGTCGATCATGATATCCTCCATGAGGATGCCCAGAATCGACGCCAGTACCAGTAGGAAGTCGAATACGTTCCACGGGACCGTAAAGTAGTGGTACCGGAGACCCACTATCTTTACTATCGCTTCTGCGGAGTAAAAAGGATTCCTTGAATGGATAATCACTTTTTAAAAGATTTTGAAGGGTGCTAGTTTCATCACGGGCGGGTGTTTTGAATTCTGGGAAATTTATTTCACGCTGAAAAGTGACTCCGGAGTTTAATTCAACAGTTTATGAAATTTGGGGTCTTTTTGTATTCTTTGCATCTTGGGGCATCTTATTAAAATGTGAGTGTGAATAAAGAAAGATTTGTTTCTTACCCAGACCAAACACAGTAGTGAAGAACGCATTGCTAACTTCTAGGATAAAGAAAACCGAATGTGGCTGATCATAATGTTCGATTCCCATTGTCAGCATATTCAAAAATATAAGCACGAAGATGGCTATCTCGAATCTACGCGAGTTAGACAAATCGTAAAACATAGCTAGGAACTGGTTGCGAGGTCGTTTGATGACCTTTTGGGGCTTTTTCCTGCCTAATTTCTTCATAGCCGTGTAGTAGTGCTTTTGACTCTCAGTCAGAAACATCTCTAATACACCACCCTCGTACTGAAAGAAAATAAAGTTACCTTTAACCAAGATTCTCATTAACGAATGACGATATTGTTTATACCAGAATTACAGAATCGGAGAAAAGGTTTACAAAAAACGCATAAATGGATAAATAGATAGAGCGTAGCTTATTCTCTTCCTTCACGATTTCATTATAATTATAATTCTTACCCTCTTTTTGAGCATATTGAAGTTGTCAATAATGACTCCTATAAACAGGTTCAATGTGAAGAACGACCCGCATACAATGAAGATAACAAAATAAATATATGCATAAAGATTGGCCTCTCTTGCTGGCTGGAGGTCGACTCCTCTTGCATCCACTGCATCCGCCATGACTTCCATCCAACCCTCGAAAGTGGCCACTTGGAACAGGGCTAGGTATGCTATACCTACGTGGTCGAAGGATATTTTTGAGTTTACCCACGTGAAGTTATTGTAGTAGCACTCCCATCTGTCGTTTACTATCTGGAATATAATATTGCTTATTAGTTTGGTCCCTAATATCTGTTTTTTAAATGTATGTTATTTTGGAAGACCTTGGAAAGGTATCGACAAATTTACTAAAGTTTGGATACTCACTTCTAAAGGCAACAACTCTCCATTGCTATCAATACACTTGTAGAATTTTCCGCCAAAAAACTGCACCCCCATTATGGAAAATATGAGCCAGAACACTAAACACACTAACAATACGTTGAAGATACTCGGTATGGCATACATGAGGGCGTTGACCACTATACGCATGCCTTGCCATCGGGATATGGCGCGGAGGGGCCTCAGCGCCCTAAGAGTTCGAAGAGACCGTAGCACTTTAAGGTTTTCATTCTCTTCTATTAGTAAGCTAAATACTGAAACCTGAAAAGAAAAGATTGGTAAGAATCTTAAACATCTGCAGATTATGGTTGTATTGTTGTGAAGAAGAGTACTTACAAAAACTATAGTAAAATCTAATAACGTCCAAAAACTGGTGAAGTATCTAAAAAACCCCAACGCGATCCACTTGAGAAACATCTCGATCACGAAGATCATGCAGAATCCAAAATTCGTCCAGTACAAGATCTTCTTTAGAGGCTTGTTCTTCTCCAAGTGGATGTCTTCGAAGCAAAGCGTGATGCTCGATGCGAAAATTAGAACCAACACGAACCACTCGAAAGCTGGCGTGTCCACGTATCGAAGGACGAAGGTCCTAATAAACATCCATTGGCGACCAAGCTTTGTGTCGATCATCGAATCCCAACATGAACAACTGAAAACGAGAAATTTACGATCAGAATTGAGACAAACTTTAGCAAAGCATGCAAGGAAAAGATAGGACAACTTCAAGTTTTAGAAAGCAAGAAATTTAAAATTAAATTAGATAGGTACTTAATATCGAATGCAGAAATTAGAAAATAATTAAAAATCAAGTTAGTTATAAATAAGAAAAAAGTTCATTCTAAACAGCCTTTATTTTAGTTTCCACAATATTTTATTATCATGCGTGTCATGGGTATTCAAAGCTCAAACGAAACTAATATAAAGCCTTCAATAGTTAAAAGCTCTTATGTTGGTAAGTACCTATAAACTTTGACCGTAGCAAGAGTAAAGATTTACTTAATAGACTGTCGAGAAAATGCCTAGATTTTTAGAGTAGCAAGAAATTGTATTACTTCTGGCAAGCAAGAAATGCAGCCGTAACATCAGATGACAAGCTCGATTTTTCTATAGAGGTGGCTTACTGTGCTCACATCCTACTTAATCTATTTGGTATCTCTACATTTGATTAGCGGACTGCAAGACGATACCGTGGGCAATCATGAACTTTTGGAAAGCGATACATGTTAGTGCTAAGCTAGATGTTACAGTTTTGATGCAAGCAATAATTAAGATTTACTCAAGAGATGTTTGAGAAAAAATCATACCTATATACCTAAGAACTGTTACGGTAGCGTGAAATTGTTATACTTTCGGCAAGAAATGCAGCCCTAGCATAAGATATCTATTAAGCTTGATAGTTTTATAGAGGAGCTTTGCTCTCTTCCTACTTGAATCTACTTAAATTTCTACGATAGGCTGACCGCAAGACAAGACCAAGTGAGCAATAGTTAACTTTTAGAAAGCAAGACATTTTAATGCTAAGCTAAAATAGATACGTGTTGAACTTTCAAAGCAGGGCATTCAATTAATTGAAACCGAGACAAACTGGATATAAATATTGAATGTTACATACACAGGACCGACACGCTCCACGAGCGCTTGCATCTGCCCAGATTCGTTTGAGAGAAACTGCGACAGCCATGTTCCCAGCAGATGCTACATCTTCGTGACTTGTTTCACTCACTGTACTATTACTTTGAAGCTATTCTACTAATGTCATGTTTATGATGGTATACTCCTAAACATTGACCTCATGATTTGTGGAAGATACTGGGCTTCGCGAATCAATATTTAAGCATAGCTTATCGCCTTTTCACAAATCATGAAGACTCTGACAGTGGTGTATTATTTAAGGGGTTGAAAGACTTACGCATCGTAGCACTGCCGCGGGTAGCAATCCTGAGGAAGCTTCACCTCCTTCGGCTTCCCAAAACCCGGGAAGCTCCCCCCCGGATCGGCGTATTGCCCCTTAGAATTCTTCCTCCCACCAACTGTAAGATCATCCACATATGAGACAAGTGTTTGCCACGGGTGCTGCATGTCTGGCACGTCCGAAAGCTTGCCTGGTTCTCTGCATATCACGTTGAGCTCCCCCTCCCGCTCAGGCCTTTTGGTCTTCTCCGGGGTGGTTTTCGTGGAGAAATGCGCCATCTCGTAGTGCTCTGGATCGTCTGCGGAATGTGTCGATGACGGGGAAGAAAAGAGGTTGAAATGGAATTTGCTAGAGGCCTGGTTGTTGCGAAAGTAATTGATATCAGTTAAGTCTCACCTCTCGACTCGGAAGGTTGCGTGTGGTAACCTGAAGACATTTGATTCAAAAGCTTCTGCGTAGCCACTTGTTCCGTCGATAGAGACTCGTCGAGATTCTCCTTGGAGTCTTCTCTAATGCTAGTTATTTTATGTTCTATGGCTAAGTCTCTAACGTCCTTTAGAGTTTCCTGGCTGCCATGTAAGTTGTTACCTTGCTGGTATATTGGAGGAAAGCCGAAGTCTGATCCTACTGAAACTGGTCTCTTCAGAGCTTCCTGATAACTGTGACTATAGACGTTATCGTGTGGAAATAAAACCGTTTCTTGAATGGGGGACGAGTATCGTTGCTCGCTCGGTATGGATGTCTTCTCTTCTTTCAGATTATTGCGATGTTGAATCATAAATTCGTTAACTAGCTCTTCTAACTTAGATTTCTTTTCAGTCTCTTTGCTCCTCGATATGAGAAAGCCTTTTTTTCTTACAATTGAACGTATTCTATCGAAGCTTTTCGCTAATTTTGAGTCCTCGCCGACTTCCTGGAACCACAAAGTAGCACGTTGAAATAAAAAATCCTTCATGACGAGTGTCTCCGTTGCACGCGTTGGGAAAAGTGCTGTCTGTTCGACGTTCTGATAAATTAAATATCATGCCCTCCACTAAGTCGCAGATAGGAACAGCAAGCAACGCATCGTACAAGAAAGAATGAATCTCTGCATTAAATATACTCATACAAAAGCAGGAAGACTGGTAGAATAAAAAAAAAACAACACCAGCTCACCTCCTTCTTATTCTTCAACTCCTCGCTGTTGAAGCTGCTGAGCAACAAGGCCAAGAAGAGGTTAAGGACCATGAAGTTTCCCATCACCAGTGCTGGCAGGAAGATGAAGAAGCAGCTCTCAGCGCCGCTGGCCTGCTCCGCCCTCATGCAGTCCCAGAGAGGCTCGATCCACTCACCGCACAGGATCCGGAATATCATCATGAATGAGTGGAAGAAGTCGTTGAAGTTCCACCTTCGGGGGATTAATGCGTGAATAAAGATGCAATGGGCATAAATAAAAATATTGTTCAGTTTTTAGGAACGATGTGCTAACGCCTTGGATCTTGGTTATTATAGGTTAAGGCAGCAGCAGTGGGCTCTGTCCTAGATTTTGGCTAGATCTCTACCTGTGATTTGCTGCGACATGTGACGTTAAAATTCAATTTACCTACGATATGAATAATATTGAACTGATTTTAGTCTTATGTAAAACATACTGATGTATTACGATTTTGTTATGTTATGAATTAGGTTATGATGAGCCTCACATTATCAACAAATAATACTAAGGCGCGAGGGCAATTCAGTTCGGTTTATCTATGAATCACCCTTTCACCCTATCTACGAACTTTAAATTCCACACATAGATACATTGAATATTAGAACAGTCAAATGGGTATTATTTACCTAGGCACAGGATCTGGTTCGAACTTGTCAGGCGTGTAGGACTTGGAGAAGAGCTGCATGCCAATGACGGCAAATATGTAAATAACTATCACTAACACGAACGTCAAATTACCGAGAGCACCGATTGTCGATATTATAATACTCAATAACACTTTCATTGTAGTCCATGACTGCGCTAACTTTAACACTCGCAACTGGAAGAGAAAAAGTTGGGTATTATTAAACAAAGGGGTTATAATTACTTCAAAAAGATCAAAGTGATTAGATTAATGAATAAATGGACTTCAGTAGGTTCAATCACAACCGTAGACTCTTGTTTTGTCTTCGATTACCATAGATATACTTTATTAAACTGTAGACATCCAGATGTTTCCAGAAGTGTAAGATAAAATTGTGGCAGATTTGTCTAGGCTATGAATGATTTGGGATGGCCTGAGAAGGTTGCCCACAAGTGAAACACATTGCAACTATACCTAAATGCACCATTGCATCATAATCTAAATGCACCATTTAATAGATAAAGGTCTACATTCAGAATTTGATGAACTTTGGGGTCAGGACATTAAGGGGCTGACAAGATATCAAATGCTCTTTATTATTACCATCGGTTTTGCTATCCACAATTTCCACACGGCACCTTTTACGGAGATTTGGGATCATAATATCTAACTGAACTGAAAGTAAAACTCACCAAACGCAACCCTCTCAAGACGGACAGCCCGTCCACGAGCTCAAATATGAGATCCAGCAGGCTGGCCGAGACGATAATTAGGTCGAATATGTTCCAACCACACGCGAAGTAGTCTTTACTCATCGCCATTACTTTCAACATACATTCTAGCGTAAATATTGACGTGAACACCTGAAAGAAAAATGTCATTACTGAATATCTGACCATGAAACTTTTAATAGATACTTTGGTACTGAGTGGCAATAATGCGCACGAAAAACATCGCCAAGAAACTGGCTTAGTGTTCTCCTTACAGTTAGGATAATTCCTTTATTCCTGTGAATTCTCCAACTATTCGAGGATAATCCCAATAAGGTTTTCCCTTTCCCGAACCTCAAAGTCTTCCTTCGTTGAGGTAAACCTTAGGCATTACACCAGGTACGAAGCGAAATTGATTCAGGGATGAATTAAGCAAATTTACCTTTTCTACTTTCAATGGCTCATGATGATGACTATACCCCTATATTTCAGGTACAGATCTGCGATTGCTAAACAAAATTTTAGTGAAATGCATCGGCTCACCTTATTTCCTATATCTAATGCCGACCTCACATTCTCGCTCATGCCGTGGTGCTCCAGAGCCAGAAACAACGTGTTCAGCATAATGCACGTTGTAATGAACAGTTCAAACAAAGGATCCTTGACGATCCCATACAAGCAGTTTTGGAACTGTAGCCAACCCTCGTAGTCAATACAGCACGTGACGCAGCATTCGCAATTTCTGTCCAAAAGCTCGTCTGCGATCAATCGAAACATTTGATTAGTGAGACATTCGATGGGGATGATGTTAAACATGTAACAAAGATAGACAATAGAGAGGAAGAGATACAAGCTGAGTAAAGCGTCAGCAAAACCAGCAGTGCAAAGAGTATTGGAAGCGAAGCTGGAGGTCTTAAAAACTATGCGTATATTTTACATTTCGATTGTTTTCTTGCATGCACAACGTTAAAACTAGGAACTGTCTGTAATGCAGAAAAGTGCATGGTAATCTTCCAACATTGCCAATAATTTCAATTTTTGAGTCGTGTGTCGGTCGGGTGCAATTTGGCTGTGAAGTGGAGCGGGGAACACTGAAGGACGTGTACAGTTTTACGATACCAAGAATCGCAGTCAAGTTCGCCTCAATTTTATCGTCAGGATTGTTTCACTGGGTTCACGGTGTTTTCCTTCAAAATGGTCAAGCTGCATTTGGCACGCGTGGCTATAAAGCCCATAATATATTTGCCTTGAGAGAAGGCCTTTACCCTGCAGTGGAACGAAAGCCTGAAGATTGCAAACGAACTTGCTTGCGAGACATCAAGACGACATCGAACGGTCGGACGGATCGCAAAGTTACCCTGCAGTCTTCCTGTGAGAAACAGGGGTGGACTGGGGGGCAGAAGCGTTTGCGTTTGTGTTACTAACCTGAGAAGTAAGTGCAATTTTGCTCGTAATTGCACTTAAGAGTTTTGTGCGTGGCTGCCAATAAACTGAGCTCATGATAGTTCGTCGTCTCCGCTTGTGGAAGGGGGGGCGCGCGCTTGTATGGCCAGTCCGCCCCTGACGATATTAATGAAGGTAGAAGCGAGGTTGCAGTGTTCAATACAAGTGAGCCACGGTCCAGGGACCCGTGAAACTATCTGTGGGAGCTTCAGAACCAATTGCGCCTCTAACAGATTAAAGATAGTAGAGGGGCAGATGATTCCAAGGCGCATCTATTTCAATTGCAGAATGAAATTGCAGTGTCTAGGTCTTTGTAGCTCTGTGAAACGTGCTTAGATTTGTCGTGTATTTAAGTGAGGTGTTCCCGATTCAAAGAGCTACTGCGGTTTCACACCGATCCGAGATCGGTGCAAGGCCATGACTGAAGTCAAATAAAAAGGGAACCCTTACATATTGCTTCTGAAATCCAAAGAAAAATCATCTGTTTGCAAATGCGATGTGAAACAAAGTGAAAAAGTTAGAACTCGTGAAGTTTTCTTACTTAGGCCTCAAAATATTGTTAACCCGCAAAATTGGCCATGAGGACGCTTTTCACAATGAATTTCGGTTATTCAGTGATAAATTAATAGCACTCGAATTTTCAAGCTACTCATGCAGGTGCACGGGCAATCACTTTTGATTTTTACCATCTTGTGCAGAAAAATTGTTTGTGCGAGTATTCATGAGTATACATTTTGTTTTGCGGTGAAAGGTTTTCTATTTTACCCAAAAAACCGTACCTTTTGTAAATAGCGTCCGCATGTACCTATACCAAGAATTTGCGGATTCACTAGGCAGACGATCGTCTGACTAATGTAGTACTTTGTGCTCAGGCGTCGAAACAATGTCGTAAACTATCTAAGAAAATTTAGAAACGAGAAGTAGTCTGTACAGAATTTTGAAAAGCTTCGGAAAAGATCAATTTGCAAAGTTTGTAAGCGAACAAATTGTAGAGTCCTAATAGAAATCCAAATTGAATTGGGAAGAAAAATTTTGAATGAAACAGAATTCATATCATGCAGAAAGAAAGTATGTTACATGATCTACAGCTTTCTTAACTTCTCTTCGATTTCATCAGACCCAAAAATAGCTTATTTTTAAAGACGAATACTGAAATGGTCGTGTACCAAGCATCATTGATTGTGATTGCGTTTTCTGTGTTTGGTTGTCAGTGCATTTCAGTGTTCGAAGCCGTGCCATCCATTTCCGACTTATGTTATGCCACCGGACGAATTTTAACTTTGACGTTATCATACAGAGTTTGAAATGAGAAATCTTTGTCGCCACCAAAATTCCTTACTATGTAGGCTAGTACATTACAGTTTAACTGGTTGTACACATTTGCATTATTAAACAGTGCAGTAACCACTCAGTTTTGCTTTGCTTGTTTTATATGAATTTCACTTATTAGATGCTACTAGTGGCCTATTTTATATTACTCTAATGTTCCTAACCTATCAGTGAGAAATGTCCAGGAGTTGGCGAAATTTATTTCTACTATGTTACTTTTAAGATTTATTGTATTCTTCAGCTCTGTTTTTTCTCCTCAATAAATAAAATAAAATAAAAGTTCTTAGACTTGCACGACTGGGATGTTTTGTTTAATTTGAATAAAACGTTAATACTCCCACGCATACAACTTCAAAACAATACAGACACACTCCCACGCATACAACTTCAAAACAATAGCACACTATCTCAAGCCAATCAAAACCATCCACGTCTTGAAATTTGAGTTTTGATTATTGTTTTTCTACTCTCTTCACTGACAGTCTATTGGCTCCAAAGCTTTCTCTATTTTATTTTTTAACAAAATGAGAACCAGGGTTCTGGTCTTCATTGTTTAAACAATAGAGTAGAATTCCCGATGGCATGACACAAGTACCAAGCGGTGCTTAGCGTCGCGGGGCTATGTTTACCTAGTACAACAATCTGGTTGAGGTAGTCTGGGTTCAGAGGGTACTTGTCCTGTAGGGTGCTTCTGTCGTACTTCTTTGGCTTCGGCTTCTCTATTTGCGTCTCCGCCTTTGGGACCGTCTTTTGCGGAGGCTCTTGCGTTTGGCTTTCCTGGAACATTGTGAAGGATGGGTTTGAATCTGTATCATTTTGTTGGTCTATCCCTGCCGAGGTTTGAGAATTAACTAAATGTAGAGTGCGTGTGACTATTTATTTAGGTTATTGCTCCATTAAATTTCTTCTTAGGTATTATGTTCTTCTTAAGAAAATAATTAACTATCGTTCTGTCACGCTCTTTTGTGAGAAATCTGCAAAGGCAGAAGGATACTTACCCATTTGCTTAGCGAATTTCTCAATTCAGAAATCGGCAGTTAAGCTCTGTACCTATATTTACTCACCTTATGTCGCAGACAAGACCACATATTTTGTCACAGATGAGAAAAATTAGCACTGAAATGGGGACTTAAAACAGGGTGCAGAAATGTGGACAGGCAGTAAGAGATGGGCTGGCGAAAGGACTGGATGGAAAGGCCCGGAAAGCCCAATTAGTTGGCTACGGGTTCAAGAAGAAACCGTAACGAAGAGTTACTTACTTAACGGTGCCTAATCCGTCTAATACATCATTTCATTGTTAGGGACTTAGGGAGTCTTGGAAAAAAAATGAGACGATAGTTTAAATTTTAAAACATCAGCAGTGGTGGATGCAAGTGCGCTTTCCACGGGTGATCGATTCACTATTGTGCTCGATGCGCTATGTGGCTCAAGTGGAGTCACATGGACTTTCTGACACGCTCAGGATGATGTTTTTCAAAGCGCAAATTCAAAGCAGTTCATAGATGGCGCTTACAGGCGTGGCCATAGAAGAACGCGAACGCGACTGTCAAAATGAATCTGTGCTTGGAACATATTGAAGATATTGAGGAGTGGTCGGTAAAAGATGGTTTAGCATTCAAATATAGTGTCTTTATTGGTCCTTGTTAAATTTCAGTCTTAGCCTGAGGCCCATACTACCGTGAAACAACAACTTTGACCATCGTGTCCCGGTATCCCGGTAGAGCACGCCTATGAATGCAATCTATGACGTATTTTGAATTTGTTCTTTGTAAACGGCCATTATCACCTGCTGGATTTGAGGCACGGGCGTCGGCGGCGGCGCCTGTACCGCGTGGTGCGCCTGTATGAGCAGCGGCGGATGCAGGTGCGCCCGTCTCGGGTGCGGCGCATGCGGCGCCTGGTCGTCGGACGTGTGCTCGCCGTCGTCGTGGTCGTCGACGACGCCGCTGTCGTCGAGTGACGACTCGCGGTTGTTGCTATGGTCGCTGAGCTGCCGACCCGCCGCGCCTAGTGCGCCGCGAACTGGGGAGGGTGACCAGATTAGGGTTAAGGTGGGATGATATTAACGTGGCGGGAAATTCAAAATTTTCACAGTTTTTTACATTTTGTAGCTAAATTAAGGTATTTTTGTTCAGCGATTTTTCGTTCGCGGCAATAACATAGTATGAAATTCTTTTCATTATTGTAAACAACAGAACAACAATAATTCAGCCGATTATGTGTTCTGGTCATCAACAAGTTTTTTGGGCAGTGCCACTGCTTCGTAGACCAGAACACATAATCGGGTGAAATATTGTTGTTTTGTTGTTTACAATAATGACAATAATACTATGTTATTGCCGCGAACGAAAAATCGCTGAACAAAAATAGCTCAGTTTAGCGTCAAAATGTAAAACACTGTGAACATTTTTTATTTCCCGCCCCGTTGCTATCGTCCAACCTTAAGTCCGAGTTTCCTGTTGAAAACAGATCATTTTGGGCCAGTAGGAAGGCATACGGGCGAGATGCAGAACATCAGACGGGCAAGATTCAGCCCAGAAGGCTGATTTTCAAGTGCAGGGCTGACTTCACGCGGTCACATAGGAAAAATGGGAGAGGCTTGGTAAGCACATTTTTTCCGCAGTTAGGTACCTACCTAATAAAGCGTTGTCAGGATGCAGTGTGTGCGGCGGCTGCTGCTGCTGCGGTGGCGGTGGCGGGGGCGGCAGCGGCGGCGGCGTCGACGCGCTCGGCGACACCGACTGCGACCGCGACCGCGACCGTGACCGTGATCTGCAAGTGGGAAAGCACCCTTATGTTAGTTGGATAGTTTGTACGGTTCACCAGCGCCGCTGAAGTAAACAACATAATATTCTTTTTAGATACGTTTTGTAAAAAGTTGTTTCCAATTTATATTTCAATCGTCCATTTCCGCCCAACCGTTTATGCTACTTATTTCATAGGTTCTCTTGACCCTGTGTTCTGGGACCTCTAGAATAAGCTATTAAAAGGATTAAGATTTTACGATGACTATATTAGGGGAGACTCCTAGGAACCTGCAGTGCCCGGGACTTGTCAAGATGTCGTAGGGACCTGAAGAATTTTCGACCTAATCATAAAGACTTTCGGCAAAAGATACGAAGGGAACTCTACTCAATAAAAAAATGGCAGTCGATAAAAATAAAAAAAACTGCCAAGCTACGTTAGTTAGAGGAAAACAATAAAACTTGGATTGAAATTCTAACGTAGGGTTGGAGTATAATTGCAGTGCACTATGTCGGTTACAAATTGGGCACTCAAAATAGAAAGCAGCATTTGGCTTAGTTAGAGATGGGTTAAGGACTCAGTAAATACTCACCGGTGAGTAAATACTCATAAATACTCGTTTATACTGAGTATTTACTCAAAATCGAGAGTAAATACTTTTTCGTTGATTGAGTATGATCTGTTGTAATGGTATTGTGGATTTACTGAACTATTCGGTATTTAAGGGTTAGTAATGCACCTTTTTTTGTAATAGGGTAACTTATGACCTTGAAAATGAAAAAGAGATAAGTTTGCTCCATATATTTTTGAGATTTTCTTTCAAAGTACCGAACCAAACGAATAAATAGTAACGTTCCTTTAGCGCATGTGTTTTTACAAAAAAAAACAGCATGTCATCGAAGCTGTAGGGTGATTTTTTGGTGTATTATACAGGGTAGAGTTTTGAGGTTTTGTTGCAACGGCACCGCCACGACCGTTACAGTTACAGGAAAAGTGTCTTAGGGTGGTATTAATGAACGATACTTAAACTGAGATCAAAAAACTCTTTTTAAACTTAGTTTAAAGTGAGATCAGTTTTGAACTTACTTTAAACAGAGTTCAAAACTGATCGCTGTTTAAACTAAGTTTAGTGATATCAATTAATTTTTGAACTTACTTATCAGTTTCGAGTTCAAAATTGATATTATTGTTATTCGAATCGAATCCAATCGAATCGAATCGAATCGAAATGAATTGAATCGAATCGAATCGAATAGAATCGAATCGAATCGAATTGAATCGAATCGAATCGAATCGAAACGAAACGAAACGAATCGAATCGAAACGAATCGAATCGAATCTAATCGAATCGAATCGAATCGAATCTAATCGAATCGAATCGAATCGAATCGAAACGAATCGAATCGAATCGAATCGAAATTAATTGAATCGAATCGAATTGAATCGAAATTAATTGATTCGAATCGAATCGGCTATTGCTAGATTCATGGTACACATGGTATGACAGCACGTCAGACTGTACACTATTGTTGTAAAATCGCCCGTAACGTAACCGAGCAAAGTGCTAGCGTGTAAGGGTCGACGTGCTGTCGTATGTACTGATTCAAGTATCACAACTTTAACTGCCCATATCTCCTAAACGGCTAATGCTAGACCCATGTTTATGGTACTCTAAAAAAAGGGCTCGACGAGCTCTACCTGATGAAAAAACAAAAATAATAAAAAGTAAGTATCAAAACTTTAACTGCCCATATCTCCTAAACGGCTAATGCTAGACCCATGTTTATGGTACTCTAAAAAAAGGGCTCGACGAGCTCTACCTGATGAAAAAACAAAAATAATAAAAAGTAAGTATCAAAACTTTAACTGCCCTTATCTCATAAACGGCCAATGCTAGACTATAGGACTAGAGTACCATAAACATGGGTCTAGCAATAGCCGATTCGATTCGATTTGATTCGATTCGATTCAATTAGTTTCGTTTCGTTTCGAATCGATTCGATTCGATTCGATTCGTTTCGTTTCGATTCAATTCGATTCGATTCGATTCGATTCGTTTCGTTTCGATTCAATTCGATTCGATTTAATTAATTTCGATTCGATTCGATTGAATTAATTTCGATTCGTTTCGATTCGATTCGATTCGACTCGATTCATTTAATATCGATTCGATTCGATTCGATTCAATTCGATTCGATTCGTTTCGATTCGATTCTTTTCGTTTCGTTTCTATTCGATTCGATTCGATTTGATTTGATTCATTTCGTTTCGATTCGTTTCGTTTCGATTCGATTCGATTCAATTCGATTCGATTCGATTCAATTCATTTCGATTCGATTGGATTCGATTGGATTCGATTGGATTCGATTCGAATAATAATAATATCAATTTTGAACTCGAAACTGATAAGTAAGTTCAAAAATTAATTGATATCACTAAACTTACTTTAAACAGAGATCAGTTTTGAACTCTGTTTAAAGTAAGTTCAAAACTGATCTCACTTTAAACTAAGTTTAAACAGAGTTCAATTTTGATCTCAGTTTAAGTATCGTTCATTAATACCACCCTTAGAAGACAATAATTTAATTTTGAACATTAGTGACAGCCATTTTTACACGTTCAGAAACCGTTTTCACACGAGCTAAATCAATTCTAAAGCATTATTATTATTTGAAAATGCATTAGATAAATATATTTCAAAGCGATACTTGCCATTCAAGACCAATGGGTACATTCATTACTAGCAATCTCTATTAGTAAAAGTTATTTAGAGTTTTTTTTAAGAACTCGCCATCATTTGTTCGTTGTGGAACCTTCACGCCGTCGTGAATTTGATCTGTGGTGTACGTTAGTGTTTTTTGGCGTCTGTTGTTCTGTGATCACACGAAGTGTTGGGTGTTCAATGAAAACATTTTTACGCAAAAGAAATGAAGATAGTGAGGAATTATTGATAAAGAGTTGTTTAGAATTAAATTAAGGGTTGTGCTATGTAGTTTTTATAAATTCGCAGTGATTCTGAGCACTGCACGGCCTTGGTGTCAGAAATGATGACGGCGAAAGGTTTGTTGATACTTGCTCGGAGCACAAACTGGTCATCTGCGGCACCCTCTTTCCTCATAAGACCGCTCACAAAGTCACGTGGTTTTCCCTAGACGGTGTTACGCGAAACCAGATAGACCATCTAGCAATCAGCCGCAGATGGAGATTACCCTACTAGATGTCAGGAGCAAAACCGGAACAGATATTGGCAGTGATCACCACCTTGTCATGGCTGAATTAATAATTAAAAAAAATAGCACGAATTGCGAAGAAAAATTCACCTAGCCAACGTGGTTTTGATATTGTGAAGCTGCAGGATCCAAATTGCGCATCCAAATTTCGGTGTAAACTGCACGACATACTAGCTGAGGCACAGCTCGAAAAGCCCGTTTCTATAAATGCGCATTGGAATGCACCAATAACCGCCTACAACACAGCTGCAAAAGAGGTACTTGGGCATAAAAAACTAGCTAACAGGGAGTGGATCACCGCGGAAACCTGGCAAACTATTGAAGCGAGAAGGCTGGCGAAAGTATTCCTAACGACCGGTCAAACTCCTGAAGCGCTTTCAATTTACAATGCCCACTGTAGGAAAGTAAATAGAGCCATGCGAAAGGACTTCAGGAACTGGATAAATGTCCTGGCAGCCGAAGCGGAAACAGAAGCTAAGATGGGTAACCTCCGACAGCTATACTGCATCACAAAAAAGCTGTGCAATAAACATCCTCCATGTGCACAGCCCGTCAAAGACATAGATGGAAAGCTACTGGTCACAGAAGAAGAACAGCTAGAGAGATGGCGCGAGCATTTCCACGAAATCCTCAATAGACCCTGTACTAGCAGGGGGTACTCAGAAAACAATTGGCATGGCTTTTCCATGCGCACTATACATGGCATAAGTTCCGAGGCGCCAACTACAGGGGAAATCGTCAGAGCAGTCAAAGAGCTTAAAAACCACAAAGCACCTGAACCCGACAATATACCAGCTGAACTCCTTAAAGCTGACCCCATGACGGCCGCACAAGTTTTGCACCCACTACTGGTCAATATATGGCAATCAGAACAACTACCGGATGACTGGAAAGAGGGCCTCCTCATCAAACTGCCTAAGAAGGGCATAGCAACCGCGCAGACTGTAGCAACTGGCGAGGAATAATCCTTTTAAATACGATAAGTAAGATACTATCGAAGATTATACTCTACCGGATCCAAACAGCGATAGAGGACACCATCCGACGAGAGCAAGCTGGATTTTGTAGAAGTGCGTCGTGTGTTGACCAGATAAACTCCCTCCGAATTATTGTTGAAGAGTCAGTCGAATGGAGGAAGCCCTTGTTCATGACTTTTGTCAACTTCGAGAAAGCGTTCGACAGTATCAACAGACATTTTGTCTGGGATGCCCTGCGTCATAAAGGAGTGCCTGACAAAATCATTAGCATTATCAGGAATGCGTACGATGGGTTTAGTTGCAAAGTAGTCCACAATGGCAATGATGCAATAATGCTGAAAGTCACCCACGGTGACACCTCTGGAAGATCTAGACTTCGCAGACGATTTGTGCCTTCTAAGCGAGTCTCTCTACGATATGCAAACCAAACTCACTGACCTGCAAGAGACCTCAAAGATGGCTGGGCTAAAAATCAGCAAGAAGAAAACCTAGGAGATGCGAGTTTTCTGTGATGACACCACCCCCCCTACTGCTGGAAGGCCAGGCAATTACTCAAATTCTTGAGTTCTGCTACCTGGGCAGCGTGATTACACCGCAAGGAGGGACAGAATGGGATGCTGAAAGGCGTATCAACAAAGCTAGAGGAGCCTTTGCCCAACTAAAGGACATCTGGAAAAGCCCTAGCATTTCTAGAACCACGAAGATACGTTTATTTAACTCCAACGTGAAAACGGCCCTACTGTACGGCTGCGAAACCTGGAAGGTCACAAAAGCAGTCTCACACAAGATCCAGGTGTTCGTCAATAACTGTCTCAGAAGCATCTTACGAAGACACTGGCCCAACCACATCTCAAACGCCGAACTGTGGCAGATCACTAAACAAAAACCCTTAACCCAAGACATCTGGGAGTGCAAATAGTTGGTTGGAGCACACCCTGCGAAGACCCGATCACCACATCCCGAAGGTGGCTCTCGACTGGAAACCCGCCGGAGGCTCACGTCGACCCGGAAGACCGTACCAGACGTGGAAGAGATCTGTTATCTCTGAGACGAAAGAGAAGGGAGCAACTTGGTCACAGCTACCCTCCCTAGCCATGAACAGAGATAGATGGAAAGCCCTGACTCCACGGAGAAGTAAAGGGACAAAAGAAGAAGAAGACGATTGTTTCTATTCATAAACACAATCCTTTCAAATGATAATCTGATTTTTTCCTCATTTGTGACCCGAGTGTGCTAACCCGGTCAGGTACCTACTAACCCTTTGTTCATACCCGCCGACAGCAACAAAAGGTGCAGCGGCGACTACAAAGGATATAATTTTTTTGTTATTACCTAACCGTAACCCTTCTTTGCAGTAGGTATGCCACAAACCTTCATACTACCTACTTACATTCAATTAGTCATACATAGCACATACCGTACATACTTAATTTTTCATTTTATGTAAAATAAATGTTTATTTATTGCTCAAAGGAAGAATATTTATAAAGGCTTCTTATCTTAACAAAAATATTATTAAAAGCCCTATTAAAAGCCAATGCACTGCATACAATAACTAGTAAACGTTGTTAAAATGCAATCTACTGCATACAAAAGTATTTACCCATGATTTTGAGTAAATACTCACAGAAATAGTAAATACTCAGTAAATACTCAGATTTTCTTTACCGACTGAGTAAATACTATTGAGTATTTACTCACCGCCCATCTCTAGGCTTAGTTGCGGTTTAGTTGCGATATATCCGGTTACCTCTGGTTATGTGGTCAGCATGCGTCGTAGTTATATCCCGTGGGATATAGTTAGATAGAATAACTTCTGGTCGACAAAGCAGTGGCACTGCCCAAAAAACTTGTTGATGACCAGAACACATAATCGGCTGAATTATTGTTGTTCTGTTGTTTACAATAATGAAAAGAATACTACTTATTGCCGTGAACGAAAAATCGCTAAACAAAAATAGCTCAATTTAGCTACAAAATTTTAAAAAACTGAAAAATTTCCCTCCACGCTCCTATCGTCCCACCTTAAAACCAATTATTCCAAATTAATTCGAATCTAATTACGTATTTACACAAACTTTTATCCATATTAGTTCAACGGTTTAGTATTTTTGACCGGGAAATATAACCCTTTAAAACTATTGAATAGCTTGTCTAGCCTATTGTAAATGTGTTTTGTTTCCGTGCATCAAGCTAGATATGATGCACAGAATGTTTTTGCACCGTTTATACCTCACCTCGTTCGGGTTTTATGGACATAATGCTCAAAATAGTGTAAAAGCAGGAGTTGGCTATTGAATTGGCTCTCACACGACCTTACTTGTCACGCAAAGTGCTATTGGGTTACTATGGACCTCAAACCTCATGTTGAATTCTTGCATAGTAAAATTATAAAGTTTTGTTATAATAATAATAATTCTTTATTCGAGATAATTCAATCCACTACAAATTTTAAATAAAAAAAAAGATGTACTTAAATAAAATAAAATAAGATAAAATATAAAATAACTTAACTAGATAAAATATTATTACAGGTAGCAATTTTCAAAATTCAAAATAAACCTTCGAGTATAATTCGTTAGGAAATGAGCTAAGCCTACGAGAAAGTAATGGTGAAAGCAACATTCGCATCAAATATATTAATGGCACTCCTAAAATTATTACAGAGCAACCAAAAAACTAATACCATCCAACCCTCCTTTACTAATAGAACAATCGAACGATATACTACACCAAGTTGTACAGAATCATCAAGATATCGATCTGTCAGCATCATCACTAAAATTCTTATACGCTAATGTTCGCAGTATTGGGAAGACAGGGAGATTCGATGAGTTAAAGTGTATCCTGAAAGCAATGCAAAACAAGATAAACGTTATTTTACTTACAGAATCGTGGTTTAAATCTGAAGAAAGAGCACAACAATTTCAGCTGGAAAATTTTACCCACTATTACAACTATAGAGCGGACAGGACGGGAGGCGGTATCTCAATTTTCATACACAACAGCTTAAAACACGACCTATCTGAAGAAAAATGTATTGATGGTATCCAATACCTGTGGCTTCACGTTGAGCAATTTGCGATCGATATTGGATTAGTATACAAGCCAGACGATGATCATATACCAGAGTTTATAGAAACATACGAATCTCAAATACACAATAGAAAAAGAGCGATCGCGTTTGGTGATTTTAACCTAAATCTACTGACTAAGAACCAAAATTGTCGAAATTATAAGCATATGCTGAAAGAAAATGGATACAGACTTCTGAATAAAATCAATCAACAATTTTGCACCCGAGAAACAGACACCAGTAAAACTATATTGGATCATATATGCACAAACATAAAAGGAAACCAATTTGTGGTTTCCATAATTGAAACAGCTATGACAGACCATAAGCAATTATATTGTGAAATAAAGAAAATTAAGCACCTACCAAAGCAGAAAATCTCCTACGAAGCGATAGACTACCCGAAATTATACAAAACTATTCAAGAAACAGAACTAAGAACCGATCATGACTACAACGACTTAGAAACACTAATCAAGGAAAAGATTGATGAAAGCAGGATAACCAAAACTAAAATTATGAACAAACCCCTAGAAGATTGGATTGATAAAAATGTACTGAATGAGATACAAAAGAGAGACTACCTATGGCAAAAAACAAAACAAGAGCCTAAGAATGAAGATCTGAAATCAGAGCTACTAAAACAGAGAAATCGAGTAACGTACACCATAAGAAAAACTAAAAATAAATATTATAATAAAGAATTTACAAAATGTACCAATAAACCTAAAAAGATGTGGAAACTTATTAACAGACTCTGTAATAACAAAATTAAGGACAGCTGTGTTCCCCCAAAACTTATAGGAGCTAATAATGAAATCGTGGCAGATGAGCGAGAAATTTGCGATTGTTTCAATACCTTTTTTTCTACTATAGGACCTAATCTGGCTAGTCAAATCCCACCTCAATACCATGAAGCAACAGTTAATACAAATAATACAAACAAAACATACACAGAACTATCAGAAATCACAGAATGTCACGCCCTAGAAATCAGTAAAATTATCGACAATTTAGACCCTAACACAAGCACAGGACTGGATAGGATCAGCACAAAAAGTATTAAATGCGTAAAAGACATAATATTATCACCCTTAACTAAAAGTATAAATCAATGTATTGTGGGGCACGAAACTTTTTGGGCAAAATTCGAAATTCTAAAATTGAATAGTTTGTAATATACTTTTGTTTGGCTCAACCTTCAGTCTGATTTTGATACGTCTTGTGGCACTATTGTACAAAGAGAAAATTGTAAATAAAATTGATATTTTCGACACGAGAGTTTTCCTGAAAGCATTGCATAGCCCGCCACAACTGGTGACACCCGCACGCTGAAGAAAATATATGAAAATGCCCGATCCGCAACCATCGAAGTCGGAGGAGCCACGGAAGACGGAGCCTAGTTCAAGTATGCTGCAGAAGGCTGAAATAGCTACAATATCGCTACACACGACTGATGAGATGAGGCAAGTCGAAGTTTTATCGAAGCTAGTCGAAAAACTAACGCTAGAGATTGCGGAGCTGCGTGAAAGGAGCGCCTACAGAAACCGTCGTCCCTTCAACCGACGCTACCGATCATACTCAAGAAACGGCACAAGATCGCGTTCGGCGTCAAGGAAGTATCGAACTCCTCAAGATCCTGACGGGCAATGTTGCTTTCATTTTCGCTATGGAGATAATGCGAGCCGATGCGAGTCCCCGTGCGCAAGAAAAAACAAGACGTCAGAAAAAAACTAGTAGAGACATCGACCGCGGCGGGCGTCGATGTTGTAGCCAGTAACCGCCTTTGTGTCACGGACAGACAAAGTCGTGAACACTTCCTCGTGGACACTGGCGCGGAGATATCCGTACTAGCCGTTAAGAAAAAGGGCAAACCGGTGCAGGCTTCATATAACCTCTATGCAGCCAACGGAACAACGATAGCAACGTATGGAGAAAAAACTCTACAACTCAACTTGGGCCTACGACGAAACTTTACGTGGACGTTCGTCATCGCAGACACGAAAAAGTCAATCTTGGGAGCCGATTTCCTGCGACACCATCGTCTCATGGTAGACCTTCACAGAGGAAGACTGGTAGACACAGTGACAGAACTATCAATCAAAGCGCCTGCAGTAACATACAATGAACCTGCGATCCATCTAGTCAATGAAACACATCCGTACAGCGAGCTACTGAAGAAGTTCCCAGACATACACAGGCCCCTGTCAACAAAGATACCTCCTAAGCACGATGTAACGCATCAGATCGAGACTACTGGACCTCCACTCTTTGCTCGACCACGCCCACTAGCGCCTGAAAAGTACAAAGAAGCGAAGAAAGAGTTTGAACGCATGGTCGAAATGGGTGTATGCCAACCATCTAACAGCCCATGGGCTAGTCCACTTCATGTCGTAAGAAAGAGCAATGGACAGCTACGCGTATGCGGAGATTATCGTCGTTTAAACGCTGTGACGATTCCAGATAGATACCCCATACCGAGAATGCAAGACTTCACTTTTCATCTGCATGGCAAGAAAATCTTTTCAAAGCTAGATATCACGAAAGCGTACTACTGGATACCGATGGCAAGTAAAGAAGATACGCAGAAAACAGCCGTTACAACCCCGTTCGGCTTGTTTGAATTCACAGTCATGACCTTCGGACTGCGCAACGCATGCCAAACTTTCGTGCGTTTCATGCATGAAGTACTACGAGGCCTAGATGAAATCGCTTTTGCCTACGTCGATGACATACTGATCTACTCCGAGAACGAAGAAGAGCACAAAGCACACCTACAACGTGTCTTTGAACGCTTGAACGAGTACGGCGTTAGCATCAACGCGGAGAAATGCGAGTTTGGAAAAGAAGAGCTGAATTTCCTTGGCTATCGAGTATCAGCCAACGGCATACAACCGCTAAAAGACCGAGTATCAGCAATATCTACGTACCCGAAGCCTACAACGATTGAAGAGCTACGAAGATTTCTTGGAATGCTAAACTTTTATCGCGACTGTCTACCCCGTCAAGCAGACAAACAAAGAGAACTGAATAAAATGTTGCATAATACGAAGAAGAAAGACAAGACACCGATCACTTGGAGCTCGGAAGCAGAGGACGCGTTTGAACAATGTCGTGACAGCATCAAAGAAGCGACGATATTGTCTCATCCGATCCCCGGTGCTGATCTCTCGATCATGACAGACGCAAGTGACCGAAGTATGGGAGGCGTGCTCCAACAGAAAGTTGCAGGAAGATGGACGCCACTCGCTTTCTACTCTAAAAGCTTGAGTGAGGCACAGAAGAAGTACAGCGTGTACGATCGCGAACTACTAGCCATGTACACTGCCGTTAAACACTTCCGACGTTACATAGAAGGAGTTGATGTGACTATCTACACAGATCACAAGCCACTGACTTACGCGCTTACGAAGCCGCCGAGTAACTGCGATACGCCACGAAGAGAGAGACAGCTACAGTTTATTAGCCAGTTTTGCAACAAGATCGCCTACGTAGAAGGCGCGAACAATCCAGTGGCAGACGCTTTATCTCGGATCAATGAGATTCAGTGCCCTAGCTCGATCGATTACGAAGCACTGGCCGAAGAGCAAGACAAAGATCAAGAGTTACAAGATCTCTACAAGAAAAGCAACTTGAAGTTTACAAAAGTTACTCTACCTGGACTGAAGAAACCTATAGTATGTGAAGCATCAACGAATACGCCGAGGCCATACCTACCGATGTTATTCCGTGAAGCAGCCTTCAAAGCACTGCACGAGATAAGCCATCCTGGTATACGAAGTACGAGAAGACAGATGACTGACAAGTTTTTCTGGCCGGCGATAAACAGAGATGTGACATCATGGGCGAGGAGCTGCATAGGATGCCAGCGCGCCAAGATACACCGTCACAACGTCACACCACTTGGACAGTTCCCAGAGTCCAACCGTTTCGAGCACCTCCACATCGACATTGTAGGACCGTTGACACCATCCAACGACTACCGATACCTAGTCACGATCATAGACCGATGCACAAGATGGCCAGAGGCAATTCCTGTCCGAGATATCACCGCAGAAACAGTCGCCAAAGCACTCTACGAAGGCTGGATTGTACGTTTTGGTTGCCCGCTACGAATAACTACCGATCAAGGAAGGCAGTTCGAGTCGTCGTTATTTCAAGAGCTGATGAAAGTACTCGGAGTGACAAGAATCCGTACCACTGCCTACCATCCTCAGTCGAATGGTCAAGTTGAAAGATGGCATCGAACACTCAAAGCTGCGTTAATGGCAAGAGGCTCAAGCACGAGATGGTCAGAAGAGTTACCTACAGTACTACTGGGTCTACGAGTTGCACTACAGCGAGAGTCAAACATGAGTCCTGCGTTATTTACCTACGGTACTACACTAAGACTGCCAGCAGACTTGTTGTTGCCAACGAAACCGCATGCTAACGATGCAGAGTTCGTACGCCGCCTCACCGATACGATGGAAGCAATAAGGCCGGCGCATCAGAATAACAACAGTCAACGTGCAACGTTTTTACATAAGGACTTGTCTACGTGCACACATGTTTTCGTTAGAGTGGATGCTACGAAAAAGCCACTAACGCCACCGTATGATGGGCCATACGAAGTTTTAGAGAAACATGAAAAGTTCTTCAAGCTTCAGTATCCAAGACGGACTACGCTGATATCCATAGATCGGCTGAAGCCAGCGTTTATGTGCCCTGAGGAAGAGATGACCTCGCCGAGTGCCTTTACCTCTGCTCAAGAAGAAGAAAAACGGAAGAAAGATTACGTTACGCGCTCCGGCAGAACAGTTCGTCGAGCCGTACGCTTCACTTGAAGGGGGGTAATGTGGGGCACGAAACTTTTTGGGCAAAATTCGAAATTCTAAAATTGAATAGTTTGTAATATACTTTTGTTTGGCTCAACCTTCAGTCTGATTTTGATACGTCTTGTGGCACTATTGTACAAAGAGAAAATTGTAAATAAAATTGATATTTTCGACACGAGAGTTTTCCTGAAAGCATTGCATAGCCCGCCACAGTATCAAAGATGGATTATTTCCAGATAGCTTGAAAATTGCCAAGGTGACACCAATTTTCAAATCAGGAAACAGAGCTTCACCCGGTGACTATCGCCCGGTATCAGTACTGCCAGTAATTTCTAAAATAATAGAAAAAGTTTTGCATAACCGACTCGAATCACATTTATCTCAAAATAGCATCTTGTTTGACCGCCAGTACGGTTTCCGACCCAAATCAAATACATTGTCAGCAACAGTAGACTTAGTAACCGATATTAAAATGAATATAGATAAGAAAAATATTGTATTGGGTATTTTTATAGATTTAAAGAAAGCATTCGATACCGTGAGTCATAAATTACTGCTGGAAAAACTAAAATATATAGGAATTACTGGTAAAGCCCATCAAATGTTTGAATCCTATCTGGCGAACAGACACCAAAAGGTTAAAATAGGGGTCACTGAAAGTAATCCACAGCACATAACTTGCGGTGTTCCGCAAGGATCGATTTTGGGACCGCTCCTATTTCTAATTTATGTCAATAGCGTGTGTGAAGTTGGACTCCGTGGCGCCGTTACACTTTACGCTGATGACACATGTCTATTTTACCATGGAAATAACATTGTTCAATTAATTACAGAAGCGCAAAAAGACTTAGATGACCTCTCAGAATGGTTTAAATACAATCTGTTGACGATTAACACTTCCAAAACCAGTTACATGATATTCTCGGCCAAAAACAAAAAAATTGCTAATCATGAACAGTTGAAGATAAACGGTGATACCCTAAGCGAATCAAATCAAGAGAAATACCTAGGCCTAATATTGGACCCTAAACTGACATGGAAAGCACATACTGGGCGAATAATAAAAAAACTTAGATCCCTCACAGGAATGCTCCATGGGGTTGCGGGCTGCTTACCACATAACGTTCGATACACCATTTATAACTCCCTCGTACGACCTCATATCGAGTATCTAATAGAGGTATGGGGTTCGGCAGCTAAAACACACACGGACCAGATACAAAAAGCACAAAACAAATTAATTAAAGTACTCTTCAGTTATGACTTCTTCACGCCTACAAGAATATTATACAAAGATACAAAACTCCTGACCATCAGACAAATATATATATATCAAACATGTATTCTCATTTATAAAATAACACACAAATTAATCCACTCTAGTCTAGTATTCAAACCCAAACAGCATAAATATCAAACTCGAACAAAGAACCATTTACAACTCTACGCACCGCGCACACAAAGCTATGGAAAAAGGTCTATCATGTTTGAGGGAGCACAACTGTTTAACAAACTACCAAAAGTCATCAAAGATTCAGACTCCCTACCAATATTTAAATCTCGTCTTAAAGCACACGTCTTTGAAAATTTGTAATCTAAAAATATATCTTTAGCATAAAAATAGTATTAAGTATGAAGTGTTGTACGTTTAAAGAATCCATCTGAAGAAATGTTTTTCTCATCTCAAGTGAACAAAATGTAAATTTTATCTTATGAGAAAATAAAAATCTAAAACCCAAAAGGTATGACAAACTTTCAACTTGTTGCTTTGAATACTACTCGGAAAAATGTGGGCACACCGTGCGTATACCTTCGAGGAAAAGAACACGAGAACATGAGTTTTATAGCTTTTTCGCAGTTAAAGTGGTCAAGAAACAGTAATTTAATTTAATCATTGTGCGCTACTGCTCGTAGCTCAGCTACGAACGTCTACCACGGTGCTACGCCGTAGCAAAGAGAGGCAACTGGCCCATGATATTTTTTATTGGGTCATATTGTGGTTTACAGCGCGTGAAATAACGTTTGTTCAGATGAAAAGTAAACAGTTAAGAGGAGGGTGGGTGGGTCCACTAGCGCTGCCAATAAAAAAAAACACATCTTTATTTTTGGATACGTTTTTTTGCTAAAAATGAGCCTAGAACCTACGAATTAATCTCGGTCACGTCAAAAGTGGCAGTTTTTTTCTTATGCAGGATTTGTTCGTAGGTACGAGGATCTAGTGGGCGGGCTATCCTCTTAAGTTGATTCAAAGCCAGCAGTGGATTTATTCATAAGAAAAAATTATATCATCATCATCAGCCAATCTCATCCCACTGCCCACTTTACTCGTTCGTAAATATCAAAACAACTTTTAACCGCACTCAATAATTTGATCTTTGAGCTTACTGTTTCTTCATTGTTGTCTTTGGGGGTCAGAAATTTTAATATGTCCTGTAAAATATACGTTCATAGTAAACCCACATGCTGCGGAGCCCCGAACAGCCTGGGGACTTGGATTTCTCGAGTCACGTCGGCTTGTTATATTGGGCCCCTTTGCGGAGAAGCTTTGTACGTCTTGTGAACTGTTCGGAGTGCGTTTGCAATGTAGGTGTCTAGAAATGTCGGGAAGATTGACGAATGGGTAAATGAATTCGGATTTTAAGCCACTTTGTTTTGTAATAAATGTGAGCTAAACATAAGCCGGCGAGTTTTTGCGATTCCTGTATCAGATACGTATACTAAACAAATCGAAAAAGTACATAATATAGAACACTAGAATTAGGTGAGAGCTATCTAACACAGCCAGTAAATTCACTATGCACGGCGCCTTAAAGCACTTTTTGCATAAGACTCTTTTTCGTGTCAGATTTTTCGTTTTCGTGTCGCGTCAGATTCCTCCCACTTAGAGGCGTCTAACGTTTCCTGACGTACGATTTATTCACGGTTAGCGAAGTGGTATTTCTACTACAAATTCACAAATGTACCTAGAGAACTTTGAAATAAACTTATCTTGCACCCGGGATTCGAATCTGAGGCCTCACGCTCGTGTGTCCTACGTTCTACCTACTAGGCTACCACCATCAACAGGGGGAAAAATACTATGTCAAATAATAATCCGGTTACAGTTTTATCACCCGTCGCGCAGGCTAACTAAATTCAATAGTAGAGCAAGAAAGCCCCATCCAATTTAGTCCCTTCGACTCAGCTATTCATATTACCGACTACGTGAGAAAAGGAGGGTGATGTTTTTGATGCGTATGTAATGTGTGTATTTCTATAAAACCGATGATTATGGTTCAAATGAGGGTTATTGTGCGTCCTGCAAATATCAAAGGATACAGTTTAAATCATAATAGTACGCGCGGATTCCGAAAAAAAATTTGGTTTGCGTAAATTTGACTTTTTTCGCAGTCTGTTTTTTTTCTATCAAATAACTTTCAGGCTTTTTTTATGGACTAGTCTTTGCGAAAATCTCCGCTGAGTTCACGCAGATTTTATTATGATGAAATTTCTAGCCTTACAGCTAGCTTCAGACTTTGGTGATCTACATGTCGTTGCTATTTGTTGGTTGGGTAGTCGACTAGTATTCTGTCAGGTTTGTGCTAGCTAGTTGCAAAGAGCTACGTTGATGGTAATCCAGGGCGTGGAGTGTGAAATCTATTTATATGCAGACCTTGCCTTTACATAGTTGAGTGTAGTCTGGACGTTGTCGTATTTGGCTCCGTTCAGTTCATGAATGCACAAAATGTGACATGCATTCATGCTCCTATAAGCACCAATACAAGGCGATGATCTTTGGTAGAAAAAACTAAGGCCTTTGCATCTACGTAATGAGATGATTTATACAGCGTCCAGTGGAACCTTCACTCACACTAGATGGGTGAAGAGACCACTCGGCGCTGCAGTGCCTGGGACATTGTTTTAGATGGAGTAGGCTTGCCCAGCACCTATACCATCCTGACAGCTTAGTCGACCTAGACCACAGGAAAAAGTTCAGTTGGCTCCACACGTATTGGTAGAACCACGGCACAATTTGTTGTGTGCCAACTTCGCCGCTCAAACTGTTTTTCGTAGATTTATACCCGAAGGTGTATGCTTCCATTGTCCAGGGTTCTTTTAGCGCCAACATAAAGCCTTTTACCCACTTTGCCCTCACGGGTGCAGCGCGCCATAAGCATCGATGGTCGATGCCTACAAAGGGGATTCAATTACCATCGTACCATCAATTTGGCGGGCAATGGCGTGAACGGGCGCCTTTATCTAACGCGCCTCGGTTGGCCCACTGAATAGCGACGACGATTTTCGGCGTAACAGGGTCATGGGTCATGATACGGGGTGAAATTGGTAGTATGTTGGTAGTATTGGTACTGTTTTTAATTGTTTGGTTCTGGTACTACGTGAAATGTCTGTACTCCAATATACTCACTACTTAGTTAATAGGAAATGATCGTATAAAATTTTACATATTTTTGAACGAGCGAGTGAAGCGAGCGAAGTTCTCCGAGTCTACTGGAACAATCCGGCGTTTGTATATATGTATGTATGTATGTTTGTATGTATGTATGTATGAATGTTCGTTCGACGATAACTTGAGTAAAATTGGTCGGATACTTATGAAATTTGGTAGGCGGGTAAATGAAATTAAAATATTTTTTTAGTTCGAACATGAGCCAAATCGGTCGAGGGGTTGCCGAGATATGGGGTTGTTAAGTTTATATGGGGTCACGAGTTCACAGTTCGGGGCGAACCACTAGTTTAATATGTGGTATCTAGGGATTTTGTCGCGCCACAGATACAAAATACCTGTCAAACTTTTCTCAATACCTAATGATTGGAGTAATAGGCTTGTAGATTTTTCAGTTGAGTCGCGGAAATTACGAGAAGCATAATATCGTTATAAGTAATGTTTGTTTCGATAATATCGTGCACTGAAATTCAGTGGTTTAGTTATTAGTTTATCGTCGTGGTAGGCTATTTTAGCCCTTTTTACTTTCCGATATTAGTTAAAAATTTGGCACTATTCGACAAATTCCAAGGACCAAGTAACGACAAAGTGTTTTTTTCTGTTTTCTGATTTCACAAAAATAGGCAAAGACCGGACTAGTAGAGGTGATTTCAAACAACGTACGCCCGAATCACCTCTACTAGGATACCAACCTCAGAACTTCGAGAGAGTAGGTAATCAGAGCTAAACAAAGACTTTCTGTCAAGGTAGAAGGGTAGTTATAAAGGTCTCCCAGTCTCTCCATTGCGTGGTTGAAGACAACCCTTATTTTTATTAGCTTCTTTATACTTCAGGCATTTACGTGGCAGGAAGCCGCGAATGTGTCGCACCCGAGGGGGAACGCTCGGGAAATTCTATTAGGCGCGTATTTTTGGACATGATACGAAAATGGCCCCGCTTTATTACCCAGGTGGAGTGACATTACGGGAATGTCGGTAGAGTTGCAAAAATCGATAGGTCGGAGTAACTTGATTTGCGTGTTGCTGTGTAAGAACAAAGTAGCGTTACAATGGTGACATGTAAGAAGTACACCAAGGTATGTAGGCGTAGTTGGTTGTTTTAGCGCCAGAGCGTGAGAAGTTATAGATAAAGGGTGTCCCAATAAGAGTGCCCGTATAATTTAAAGAAAAAACACATATTTTTTGAGAGAGTGGTAATATTTTTATTGCGTTATAAAGTAGACATGTTCCGATAAGTATGGAATAGAATATCCTGCATATGACCCCCACGGCTCTGGCGGCAGACCCTTGCTCTTTTCATGAAATTTTCGATGACTTTTTCACAGAGTGAAGGCTCTATCTCACCGATGACGCGTTGGATCTTAGCCTTTAGCTCGGGAATTGTTCGTGGTTTATTCGCATAGACCTAAGATTTAACAAAACCCCAAAGGGAAAAGTCGCAAGGCGTTAAATCGCAAGATCTCGGTGGCCAGTTGACATCGGAATTTCGTTTGCGAGCGGTTTCAGCGTAGCTTTTTCCATTTTTGTAATGGGTTTTCATGGGTTTTTGTAATGATAACGCGTTGTTCTTTTGTGTAGCGCTCCATATTTAATAATCGGAACAATCATAGATGAGAACTGTCAAGTTTCAGAGCTGAGACTTGCATAGACAAAAAATGGCGCCAAATTTAAATCGGGCACTCTTATTGGGACACCCTATATAAGCACCTAGAACTAGGGCACCATCAAGCAGCGAAAGGTTGCCTACTTAGGACACGTTTTAAGAAATAAACGTTAACAGCTGCTACACACCATAGTGATGGGCGAAATAGAGGGAAAAAGAAAGCCAGGAAGGAGGAAAATTACATGGCTGTGTAATATAAAGGAATGGACCGGAATCAAAACCGTGGAAAAATTGTTCAGGACAGCCATGAACAGAGAGCGGTGCAGGGAGCTGACTGCCAACCTCCAGTGATGGAGAGGCACTTGAAGAAGATAGCACACTTTGAATTAGATAAACTCTTCGTGCTTACTGTTATTTATTTAGGTAATAAGCCATTCAGGTGGCAGAGATGGCAGACTAATTGCGCCTGGGGGCTTAGAAACGTCGAACGCGAGAATCGAAGGAAAATTGCCCCTTTCCTTCAACATTTTTCTTAATCGCATTAGAATTTTTCCCCTTTAGAATAGCAGCTCGCAGGATGCGCTTATTGGATACTTTCTTATTGTAGGCGCTACTTTATGGTACCTGCAGAATAGAGGTTCCTCCGAAACATACCAATTATGGATTTAGCTACATACCTACCACTCAGCCACAGATAACGTCGGTGTGATGAATATCGCGGTATCCACGCTTGCGTCGTCTGCCCCCTTAGCACGCTACCATTTTGCCTACTCTCAACTGTCACCTTAGCCACTGTTAACAGTCACCTCAGTAGTGTTAAGTGGCTAAGGTGACAGTTGAGAGTAGGCAAAATGTTAGCGTGCTAAGGGGGCTGGTTTTCTTCCTCGGGTAGATCGCCAAGCCCTTGAAGGCTTTTTGGAGTTTATAGTTTTAGCTACATACCGTTCAGCCACGGCAGCGATGGCAGAGGAGTGGTGTATTGCGCTGCGACCGCGCTTGCGTCGCCTAGTCCTTTTTCTTGAGTAGCTCGCCAGTAGGAGGCCCTTGCGCGCGTCGATGCGCTTCTTCGAGTCTTTGCCCAAAGTGCGCACGGCGAGCGACGTCGGGTCGAAGCTGAAGGTCGAGTCGTCGCGGTGGTCGTTTAGGTCCTTCTTTCTTTCCTGCGGATAGAGAGGGAAGGAGATGTTTGCTGCTTGTCGATATAAAAGGGACGCGTAGAAATAGTGGGAGCTGTTGATGATTTATTATATATTCTTCATCGATTCCTTATATGGCTGAGGATCACGACCATATCGTACTTCCATTGGGAATCGTTTTCTATCATATGGCTGGACAACCCGGTGAATGCTACGTCCAACTGCTGCATTTATCGCATCAAACTGGTTGGACCCAATCCTCTGGCGCGTTTGTCATTCACCTGGCCCAGGATTATTAGCTTCTCTTGTTTAGTAAATAATGTAGGTATCGTTTTTGGTAAAGCTATTTTTTTTTATTATTATAGCAAGTAGGCTACTTTAAATATTGCACACGCGAAAAATGTATTCATGATTCGCGACATCAACAAATAGTGTTATCCGAAATGGGTCAAATGATGCGCTATGTCGGATACATAAGGTAATTAATCACGGTACGGTTACCACACTGGGTTAAATAAGGCACAATTCAGTTTAACAAAATACCCGTGAATTAAATGGCTGGTGTTGTTACGAAGCGAGGAATGAAGAAGGAATACATGCGAGCAAAGTCGAAAAGTTGATTGCGGCACGATTTCCGGTTCAAATACGGCATTTTTTTCATGCTTAATTTTATGGTACTTAAATCCGGTTCTGTCGGTTTAAATTGGTCGATGACAGTGGCATACCTAGCTAGTACAAGTATAGTGGCAAGGTAATGGACAAATTGCCACTGTCCGATCAGTTTACACCACTTTCTAATTTTGTGACCTTATAGCCCAAGAAACGAACGAAAAATAGGAAAAATAATTCGTGTAAAGCCAAATTTTGGCACAGTTGTAGAGGAAAGTGTCCTTAACAATATACTAAAAGTACTGATGGGTAGGGGGGGAGCTAAGGGGGGGAGGGGGGTGTAAAGGTCCCTTTTTTCAGTTTTTCGTGAATAATAGAATCCTCTAATAGTTATGATTTTGAACTATATAAAAAAAATATTGGAGGTGTGTGACACTGATGAATTATTCAGAAGTTGTACCTTCATGACGCGGAGTTTACGCGCGGAAAGCTCTAAATATGGTATTGAGAATGGAGTCAGGTGCCACAGGGTCATTGGTGGTCACTGATTTTAGGAGCATCGTCTTCTCTAGTTCGACCTCATCAGGTAGGTGGTAGAGATTTGCCGAATCATTGTTGTATCTGTAAGTATTTAGGTCAAATGCATCGTCACTACCGCGCTCACACACTCGACTCCGCGTCATGAAGGTACAACTTCTGAATAACTCATCAGTGTCAAATTTTTTTTGATTTTTTTTTAAGTTTATTTTTATTTTGAAGCCCTTCTCAAGACGCGTCTTTTGACACCCCAATCAGCTGCGTAGTGCCAAAACCCACGACACCAGGGCGATGTCGCACTTTCGCTACAAATCGTGCCTATACCAAAGTGACAAAATATGTATATAATTTCCCCGCCATTTTTCCTTATTATATCGATCCAGTGAAAAATGTTATTAACCCATTTTGTAGAGAATTTTATGTAGATTAATTCAGTAATTGGTATTTTTTTGATATAGGCTGCAGTTTTCGAGTTATTCACGAAAAACTGAAAAAAGGGACCTTTACACCCCCCTCCCCCCCTTAGCTCCCCCCTTACCCATCAGTACTTTTAGTATGTTGTTCAGGAAACTTTCCTCTACAACTCTGCCAAAATTTGGCTTTACACGAATTACTTTTTCTATTCAGCCTTTTTTGGTCTTCGTTGCTCAGGCTATTAGTCATGGCCGGCTACTATAATAATTCTTAATTAGCTATGCTAGGGAAGTGTGTTCTTTCTTAATACAATTGTACTTCGCTAAACCATGAACTATTAGATTTATTATAGTGGCCCCTTTTCCAACGCTATTATGAAAGAGGCACACAAAACCTGCCACAAGCAAAATGCGTTAGACATATTGCCGCCTCCACTTTGGTAGGTAGGTACACAACTACACATGCAAGTGGCCCAAATATTTTTCATCTTCCTTTTTTTTATGAAATTTTGTAGAGCTGTTGTTCATCATCATTATTATCATCAACAGTTTTGTCAGCCTTGATCAGGGACACAGGGCTCTCAAAACAGTTTTCCACTCTGGCCGATTTTGCACCTTAAACTCAAGCTCGCATATTATGCTCATCCCGAGACTTTATACACTTGACCAATGCAAATCGGGATTTTAGACGATGAATATAAAGTTACCTCTTGCGTGATCTGCGACTCCTCCTCGTAGCTGAGAGCCACGACGGCCAGCATCAGGTTGATGAGGTAGAAAGAGCCGAAGAATACCACCACCGTGAAGAAGGAGACCGACATCGGACCGCACGACGACAGCACCTGATAAGAAACACTTTTTATAGTCGAGAACGGGTGGACCGATTTTTATGATTTTTGATTTGTTGCATTTCTCCCCGCCCAGACTAGCAGAATAACCATTAAAACTACGGAAAAACTCACGAGAAAAAAAAAAGTCTGCGCGGACGAAGTCGCGGGCCAAAGCTAGTATCCTTACATCATTACAAATCCGGTGAAAAGATGTCGATTTTTTATTATTAGGAGTTTATGGACGCATAAACAATCGGTACATAGCTTACAACATAAGGCGCGGTGCATAGTGAATCGTCCGCGCGCAAAGAAAAATGCACAAAATCGATTCCTGTATCAAATACACTAAACAAATTGAAAGTGTTCACATATCAAACCCTAGAATTAGGTGAGACCTATCTAAAACAGCCAGTTTCGTGTTGACATTCATAAACGTTTTAAAGATATTTTGTTTGAAAAAAAAATAGGCGGCGCACTTTTTTTCAAGCAAAATATCTTGCAATCTAAGATGGATATCAACATGAAATTGGCTGTGTTAAATAGGTCTCACCTAATTCTAGGGTTTGATATGTGAACATTTTCGATTTGTTTAGTGTATTTGATACAGGAATCGATTATGTGCATTTTTCTTTGCGCGCGGGCTAATTCACTATGCCCAGCGCCTCAACCCATCTCCTAACTGTACGGTCGTACAATGAAAAGCGTTCGCTTGTGTTTTTATGAAATCACTTTAGAACTCTCGCGTCTGCCTTGTCTTGGGTCTGAAACGAAATCCAATCTAGACAGAGATAACGGTGACAAAGCGCAGCGCTAGACGACATTACAGAATTCAATTTAGCACTCTCTCATCTCTCATCGGGTTTACGAGTGAATCTAACAACTTGAGTCGTAAACTGACCGGCTGTCTTGCTACCACAGAACGGCACTAAACACAAAGGAGGTACAGAATGGCTTCTTCAAGGCGTAGAGAACAGTTGTGAGAACAGGCGTGTTGGTAGAAGAAGAAAATCTTGGCTCAGACACATCATATGAATGTTATTGTATTCGAAACGGGTCGAATCGCGATTGGTTTTAGGCAAATTTAATTACCTTATTTATCCCGACGTTTCGGCCGCGTTACAGCTGCCGTGGTCGCGGGTAGACCGGAGCAGCGAGTGTTTTAATATGAATGTTGTAAATTTTACAACTTGAATGCAGTATATCACTTTACCCTGTTCTCATCCGTACACTTTTTATCTACGCTATACGTCGTATAAAAGCGTCGGCATCAGCCACGTTGGTAGTACTAGGTCTACAACTGAAAATCAGTGTTGTGCCTTTTGGGAATTACTCGCAGTTGCGTGTGTTTTTGTATTTTAAAAATAAACGTTTAAGTATCTATCTGTATCTATCTAGTAGATTCCTTAGGTTAGATAACCTTCTGCATTGTTGCAACAGCTTCTGTGCTTGAACTAAACATTTATTGCAGCAGCCTATCTGTTCAGATGCCAGACCGGAATAGGTCTGTCTACGTGCCAGCACGACTCATAACAGTTCAGATTCATTGTGCCTATAACTGAGTTAATGTTCGCCGATGCCGGGTCCACCTTTATAGGGCTGGTGTTACAGTTTTAATTAGTTTTTCGTGGGATTGTGAATATAACTGGTTAAACATACAGTATGTTACAAAACATTTTGTAATACTTAATAGCTGGAGAGCTGGTGAACAATAGACTAATTTTGTGGTACAAGGCTGGAAGTTTCTAGGCTGCTTATTTAGACTCCGCTAATCACGAAATCACTATTATTATAGACCAAGCGCGATTGAAAGTTCGTTTTTTATTACATAGAAAGTGTTTAGGCACATCAAAACAAGCAACTTTACCTATGGGGGGCCAACTGCGAAATCTCAATAAAAGGTCATGTTCCAAAGTGAAATTCGATACGTATGTACTGCACCAAGAGCAGCTGATATTTTTTCGAGATTTCGTTTATAAAGTAAAAGATGCTTGTATTAATGAGTTTGACGACCTCGTCAAGTATGACCTGCTGTAAAACCCTGTAGGTATAATTTGTTTTATATTATGTGTCCAATTTATGAGCCGATATCTCCTTCACTTTTGCTTTTTTGAGCAACCTCTTCCTACCTCTATGTTCAGGGCTTGACCAATTACATTGTTACAAAAAACTTTTACATTAGGTACGCTAGGTTTAATGTTATGGGTTTATAAGGCCTTTGATCCACACAAAGGTCAAGGTGCTTTGAACTTGAGGTCAACGGCCATATGTCGAATGCTTTAGACCAGTTTATTTCTACTTTTCATAGAATAAGCTTTATGGTGGTAGTGGTACGCTGGGGCCGCGAAAGCATATCCCATTTTTTCTTATTACACGCGAAAGTACGGAGATTAACTCTTGTGATTATGGTGTAGGTTAAGTGTTCAATCTACAGTTGGATGGCAATCTTCTGTAAGAGCAGAATAGGGTGTGTGCGACTTCACTCAGTGCTACACCTACAGTAGAACTTGTCGGTGATAGACTTTATCTTCGTGGTAGACAATGATAAAGATGCAATGTTAGCAACCCGCGCCCTCGACACGCCGTTGCGTTTCAGACTTAAGCCCCTTAAGTCTTAAGGAGAAAAACGAGAAGCCGAGGTTTTCTCGTTTTTCTCCTACAACCAGCGAACTCACCCTCTAGGATTAGAATCAGAATATTCTTTGCTATACATATATGCTACTAAAACGTTAAATAAATTGAAATAATTAATTGAAATTAAAGCCGTCAACTGGGAGCCCATTTTGGCACCATAGCGTTACAGACTTAGGCCCCTGGGCACCTATTGTACAAACTGAAAACTCACATTTGTCAATATTGCTGGCTTTACCACTTTGCTGGATGGGTTGATTATGAGAAACGAAGCCTATCATAGGCTTCGTTTCTCATAATTTTATTCCATTGTTTTGATTGTTTAACTTCGTTTACCCCAAAAGTGGCGAGAGTACAATATACAATACATTATTCAGGCTGTCAGGCTACCAACATGTTTGTTGTAACACCCAGGCAGGAACCCAATTAAACGGTCGGCCACTTTGCGTAAATTCGCCTCCATAAAATTATCTCATTAGCTTGGGGTCTGAATCATAGAGAAGGTCGGATTCGGGTTTGTACGTTTTGTTCTTAAATGAGCACGGTTAGTTTCATCTATACCATCTCATCGATCGTGTGTGTTTGTTACTCTTTTACGTTTAAACAGCTTTGGAACAGAGATAGCGTACACACTAGAATAATACATAAGCTGTAAATTACTAGCCTTTCCCGTGACTTCTTCCGCGCTGAAATTGATAATGGGAAAAATATAGGCAACTTTTTATCTAATTCTGCGCCCGCAAAGTCGCGGGCAAAAGCTAGTAGGTAACATAATTTGCTTCGATCATACGCTAACCCTCGTTACGTGCGAGGCGAGGCCTTCAGTGGGTTCAAACCATGTGAAGCTAAACGCATTAGGTTATTAGCAGTAGGTAGTCTAACTACTGCATGAAACTGCCACGAACAAGGGGCGCATCACTTCGCGCGTCATCTGGCAACGTTGAGCGCTGTTGTGCAACTTTGCCAAACATGTTTAGTGAGTTGCTGCCTTCGATCAAGGATAAAACTAGATACAACATAGAACTCTGAAATGTGGCTGGAAAAATAGATGCCCAAACTGCCTTTGGGAGCTTATTTGCTCGTAGTCTATGCAATTAAAGTAAAACTGTACACTAATTCAGTAAGCTTGACATTCGAATATTAGACGTATGGTCGAAATGATGTTTCGTATTATTCTATTGCTGATATCATTTGTTTCTGTGGGGACAAGTTTTTATTGTGATTTTATACGTAATGCGGATTCTATGGAATTTAGTTCGGTGGTTGCTGCCTAATAAGTTCATGGGTTTAGAGACAAATAATTTCTCATCCAAGGGTTCTTGTCGTACAGCAGCTCGGTTTTTTTTTGGTCAGAGGTTGCGGGTTCAAGTTCGGACTCGAAAGAAATTCTCTCTATTTTCTAATTAAAATTAAATTGTAATAAAAAGCGCAGCATATTAGGCGTAAAGCGGATTGACCGGGTCCGGAACACCACGCTGCGCGCCAAAACGCAAATCAAGGATGTTGGAGCTGCAACCGCCAAATTGAAGTGGCACTGGGCCGGCCACGTTTGCCGCATGGGTCCGGATAGGTGGGCGAAAGTCGTCACCGACTGGACCTCACAAGATGGGCACCGCGGCGCCGCGGCAGACCGAGGCGGAGATGGCGGGACGACCTCACAACCTTTTTGCCGGGGTGGCAAGAGGCAGCCGAGGATAGAGAGGAGTGGAAGAAAAAAGGGGAGGCCTTTGCCCAGCAGTGGGACACTATGGAGGCTACATAAAAAACAAAGAAATCTTTATGTTCCACTAGCACGAGGCCAATAGATTGCAGGTATGTTGGTTGTAGAAGAAAGTCGTAGCTCACAAAGATCAGCGAATAGTAACTAGTTACTTCTGATGAAGACTCATTCCACTTAGCAATAAACAGAGAAAATGATGGTGACCTAACGCCCGACTCCATTAGTGCAAAGCACGCCAAGAAGAAGAAGAAAAAGATATTATCGGGTGAGTGACCAGCCCCTCTACCCTTGACGCATTTTTCCAATACGGCCGCAATATGGCGCAATTTACAAAATTTAATATTTTACAATTTAAGACGCATTTTGTATTTTTATTGAATAAATAAAATAGCCTTACCTTTGAATAAACATTACAAAGTATTTAAAATTAAAGCATTACTATGCGAATTCAAAGAGAAATTAATTTTAAAACTTTGTAAATATGAACGCAATAGCGTCAAGGGTAACCCCCCTGTCCAGCCTTGATATTATGCTGCATCATTGTCCTGTATTTCCCATTTTATTGCATAGTCAAGTAAACCCTCTGGCTAATCAATTAATGCCTAAATTCAATTGGAGTCTGAACAAAATTCGTTAATTCCATTGAAGCTCGTTACAGATCTTCATTATGAGCTATCATTAAGTTCTCGCTTAATTGTATAATCATTTCGCTTTTGGAACTTCGGAGTGGGGTCGCTGACTTGGTTTCGGTTTTTCTCAGATCAAATTTTGGACGTATTAGTAGGCTCTCGTCACCGAACTTTGATCGAAGACTCTCGTATTAAAAAAAACTCCGAGGGAAGGCACACGATGAAAAAACGCCGCTAATGAAAAAATATCATGTCTCCTTTTTGAATGCGTTTCTTGCTAAAAATGTGCCGTCAAATGATAATCCCTGCGCTTAACTATTTTAAGGATCTAAGGTCCCAGATCCCAGATCCTAAAACCTATGAATAAAATAAAAAGTCAAAAGTGTCAGTTTTTTTTGCGCAGAATTTATTCGTAGATTCTAGGATCTGGGATAGGCCTTAGGTCTTAAAAATAGTTAAGCCTAAGAATTTTTATTTCATGGCCCGCTTTTAGAAAAAAACGCATCCAAAAAGAAGAAATGTATTTTTTTCATTGGCGGCGCTAGTGGACGGGGTAACTTCCTCTTAAATCTGTGTTCTGTCGTGTTTTATCGGATTGTGAGTATTGTCTATTTAAATACAGACAATATTTAAGTTATGCACATGGCATAGAACGTGACTGGAATTGAAGAGAGACTAAAAAGTGCCACGTCAAAAGTGATGGTCACTAGTACTAGGGTTACGCCGCGCTACGTCAGTCACAACAGAACTTTTTGAGAGGGTCTACGAAGTGCATCACCAAAAGTAAGATCGCTTATAGGGTCTACGTAGTGCTACGTTAAAATTATGGTAGTTTGTACTGGTGCTACGCAGCACTACGTCGCAGTCGTAACAGAACTTTTTGAGAGGGTCTACGACGTGCTACACCAAAAGTAAGATCGCTTGTAGGGTCTACGTAGTGCTACGTTAAAAGTATAGTAGTTTGTACTAGTGCTACGCAGTGCTACGTCAGTCACAATTAAACTTTTTGAGAGGGTCTACGAAGTGCTACACCAAAAGTAAGATCGCTTGTAGGGTCTACGTAGTGCTACGTTAAAAGTATGGTAGTTTGTAATAGTGCTACGCAGCGCTACGTCGTCAGTCATAACGTTTTGAGATCGTCTTTAAGATGAAATACGCCTCACAACTAGCGCCGCCAATGAAAAAAAAAATCATATCTTAATTTGGATGCGTTTTTAGCAAAAAATGCTCCTGCGATTTCTCAACGCGAGGCTTAACTATTTTTAGGACCTACGGTTTGGATTCCAGATCCTAGAACTTAAGAATGCAATCCTGGAATCCAAACCTTAGGTCCTAAAAATAATTAAGCCTCGCGTTGAGAAATCGCAGGAGCGTTTTTTGCTAAAAACGCATCCAAAAAAAAGATATGATTTTTTTTCCATTGGTGGCGCTAGTTATGAGACGTACGGCGTCTTAAAGAGATACGCCAAAAGTGAGGTCGCTTGTGTACTAGTGCTACGAAGCGCTACCTCATCTGTCACAACGTTTTAAGAGGGTCTATAAAGTGCCAAAAGTATGGACTCGATTCATTTAAAGCGATTATGATCGTGATCGCGACTTCTGTTGATGTCATTCAAGGTTGTGCATTCAAGACTTCTAGATTTAAGGCAATTCCAGTTTTGAGCACGTTCATAATCATGATATTTTTGAAAACAATCTTGGAAATGTGTATACAATCTTGATGGTGTGTACCATTTTTTCTTCGTTACTGGAAGGAGTGACAACACAGTGAGTGCTATTGAATCGAGCGGTCGCTGAATCTGTAGCATTAACGAGGTTTTTGCCCCGCCATTGACGAGGTACCTTCATATCTATTATTCGCTGCTCTATTGTTTAGTAATTGTCTGAATAACGTCTTATTAGACAATTATAAACAAAAGGCGCCTCTAGGCCTTTGTCTTAGTTTCGAAATGTCAGCGCAAAAGTTTCATTTAGTCTTATCTCTCTTTTAACCTTTGCGTAGAGGTTGTTCGTTTGTTTGAGGTTATTTTAGGTGTAGTACACTCGTAACTTAGGCGACAGAAATGAAAAGAACTAAATTATTGCCTTAGTAACTTCATTTCTAGTATCAAGTGATGCCCATAATCTGCGTCCACTTTATTTTTCGTACCCCAACAATAATGATCTTTCTTTCCCTAATAAAGAAAACAGTTAATAATCTGATACTTCTTACGTACCGTAGCCTACGTTTGCATTTTAGGAGGGCCCTTTTTGCGGCGTCACAGGCAGTAAGTAGATATTTAGGAGTAAAACCATTAAAGGGATCATGTAGACCGCATCCGACCTTCACCCGTAATAAAAGGAGACATGGGGCGATTCTGTTTAGTTCTTGGGGCCTAAAATAGGGTCGTCGTTGAAATAAGATTTTAGTTTATGGATGTCAGACTTTTGTCTACATTTTGATGCAATATCTCTTCTTTTTTTGCCATGTATCCCGACGAGACAATGTCTCAGTTGAGCGTATTGTATACAGGGAAGGCTGAAAGGCACCAGAACTCGGGGAAAACCACCGATGCGCTGGTCAGACCAAATTAATTCCGCAGTGGGCAGTGTATGCATGAATGCACCCGAGCAACCTCTGACCGAGAGGAATGGAAAAAAACATCGGGCGCGAAACATCTGCCATTGGTAGTAGGTAGGTGACTACTGTGTAGACCACGGCCGCTCTTACAAAAGTATTACAACAAAAGAAGAAGAAGACGAAGGCTGTTTGTCCACCGCAACGGTTTTCTTACCGGCCGGACTTTAAAATCCGCGCCGACACGATATTTTTACTGGCCTTGTTGTAGATGTCATGCGTCGTAGCTCTTATCACAAGCGGTTATTGTCGAGAATGTGGTGCGCGTGGGTTTAGTTAATGCGTTATTCAAGAAGGTATCATGCATTACTTTTTGTATTATGTTGTGGTGATTGAATAAAATGCTGATATATCTATCTAAATGTCGTCACGTAGCTTATGCACGCTAAACTGAACCCAACCGGTAAATACAGACGATCCATTATCCTAGAATCGTATTTTTTTATATTTCGAATATCCAGCCGTCTTGCCGATTTACTCGGCCGGATAATAGAGCTGGGATATCGTGTCGTGTCGGTGCGGTGGACGAGGGAACATAGTAAATGTATTAACGCTATATCGGCGGCGGTACAATATCGTGTCGTATCGGATCGATGCGGTGGACAAGCGCCCGAAGACAGTAAGCGTGGTCAAAAATCAAGTCTATGGCTGTCATATTAGGGCCTGGAACAATACCTAATGGGCAGGCTTTGGTATTCCTAAGTACCCACAGCTCTGCTTCCTATGTACAGTCGACGACACGTTATACCCCAGCTTGTTGCTGACTGTACAAGTTGGGCAACTTTCAGGGCGAACTAACTAATGGGCTATTAGAACTGGGTGGGTGCAACAGTGCTTCACTAAATTCTGAGTAGGTTTAAGCACTTGCTCGAAAGCCCTGAACTCAGAGGTGATAAGTAATAGCTACGTCGATAAAAACGATGAGAATTCGAGGGATACGACTAAATCATATTACTGTACTTAATTTAACCGTTACATTCTTGAATACAAAAAAATATGCAAGCTAAAATCGACTTAATTCCCTAGTATTCGTTGGTTTTTTTTTTTCGAAAGATTGGGAACAAAGGATTATAAAACGTGTATTATCGACATACCTAATGATTCCATATCTACATGGTCAATTTAGAAAATCTGTTAAGTCACATCAATAATAACAATAATTACGAACATGTTTTCATACCTTTTAGCACTCAGCTGGCGTAGAAAATTATGCAATTATGTATTCTTTAGGTCAGATCTTTTAGTTTGGTCTGGTTAGGTTATTATAGTCTGTACATTTTGGGGCATTAAAACAATTTGTTTAATAGCTTCAGCATTAACGGCCGCCATTAAAATATCGATGCGCAAACTTGCCACCTCACGCTAGAGAAAAAGAGAAGGACCGCTCATGTTTCACATTCAAGATCCTAATCCTTGATATCTAAGGGTGGCATTAATAGTAGTCAGCTCAAGTAGGTGATCTCAGAAAACAAAATCAATGGAGCTTAAGACGCCATACGTCTCACAACTAGCGCCGCCAATGGAAAAAAATCATATCTTTTTTTTGGATGCGTTTTTAGCAAAAAACGCTACTGCGATTTCTCAATTGGCGGCGCTAGTTGTGAGACGTATTTCATCTTAAGTAGCTGTCAGCATACTAATAGACACTAGCTAGAGCTTGACATTGACTTTGGCCAAGGTCTCAAGTCGTGTAATATAATTAAATGCCAAGAAGTTTAAGTAACTTTTTCACTACATAGACTTTTTACCCCTTCTCCATGTATAAAAGTACCATTTTCCTTTCATCATCATTACATAATAATCTACAATAAATATCTCGGCGGCGCGAGTTCACGTGGAAAACGAGCTTTTCGCAATTAACCTTATCTCCCATTCAATAAGGGTCATTATGGCCTGTGTTTTTTAATCAACTCTTTTGTAAATGGGCAACTAGATATTTTATTACGTTGTAAACTTTTATTATATTAGGAGTGGTTAAAGTTGAGTATATAAAAACATAGCTTTTGCCCGCGACTTCGTCCAAGTAGTTTTTAGATTAATTTCTTCGTTACCAATTCTTCGTTCGTAATTTATTTTTAAGTTCATAGATGAGCCATTTCAGTTGAGGGGTTGCCGAGATTAGGGGTTGTAAAGTTTATATGCAATGCGCGCGTTTGCACGAATTAGCAAAAGGTTACACATCGCGAGTTCACAGTACGGGGCGAACCACTACAAGGTGCAATTGAAATCGATCACAAACAACTTGTACTAGGTGTTTGTGGTGATCAGTAGACAGCCTACTTAAAGTTCCGCTATCGAATTCGATTACACCCTGTAGTAATGTTAGTACAAAGTGTGATAATTATATTACTAGAAACGTAACTAAAAACAGGCAAACAATTAACTTTTCACCATAATAAGTGAGGGTTTTCCCTGTGAGTGCGTGCAGATAAATCCTCAAGCCGTTCATTTGTACAAAGTGACTGGAAGATTTTAAGGTTTTAGCCGTTTCGAGATCCTAATTATTAATAAGGGTCGACCGCGCCGGCGAAAATAAACTTCCCTCATGGGCATGGCTAGGCCGTTACTTAAACCTTACACGGGGTTGTTAAAAAATACCTAAGGGGTCCGACACAGAAGACACGGAACAGGTTAATACAAAAGGTCACGTCTTGAAGATATTTTCGCTGAAAAAAAAAAGGCGGCGTGCTTTTTTGTAGCGAAAATATCTTGCCAGCTGCTAAGGATATTATTAACATGAAACTGACTGCTCTTATCGCTATTGGAGCAGGAGTTACTTCCAATGCATTCAATCATTATTTGATATTTGAAACATAGAAAACATCCTCAATTAAAAAAGTTTGTTATTGAAAAGTGAAAAAACGCTTTACCTATGTAATTAAAAATAAACTCACCATGTTGTAAACGTTCTCCCAATAATCCAAGGTGATCAACTGAAATGTCGTCAGCATGGACCATAGGAAGTTGTCAAAATTCGTGTAGCCGTGGTTTGGGTTTGGCCCCACGCATAGACAAGTGAATCCTGAAGGACAATGGCGGGCTCCCGTCAGGTTTCCACAGATTATAGGCACTTCTTCATCGTTGACCATCCAGTGCGAAGGCTCCCATATCCACCTGTCAAGAGCACACTTCATGTAATGTTGTACGTTGATATGAAAACTTAATTAATGTGCTGGCAGGCGGAGCCATTAATTAAGTTTCAAGAAAATGTGCTTTATTTTTTAGTGGCGTTCAAAATGTTATGTTAAGGTTTGTAGCCAGTCTGTAAAACTCAAACGTAATTTTACCGAGACGTTTCGTGCAACGCTCATTATTATAAAATTAAACACACAAGATAATTTATATTTTATGTACAAAAGTATTTTTTTCAGCATTCAACCATTTTTGTTTACGACGCTAGCTGGTTTTCCATATCGCGCTCACACAATAGCCATTAACCACGATTATAAAACAAATGTCATAATTTAAAATGAGAATGTTATGGCCTGTTTTATTTAAAATGAGAACGTTATATTTTTTAACACAGATAGACGGTGGACAACCTTTTTGAATAGAAATAAAAAACTTTTTACAGCCGCTTTATTTGTTAGAGACTTAAAGTCTAATGAGGGATTTTCTGACAGCTAAAAAAAATAAAAAAATAGTTCTAAAAGCTGTGACAGATGGCGTTGATACGACATGTTTTCTATCACAAAGTAAATTAGTGCTTACTACAGCGAAAATACTTCTTCACTTCATTGCTCTGTGACTTCATCTTTCATCGTCGTAGCCGTCATTCCATTTTAGAGTACATGAAAAAGTGCACGATTTTGTTAATGTTCTTGTATGAGTGAATAGTAAATCCGGAAACACTTCATTTTGCTCGACAACTAATACCTAAATGTGTTTGGATGTATGTACGTAGGCCAACGAGCGCGAACTGGCTTAAAAAAAGAACATGTCTCGTCAGCGACATCTAGTTACAAATTTGGAACTACAACTTATGAGCTGTCAGAAAATCCCTAATTCTTCATTCAAGATAGTACACTGACGTTTACGGTGTGACCAGTCTCTGCTGAAAATTAAATAGTGTGGTGACAAAAAGTTTGACATGAATCGAATTGCGTAATCGATATAATCGATTTATAGGCCGATTGATGAAAGCTTATTATATGAAATTAAGTAAAAACTTATTAATTAGTAATGAGAAAGTGTGATTTGGTTCACTTTTTTTGAGGAGTGTTAAATGCGTTAAAAATTGTGTTTTTTAAATGATCTATGGAAATATTGCGTTCCGTACGTTTTTTTTTCCGTCCGGAATTCCTGTCGCACGGGCTACCATGCGGAATTTCGTATTTCGCATTTTTTTTGTGACTGAGCTGAATCGCACAACGAGTGGAATGCATCACTATTACAATAAATATGGCAACATTATTTTGCAAAGTGACAGTTACCATCTGTCAGTTTACTATCCTGAATAAAGAATTAGACTTTAGAGCTATATGGACTTCGGACTGTTTCTGTCAGTCATCATCCTTTTTACTAACGATTCTGGCTGGTTTCCATGAAACAGGCCCACACAAAGCTATTAACCAAGTTTAAAAAACAAATGACAAGATTTTTAATTTGATCTTAATGGCCTCTTATTTTTTTTCGTACGTTCTAGCCAGCGCGATAAATGTTACAAACTTCTTTGGTTAGATTTTATTTTGTAAAGTTTGAGGTTAGATAGAGCTATAGGGACTTTTTACTGTCACTTGCAATACTTACTGCGTCCATAGCTCTTCAGTGAAGTTTTCACCCAGCGGCACTACGAGATTTCTCACGCATTTGTTTCTCAGCTCGCCCATGTAGACTTGCAGCGCGAAGAGGGCAAACACCATTAGACAGAAGATGGTCAGGGTCATAACTTCGGCCAGCTGTTTAAACGAGTGCAGAAGTGCGTTTATGATGGTCTTCAGCCCTGTTGGTGAAAAGTAGGTGAATTAGGAACGTTTTGAATACAGAGGACTATAATCCGCGCGGGATGAGAATGGGATGCGACCTTTTGGAACTGAGACGCGCGCGGTAAGCAAACTCGCGTCGAAGCAACCTTGTCAAAGTAAAATAAAGTATATTTTAGGTTGACTCTGTTACGGTTCCATCTCATTCTCATCGCGCGCGGATTATACCAAACGCAACCAAGGTACGAGTATACCAAACCAAGGTAAGTTTTCTTCCATCGTCGTCGAGAGGTTGCAACCAGCGCCTCTATTCATCAAAAAATCTACTCAACCTCCGAGCGTCATAACTCTCAAAAATAGCCCTTATTTAAATGAAGAATCTTTTTTTTGGTCTCTTTTACGGTGAATATTTTTGAGAATACAGGGGCAGATCCACTGGATAGATTAGAAAGATCCTCTTACACCCACAACTCCACAACCACAACCAAAGTAGGTAATAAATCCTTCTAGGATAAAACTGTCTTGGGGACGGCCAATAAGACCGATATCGATGACTCGGCAAATAGTTATCGGGTGGGGTTACCACTTCCCTGAGGAATCGAATCAAATCGATAGGTAACAAGGAGGTGATACCGATCATTGAATTTTTCTCAGTTACAAATTTATAGTTGATGCCCCAGGGGAGGAACTGTTTCTCTAACTGTCTAGGTAGGTATTTCTATTCCATTTGGTATCGATCCGAGAAGAATGTTTTAATAAACCTTTATGGCTGATTCAAACAGGATAAAAACGAGAGGCAAGTCAGTGCCGATCCTGTGTAAAATGATTTGTAATACTTAAGTAGTGCGCAACCATAAAAAAAAAACCACTCACACCAACCGTCAAAACCAGTTGATTTGCGAGATTAATCTATTTTTTTTTACATTTAGTAATGGGTTTATTATTAATAATGGGAATATTTACGATGATTATTTTAAATAATTCAAGGACAGGACAGACTTACCTCAAGTTTAACCAACCCTAGGCCAAAGCTAGGTAGGTTTGCAAATAGATTTATCTATATACATATAAAATAATAATCAACCATCCCGTAGGGATCACAGGCAATTATTGGTAATTAATAAAACATTGTGAGCATTAGCACAGATTAACGTACATGTTAATTAATTTGCACAACTAACCGCGACGCTTTATGCTTATTGGTTTAGGCTGAAGGCTGCCAATATAGAACCAGGGCAATAAACGAAGAAATCTTTTAATTTTCTTTGTCATTAAAAGAGAATATTGTGATAATACTTATAGAAATGTTTTTTTCATTCATTCACGGAGTATTAAATATTTATTTAAAAAAAACTATAAAAATAAATCTAATATAGTAAATAAAAATCAGGGTATCCATTTGGGAGCTTCGATACCACAGACACACGATTTACGTCAAAGTTCGTTGAAATTTTTTAAGTTATCCCTGAATCTCTACTGCTTTAGTACGAGTCGCTGAAGGCATGTACCGCCCACGCAAAGTCAAACTGGCAATTTACCCGACCGCCTTCCGCGAACTTTATCTAGTTTAGCTAAATACTGAGGAGAGCATGATGGAATGCTAAGTAACATCAGAGGTCTGGAAATAATGTAAGTTTAATGACACTATTCCCTGACCTCTGCTTCTTTCCACGTCCACAACTTCTTTCTATATCTCGTCACTTGCTTCACTTTCTGAGGCTGATAGTACGTACCTACTATTTAGTATTCTACTATTTTTGTAGACTGAACGCTGCGGTGACGAAATCTCGCTGTGCGAACCGCTCTTGTCGAGATAAAACGAAAGCTTTGGTTTGGCTTTGGCTTGAGCTTTGGGTTTTGGCGAAAGTTAATAAAAACGAGTGTTAAATAGAGTGTTAATTAAAACGAGTGGTTTAATTATGAAGGCTTTGTGTTATCAAATGCGAAAAATAACAGCCAAGTGCGAGTTAGCCCCGTATAATTTGGGTTCCGTAGGTACTCCCCAGTGTTGCTACCTAGATTGTCAACAACATATTTCCCTATTATCCCCAACATATTTTAGCGGAAGAAGAGTAGGTTTAAAATCGGGCAGAATCGTGATAAGCGGGGTCGAACTAAAAAAACCCGATGACAAAAAGTTTCACGAAATGCTGTTGAAAGCAGAAGAAATTCAAGATATTTTCACCAGTCTATAAAAATCCTTACCAGGCATGATGGAGACAGTCTTGAGTGCCCGCAGCACGCGAAAGGTCCTCAGTCCAGCTAGATTTCCGACCTCCATCCCAATGGTCGCGTAGCCCGAAGTGATGACCACGAAGTCCAGCCAGTTCCAAGGATTCCTAAGGTAGGTGTACTTGTTCAGAATGAAGCCCTTCGCTATGCATTTGATGATCATCTCCGCTGTGTAGATCGCGAGGAAAATGTATCTGTGGGAAATGAGAGAGACTGGAGTGAATGTTGAGAAGAGTTGTAGTTTCGGTTACTTGGCATCAAAAAATGGTTTGCATCAAGAAGTCGCAAACCCGCTCGTTTCGATAACAATAAAAAAATCACATCTGACGTGTTTTAGGTGCCACCAATCCCTCATCGGACAAGCAATCACTTCATTAAAGTGGAAATATTTTGGGCATACAATCTAAAGGGATAACTTTACTTTCGACTGGCAGCCGCGAAGGGTAAGTGAAGACGTGGACGCCCGTTCACAGATGCAAGTCGTTGGGCTTAGGTAAGCCAGATAGGAAGGCATGGATGGCCTGACCTTGTAAAGGCCCCCTGTGACTCTGAGATACCATAGGATAATAACGACCACAAACACGTTTATTACCACTGTAAACGGCTTAGCTAGCAAAGCGCCAGTTCGATCTCATTAATTAAATTCAGCATTACCTACCAAATCCGAAAACGTTAGTTACACAGGCCATACCTATACCGCTGTATACATACATACAATCAGTATTCAATGCTGGCGTAATCCAATTATTATCGGTGGTGCATGCCAATTTGACAGCCAATTCGTCGGTAGTTTACTGATAATAAAATTACAATGTTAAACTAAAACCATTTTATATGTCGCTGCATGGACGTAGCGAAAAATATTTGCGCTCCACATCATTCGGCAGGCGTAGAGTAATCGTAGCATAGACAGAGATTTCTTTGCAGAGGCCTAGATCAATCCCGCTTCATAATTGATGGCTCTACCAAAACAATATTGTACGAGTATACAACTAAAATATGTTTCATCTGTCCCCATATTAAAATGAAAAAGTATTTATTGACAAAAGTTGAACAACATTATGTAAAAGTTATCGCAGTGGACGAGCCCTTCATACCATTTAGTTGGCAAAAGCGTAGTCTTACCCTCCGACTAAAGACGATGTTTTAAAAGGTTATTACACTGTATGATTATTATTGTGAAAAACACTACGTGAAAAAATCCAGAGTACAATCGAACTAACTTTTAGCTAACCAGTTGGGCGTAGATACGAGCGTACAATATGCAAATCTGATAAGCTTATAGTTTGTGTGACTGTAGTACCTACACCAAATGCTGCTCTGCAACACCGCATGGCGCTCAGTTGTTCAATTAAGTGGAAACCCAACCCAGAGGCCTTTCAAATGAACAACGAATAAATCTCGCGAAAGATATAATCTAGGAAAAAAGCCCGACAGCACCAGCAGGTTTTTTAATCTCAATGAATAAAAGATTGCGCGAGAGGGGAACATTGTTCGCCGACCGCAAGAGAAGGCGATATCATTGAGTGAAAATTATGATTCACTTTTTGTAAATTAAAAAGTTCGTGGATGCGGAAAAGAAAGGGAGGCAGGTAGCGTAAATCGCCTGCCAGGCGGTATCTGGCGGCCTCAGGCGCCAGCCACATAGAAACATAGAAGAGACGTGGGACGAAGACGCGGGTCTACGCCGCGTCACGTCAGTTTGATTTTACTGTCATGCAAAAAGTATAGAAACAACGCGACGCAAGGCACACAGAAGAGACGAGGCGTGGACAAAGCAAAACGTCAGGGGCCTTAGCCCGTAACACAATGGCGTATCAATGGCGTCCTAGGTAGAAGAATAAAACCGGGATTTTTTCGTTGTTCTCCTACAACCAGCGAACTAATCCTCTGGGATTAGACTCCTAATATTCTTTGCTGTACTATAATAACATTAAAAGGACCGACAATGGACCGACAGCATCAATAAATCGTAATTAAAACCGTCAACCGGAAACCCATTTTGGCACCATTGTGTTACAGGCTAAGGGCCCTGGTCAATACAAAACGTCACGTCCGCGCCGCTACTTAGTCCCGCGTCTCTTCGGTATGGCTGGCGCCTAAGTGTTGGCCGTAGACTCGGCTTTTGTCTATATTTTTTAATTTTTTCATACATTTCCACAGCCCAAACTCTCTCTCTGTGTCTATCTATCTTGTGGAACATGTACCTACACATGTACAGGCTACATCTTACAATCTCTGCAGCAAGCGTACCTCTCTGGGCCTCTACCGTAGATTTATATAAGTTTGGTTTTTCTGTATATTAAGACGTACTTAGTTGGAAAAAGTGCCAGCCACATGGTACTAAATTGATGGATGGGCAATGAACTGATGATGATGATCAAGTACAAAAATACAAATATACAAAAACGAGCATTGAAACTCTACCATTTTCACTATACTCGTGCACAAAAGTTCTTGTGACAAGTGAAATCCCACCTTGTTTACAAATCATTGCGGCGCAAAATTACTGTGCGGCATTTTTTCTCAGGAAATCGTGATTATTTTCCACATGCAGCCTTGCATGTTATGGGCTTAGGTTAACCCGAAGTTGGATAACGAATTCTTGTTGAAAAATTGCTGTAAAAACGTCGGTTCAGTCGGGCACCCAGTCGAGGTAATGAAGGAATTGCATGTCGGAGAAATTGTCTCCTTTGTGAACTGCTTTCTTACTTTAACGATATTGAATTTTGTACCGATATTTTTAACATTGTGCCCGGACTGCGGCGACAGGCTAGAGTCCGATGGGTGACACGAATTTATTCCCAATGAACTTTTCTGCTGTCATATACAGCTGCTTACTCAATAGTCTTGCCTCGCACCTATACCTATTTATAGCACCCTCTCAGCTTAGTTTGCCTAGCTCACATGGTCATTACTTCCGGGGCAAACTAAACCACGAGTTTCCTCACGTTTAATTCTTACATTGTTTGCTGCTACACGACAACTGAGCACGTCAGATTGCACACTTTTGTTGTGAAGTCACCCGTAGTAACGTAATAGAGTAGAGCGCTTGCGTGTAAGGGTCGAAGTGCTGTCGTGTGTACATAGTAACTTTGAGATAAACTAAATTCATAGCTGTACACTTATATCGCAGAAATCGAACCCGGGACTCCCTCATCATCTGTAGGTAAAAATCAGTTTTTTCCTACAAGTCTATTAAGAAACACCTACTCTTTCACTGAAGTATATTAAGTTCACGATTGCCTCATAGAACATAACTCTCACCAGCAGTTACGAAACCTGAGCACAACACTTTTTACCGTTCGCATAATTTCCATTTGTAGTAAAATATTTGGAGGGGTTGCCCTCGCAGGTAAGGCCACGACCATTACTGTAAGTGAATGATCGTAAGCCATTATGTGGGAAGAAATATTGAGATAGTCGGGGATGAGGGATGGCGGTCGCGGCACAGAATATAGTGTGGCCAGAAGAAGCCCGCCCTTCTCTCTCCTTCTTGTTTTTAGAGACCTTGGCTTAGTGTTTTTCTAATTAAAACTACCTTTCCTTCTTCTTCTTCTAGAACCGTCTACTATCGGAAGTTAGGAATCAGCTTGACTATTTCGTTCTTTGAAGCTGCCAAACGAAACAAGGTGCTTTTGGTTTGATGGGACCACTGGGGTAAGTTTTCAAGCCGAGGTATTTTGGGTGTTTGGTCTCCTTCTGAGTGCATTTTAACGCATAAGTAATTTGTACTCTAAGTTGGGCCCTAGATGATGCGACCAAGAACTAGCGATGGTTTAACGCATATACTTTTCCACATCTGCATGATGCTCGACAGCGCGATAATAAAATTGATTAACGATAATTAAGTTAATTCTAAGGAAACTGGTTTCTTCACGATGCAATTTGTGCTAAGAGACGTTTGTGGAGTCCCCTAGAAGTATTTTTTGTGTTCGTGAAAATATAGGGCAGTCGGCTGGATCCCATGAAATCTTTGTCTGCAGCCGCCTTTTTGTATTCGGCAACTATTTGTCCCACGAAAGCGGCGGCGCGGGCGAGTCAACAAATACATTAGTTTGTTTTGCTCCTAGCTGGATAAGTCTGAGGAAAAAGCACTTTTGTTATGCGAGCGTTCGGCCCCGCTTTGTGGAGCAGCTTACTGTAAAGTTTTAAAGTCAAGTCGGTGTAGGAGGTGGTTATGGCACGTCGGTTAACTTTTAGTGTCTCTACAGCCTCGTCAACTGCGGCACGCACGTTTGAGCTTTAAAAACATTCTGTTCGTACACAGCTGGGATTAACCTGTTTGTGAATAAAGAGTCTGATATTATAGAGTTCTTAAACACTTTGTTTTTTTCTAAAGAACCATACAATAAGTTTGCACAAGCACGAGAACAAACGAGAGTTTAATCCGTCAAAAGTGTTTAAATATGTATCCATAGACTTAAATATCGAGACGTCTGCTGGCTTAGCATACTAGTTTACAGGTCGATATACTTTTGTCTGTATCGCTCTTTAGGGTGTTAAAAGACCGCCGACAGACCCGAAAGACATACTAGACATCAAATCAAACAGTTTTTTCCATAAATTATTGCTGGGCAATGATTTTATTTTATTAGGTCATAATTTTGCAAAATATTTTAGTAGGTACGCAATGGACGAGTAACGCCTCTGAGTCATATTGCGCAAGCGTTGCCATCAACTTATGCCTAGATCCCAGCCCCTCTACCCTTGACGCGTGTTTCCAATGCGGCCGCAATATGGCGCAATTTACAAAATTTAATATTTTACAAATTAAGACGCATTTTGTGTTTTTATTGAATAAAACCGCCTTACCTTTGAATAAACATTACAAAATATTTAAAATCAAAGCCTTACTATGCGAATTCAAAGAGAAATTAATTTTTAAACTTTTTCAATTGGATCGCAATAGCGTCAAGGGTAGAGGGGCAGATCCTAGAACCTACGAATAAATGCTGCACAAGAAAAAAACGATGACTTTTGACTGGTGCAAATATTCATAGGTTTTAGGATCGCTGGGATCTAGATCTTAGGTCCTAAAATAGTAAGGATTCTCATTTGACGGCTCGTTTTTAGCATAAAACGCATCCAAAAAGAAGATTTGTTTTTTTTTCCATTGGCGGCGCTAGTGTGCCTTGATTACACCAATGTGTAGGTGTGAAATTTTGTAATAACCCACCGAGAACAATTCGTAATTATGAAGTACTTTAACTTTGCGACCTCGCCCAACGCACGCGGCAGTTTCATAAAGGCGTGCACTTTCTGAATATTCACAAACTTCCGACAAAGGAAACTGGGAATTCCTCCCGCCGCTGCCAACAAGTATGTAGGAGTAGTAGTAGTTAGTTCCAGCACGGATTATCCCGTTTCTGGGTCAAATCTGGGGCAATGCATTCCTTTGACTGAGCGAAGACTGACCGGAGGTTCTTGCGTTATTTGGAGTAACTGCAGAGACGACATTACATATCTTTCATTCCGCTCCACCTAACTTACTTTACATAAGGTATGCAGGGTGGATTTTTAAAACGGGGCAGCTCCACCTAACTTACTTTACAGAAGGTATGCAGGGTGGATTTTTAAAACGGGGCAGTAAGGGCAGGTACCATAGCCGTTACTTGTATTATATGCTCTTTGCCGTTACATACTTACAGGAGACCATCCATAACTTTTCGACATATTACTTAAGTATGAACTGCATTCACAGATTTTGGAAGAAATTTACAGCCAGCGAAATTTTTTGATTGAGACTTCTATCATCAGAGATTTAGGATTTAGAATCTTAAGGGTGTCATAATTCTATGCTTATGAGCATCGGCGTGCTAACGAGCTTGTTTACTTAAAATAGCGTGGAGCCCAAATGCAAACTTTCCACAGTTTTTTCAATTTTGTAGCTAAACTGAACTACTTTTGTTCAGCGTTTTTTTTTTCACGACAATAAAGCAGTATTATTTTTATTATTTTAAACAACAAAACAACAACTATTCAACTGATTTTGATTTGCTCAAACTTCTAATTTTTTGGACAGTTCCACTGGTTGTTGAGCTAAAAAATTAATCATCAAAATTATTGTTGTCTAAAATAATGAAAGGAATACAATTTTATAGTCGTGAATCAAAAATTGCTGAGCAATAATATTTCAGTTTAGAACAAAATTATTAAAAAAACTGAAAATTTGGGCTTTCCCGCCAAGCTTTTTTCGTTGAATCATAAACTCACAGCACAGAGAACATTTACTAGGTACCTAAGAACCCGCATTTAGACCACTTCAGGGTTGAAGAAACCTCTCAGGCAACTATGAAAAGGGCAAATATTACAATCAGATAAACCAGCTGGTAAAAAGAGGAATCGTGCAAGTAAACTGGAGCGACGGACATAAACTGCCATCTTCGATAGTGAATTTATTAATATCAAGTGGACGGTCAGTACACAGTCTGGAGTGCGCAATTAAGGGGCGGAAGGAAATCTAGTTAGTAGCTCTTTACGTCGCCTCGGACCGATCTAATGACGTCATCTCCTCGCTTCTACCCCGGTATAGAGTAGCTGGGTGTACTTTTCACCTTACCACGATATTACACTGACGTTCAAGGAACATTTGTATTTACGCAATGATATGATTTACCTATTACAACGTCAATGCCACTCACGTTAAATTCTTAGGTGAAGTGACCACTCGGACGCTGTAGTTCCTGGGAAATGTTTTTAGTTGGAGTAGGCTTGTGTTTAGTACTTATATCTCATCCTCTTAGCTTAGTCGGCCTAGTAATCTTGAAGGAAAACGTCGTGAGGAACCGTATTGACACTGTCTTTCGTGTGTACTGAGGAACAAATTAGTTGTGCGATTTTTACTCTGAATATAAACTGACTTGAAACTTTACTGCTTGGTATGTGAATATAGTAGCTGCGAGTCATCTATTACAAGAAACATCCTTCTCTTCAACAAAAGGCTCTGTATTCGCTCAAATGAATAAAATCGGACACTGGGGTCTAAAAAGACGAGATAATTTTCCCCGCAGACTGCGAAAGTGCTTGAAATAATAATAACACTTTGGGAACTTTTCGGATGTGATCCCCAGGATTCGTGTAAGAGATTAGACTTTTCTCTCTTTTCGTTTCATCTGTTTTTGCCACCTGCCTGACCTTGACCTTTAAATATTTATTCCTTTAATTTCCTCCCCAAGTCACATTTTGGTGCCAATCTTTACATGGCACAAAAACATTCAGTACCTTGCTCACTCCGACTCTCGCTAGTTCACTACGCATTCGTTCTTTTAAAACTATCAGACTTCAACTTTTAAATTATGATGAAGACCTGATGAAGAACTTAAGAGACGGAGAACGTTCAGCAGCAGAACACTCGGTATCAATGCAGTAGATAGATAGATAGAGAACACTTTATTGTACACCAGAAAAAAGTACCTTTTCATAAGTGAAGTTGGTTTTTAAAATTTTGTTGATTGTACCTACCTATCTAGTTATTTTAATGTTTCAAAATAAAGAGAACAAGCACGACTAAACTGAGACCATGGTATAGGTGCTGGGCAAGCCTACTCCATCTAAACTATGTCCCAGGCACTGCAGAGTCCGAATCGAATGGGTCGTTTCACCTATCTAGGTGAGTTGAAATTCCGCTGGACGTTGTATAAATCATCTGTACTAGATATAATGGCCTAAGTTTTAATAAAGAGGAGCTGTGACTTCTCTATAAAACACAAACACTAAAGCTCCACATGACTAAAGTCTTCTTCTGAGGGAACGCGGGTAACCTCAACTCCATACAAAAGGGGAGACCTGTTTCCTCCCTGGATAATTGTTTTAGAAAAAAAATGTTTATGCCATTCAATCTATATTTACCTCTGCCGTGTCCCTATGTTTTCCTTTTTTTATTATTTTCATTATTTAAATATTTTTTTGTATGGAGCAGCCGGCTACCCGCGTTCCGTCTTAACAATTTGTCGTATTCGTCATCGCCAGAGGAAAATCCCTCCAAATGACTTCATCCTAGAGGTCTAATTCCTATCTAAGGATTGGGGAGGTCAGAATTCGACCCCTGATCAAGAGTTACGCCTGGCAAATCCCCTAGCTTTGCTGACACAGATCGGAACGGGCGAGGGATAGATCACATAGAATAAATTCGACGTAATCCGTGATAGTAATAGTGCATGAAAAATTGGTCCAATGTTGACAATACAGGGTGTTAAAACACCGCCAACAGACTCGAAAGCCACGCATACTAGACACCAAAACAAAGTACTTTTTCGATAAATATTTGCTGGGAAATGATTTAGGTTTTTTAGGTTATCATTTTGAAAAATATTTTATCACGCAATTGACGTGTAACGCATAATAGAAATCATATTGCGTAAGCGTAGGTATAACTTTATGTTACTTAAGGCTGGAAATCAACGGTTTCCGATATAATGAGGTTCAAAGTCGGACTTCTCAAAACTTTTTTTTTGCAGAATTGTATTCAGTATCTAGTTTTTAACATACCTTCTCAAGAAGCCATATCAAAATTATGAATATTTCTTACAAAAAACGACGTTAAAATTGCAACCCGCAGTGTATTTTGAATTTCCCGCCACGCTGCTACCTTCCAGCCTTAAGTTTGAATTATTGCATTCCATAGTACGAGTGAGCAACAAAGCTAGCGCGTGTTTTGTTTATGTTTGACACAATGTGATATTTGACCGTCACATTATTTGAACGGCACTACACCACCGGGTCATGCCAAATTAAATGATTTGTGATTCAAATTCAAGTGGCTCAAAAGGAACGGAAGATTGGAGTGGCCACCTCAACGCAATGTAAAGTTTTATCTTATTAGTAATTAAATTTTATTACCCCTAGATTGCCTAGATATCGAGCTCGGGCGTCGCGACGCTTAATACGTTCAACGTTCACATGTGTGCTACTTGCTACAATCGCGCGGAGGGGATAATTTATAGTATTTGAGCAAAAAGCGTCGAAATGGTCACTTCACCCGTGAGTGAAGGTGCCACTTGATATGTTTTTAAGCTATGCATTCTAGCCTGCACAACCACAACGATTTGCAGTATCTCTGCTCTGAATCTACGTGTTTTCATAAAATACCACATGGCGAAGCTAATACAAAACCTGGTTGTTACAAATACGAGTATATTATTCGATTTCAAATAGATGAAAACTCATTACTTAAACCACAAATATTCAATAGAAAATCCGCCGCAGCAGAGCCTAAAAAATATGATTCTATTTCCTTAGTGACCCACAAACATCTGGGTATATAGAAAGGTCGTGTAAACAAGGTTCCGTTTCAGAAAGAGCCCCTTTGCTGCACCGGGAGTGATGAATGGATGTGGGCCACCAGCCTTTCAATCTAGCCAAGAATGGGTTACATACCACTTGCTCAACCCCTGGCTTCGCTTGTGTGGTGTACCCGCCTTGTTTGTACCTAAAACCAGCCCTAGTATTGTTTGTTTTGGCTTGTGTTGGCTCATAAAGGTGACTGCTGTAATTGCGATGATTGTGTGATGAATTTAAATAAATAAGAAAGTAATGATTAGAATTATAGAGGTTTTCTGTTAAACTGGTTAAAAATACCCAATTAAACAGATTTTTATAAACTACAAATACTACAGTTACTTGTATGCTTTCATTGCGTTGAAACAATCGTGAAATTCCCATCCAAATCACCCAGCTTTCTGAACGACATGACAAGATACTTATATTTATTTGGTTACTCCTTGATAACAAACAAACGAAACATAAAACAGCGTTATAATATTGAGACGAACGTTCCGAAAAGCTATACTGATAAATTGTGGTGAAAATATGACGTGGTAGGGGTGTTATCGGAGGTTTATGTGTCGGAATTTCTCTCCGCAAAGTGGATCGGTGGATCGACTTTCGATCAACGGAAGGGCCACAAAGTTGTTTATGCATCTAGTGACATTAGGTAAATAAAAAGAGCTCGTAATCGGCGATGAATGTGGATGAAGGGAAGAAGGTATGTCAGGATCGTGGCAAGTGGCAAACTATCGTCTCTGTCTTTCTCTCTCGGAAGCTGGCGTGAGTTTATGAATGTATGATATTAGGTAAATCCGATAAGAACAAACAATAATATCTTCGTCGTTAAAAGAAAATGATTTGTCAGATATTTTAATTTTTCTAAATAATTTACACATACATCTAAATTCTAAATAACAATTTTCCCAGGCACTGCAGCCTGCCACTGAAGCTCTATAAATTATCTCCTAGATTTTTTATTTATTCGTATGGCCACAAAATAAAGGCCGATTTTTACAAGCAAAGAAAGAAAACCTATCGAGGGAGCACAGGTGAGCTTTCAGTCTGAGTCGCGAGTTTAAGTCCTGGTTTAAACAATTCAATATTATTATTTGACTCGTTTTTAACTGATGGCTGAAGAGATCTTGTTTTTTATTCCTGCTTCCCTTTATCTTGATATCACCGCAAGGTTATGTTAGTAAACAAACATAATCTTATATCCTTAAGGCCATCATGCGATTATAATCTTGGTTCTACATAATACCCACACACCAACCGTAAGTGATACTGGCTCAATATTTGCAAACAAACAACGAACAGACTGTGGATAGAGCTCTTTGTACACAAGCTGTGTATTAGTACCTTTGTTCAACAGGTTATAGATTAAAATATACAGAGAATGCCGTACTAAAGCTCGCTTTTGTGCTGAATAAATAGTCGCTTTGCTGTTTTCAATAATGCCGTGGCCGAGTGACTCTCGGACGGCCAGAAAATGTGTGGAAAGTGAAAACATTTTTCTTAGGACCCAAAACGGACTATAAAAGTTTGTCTTAGAATTATATATTGTGCATATAAGAGATAAAACATATTCTTAGTATGCGTAGAAAGTACGCATACTACGAATATGTATTAGAGTCGTTCAATAAGTTATGAGAATGAGATATAAAAGTCCAACAACAAAAGAAGATCAATATTTTTTTTTACATTCTATTCTATTAAAATGTATGCGCTATGGCGGCCAGTATATATTATTTTTCTTTGTAAGGAATTAATATCTCATTCTGACTACTTATTGAACACCCCTTTATATCTTTGGAAAAATAATAATCTGTACGTGCACCAGACTCAAGACCTGCATTGCAGCTATTAGCAACCATTCCCATTTTATTTACATTTACATTTTATTAAAAGGCTTAACAAAAGCCATTCCGGTTTCGTGCACCACTTGCATTTGGCCTCCATGCTTAACGAAAAGTAAAAAAAGCCGGAAAATGATTTCAAGATGAAAAGTAGAAATTTTCTACAACAGTTTCGCTTCATTTTGACTACAACGCGCGACGTGCACGAACTCGGCCTATCCAATATTTCTGTTATTACAACTGAGAAGGCTGCGGATAAAGACCGGCTCGGAATGGTTATGCAAACCTTATTATGTTTTGGGGAGGAATTCCTTCCCCAGATTATTACTTTTGGGTACTATGGGACGACATGAGATGCTAATGAAGTTATGTTTTTGACATATTATGCGAATAGTCTCAACTCAATAGTTATTGCTCGAATAACCTCTCAAATCCTTTCAGTACATCAGTTTATTTCAAAACAAATCACCGTCAAGATCACTAACCACATTAATAAATGCTGTGTGAAGTCAAGTGTTGTCAAAATTTTTAAAGCTGCCTTTTAGAGCTGTCCTTCGCTCATAGATATGGCGCTCAGCTCATGCTACGCCTATTGTTCTCCAGTCAGTTCTAGACTGGCCGAGCACAGTCCGAGCTTGTTTCGGGAGCCAAATTTACCTCGGCCGGTATGGACGCTCGCGGGCTCGGCCGAGCATGCCTCCACCATAAACCATGCTTAAATGCACCTCAGTTTGAGCTGCTTGCTTAATAACACAATCAAATTACTTGCGTGACCGCCTTGCGAGGCTTATTGGTCAGTCAGTAAGATAAGATAACTCTTCATTTCACAACCGAAAGAACCGACAGATAACTTCTTACAACAAAATATAGTACAAATGGCGGCCTTATCGCTAAAAGCGATCTCTTCCAGACAACCTTGGGATGGACAGGACTGGATGCGGAAATAAAGTAGCAAGCAGATGCTGGATAAGACAGAGATTTGGTGCGCGGCTAACACAAGCTTGGCTTGTGAGGTTTGACTTGTAACTCTTTCGGACATGGCTCGCGAGCAGCTCTCCACTGTGCTCGGTCGGTCTAGGCCCGGCTATTGAATCCGTCACCCGCGCATGGTGTTCATCCATCACTGGGGATCCCCCGTGACGCGTGACACATGGCTCTGCGGACTGACGTGTGTCACGGCGACGGGACGCGGTTTGGGCGCTCACATTGGCTGCTGCGATCGGTATGCGTTACATTGTTGTGGGCGTTTTATATGGTGCTAGCTTTTACGCGCGGCTTCATGCGGGCTTTTGATGACTTATTTTGAATTAGGAAAAAATGTGAACTTCTAAGGATTGGACTTTTTAACTTTCGTTTTTATTGTAAGACATATTGGGTAGTCACCAGATTTTCTTACAGTGATGCTTCTTTCATTAAACGATAAATCAATAGTAACTTTCGCGTTAACGATAATCAAAAATTATCAAAATTCAGACAACAAAATATACAATTTATTGGATATTGCGATAATTATCCCACTATAAATAGGAACATGTGCGATACTGTAATTTTTTTAATGGGTTTTAGATTTTACGAAGAACGGTTGAAAAGTCGAATTAACATTTTGTCATTCATTTCATTACGCAAAAGCGCTATGCTACTACGGCGTAGCGCGCTACGCAAGCGCTACGTAATCCCGTAGCAGTTCTACGAACTATCGACGTCTGCGTGTTACAGTGTTGGGTTCAATGAATTCAATACTGTAGATACGCGAATGTAATCTATATGGGGAATCCCGTGTGCCACTTTGACGAAATGCCAAGAAGCGTTTGATTGTTTACACAAAAACGAACTTGCTTATTTTTCCTCATTCTTCTTCTGCTTGCTTTCAACACATTTTGTTGAGTGGAGCGAGTTTACTTACTATGTTTTCCTTCACAGTAAGTGAGTAGGTACGCCAACTAAGCTGAGAGGATGGGATAGGTGAAATAAGCAAAGCCTTTCTAAAAACCTGTCCCAGGCACTTTAGTGGTTACTTCACCTATTGTGTGCAAAGATGCAAACGCTGTATGAATCATCTTAAATACGGGCAATTTTTAAAAAGCTTTATTTCCAACAACTTTTGTGCTACGAATTTCAAATAGCTCTTTATGTACTTTTTTTTATTGAACATTTCTTAATTTTTTTTAAATTTGCATTTGTTCGATTTCAGCGCTGCGTTTTCCCTGTATAGGCGAGGGCCATAGTTTTTTGTACTGGGTGTTTCATCATTTCGTGGCAAGATTATTGCGTCTCCGTAAAATGACGCAAAAACATGATTTTGTTAATTACATCGGAAATGCTTGCATCAAGAACGTAATAATACCATACCCAGACCCCTCCAAAGTAAAGCGAACAATTTAATTGCCATTTGCAAAGTGGAAAGCTTCACGACATATGCTGCTTAATGAGAAGGAATTATAATGCCTCCACTTCACGCCAACAACCGATTTAATTCCGCTTTCTAACATGTTTAGTTTCATACATTATGATCGGATTGAAAGAGGATGTAGATGAGTCAGGTACAGAGCTTGAATATCGTTTAAGAACGCGTGTTTTGGCGTCTTATAGGTGTGTTTACAGGCCTTGATTACAGGGGGTTAGTGATTTACACGCACTTAAAAGTAGCTGTAACGTGGATGATGGCTTTTCGATAATCAAAGATTAAGCTATCGATACATTTTACATATCTGTTAATGTGAAAATTATCCATAATTTCTTGCCTAAAATGTATTAAACACGACATCGCTGAAACACAATAAAGTTAACGTGTTGTCTCACACGGTCAGCCATACCCTACGTTATCCCACGGTAACTCGTACCGCGCGCGGCATACGGGCGTCTTTCCGACAAAAAGGGGTATGAAAAGGGCTCGCCCTAATCAATAGCTAACCTGTTGATGTTCCGGGCAGTTAGCGCAGATTATCTTTTACAACCCCATTGGAGCGTCGTTGCTGCCCTAATAGCCTGTCCACGGTTTCAGAACAAATGAAAGGATACTTGTGTAAGTAGGTTAAGGTAGAGGTTAATAATAATTTATTGTGTCTGGAAGGGGAAAACTGATTCAGGGATGTCGGAGAGGTAAAGATTATGAGGGGTATAATGGTGACCCAGAGCGTACTGGTAGGTTGTACCTTGTGAAGTTTAGTTTATTTTAAACTTACTTGATTTTTTAATATGTAATAGCAATACCATTGGTTAACTAGTTACAAACTCATCGTGAGAAAATCCATGGCTTAGTTGGCTCCGTATGCCTTTTCTCAGGCACAATAGCGTCTTTGTCACTTCACTCATCTATTTATAAGTGTAAGTGCCACAAGGCTTATTAAGGCTTTTGCATCTACGTAGTGAGATGATTTATACAGCGTCCAGTAGCACCTTCACTCACACTAGATGGGTGAAGAGACCACTCGGTGCTGCAGACTGACATTCTCTAACTAAACAATACTTAAATCGTCAACGTTTTTTTTTTTTGCTGTAAATTAGCCCTTTTTGACAGCAGCAATCTTTTTTTCAAAGTTTATAATGGGTGGATCCTCGGTATTTTTTAGCGAATACAGGGTTTAACAAAGTTTATGACGTGACCACCCAAGTGGCGTAAATTTTTCGTCCTTGAGGAAACTATTAGTCTCAAATACACTATCGTCGTTGTAAACGACAATTTGTGCTGTGTCACATGCATTATGTCGCCCTCGAACGTACGTCGTATGGCCTCATAGTGATGATGATAAATCGACGAGGGACCCCCATTTTAGATGATTAATATAGAAGGAAGACGGGGACCTCCTTAACGGTTGCCTAATAAGCGGTAACTGGATCACTTTATGATCCGGCAAGGTTCATCATTGATATTTACTAACTTGCTTCGAGAAACAGTGGTTGACCAAGCTGAAATGAAATTTTACGACCTTTAATTCCAAAGTAGCTTTTGCCCGCGATTGCAATAAAACGAACGTACTAGTAGGTATCAATAGTAATTTATAGGCTGTTATTATGGTATATTATTAAGTAGCTATCTTTATTCCAAAATTTATCCAAGTCCAGCCGTTTCAGAGCGAAAGAAAATACAAGCACACGCCCAATTATACGTGAGATTATAATATTTTTTTTACATGACAATATTGTCGTACATTTTTTATTTTATTTTATAAAATTGTCTGTTTTTCCATGAACATGGGTGGTTCATGCCTTTTGTTTGTTTATATTTATCATTATAATTTTCCCTGTGTTGGTTTGGTACTCCACTTTTATTTGTCTGTACAGGATGTTTAGTACACAACACTACACGCACGCACTTAAGCTATTTAAAGTTACTTACAACACACTTCCCACTTTAGTGACGATCCAATAGTATTTTACAAATTATCTCTCGAGCGCACAAAAGTCGAAAGGCGAAAAGTGTGCAAGGCAGAAAATGGAGCTTAATTTTAATACTCTTATATCGCATCGTTCAGCGAGATACTGGCACCTAGCTAAGCTGGCTTATCGTTATATTGTACGAGTATGCTGCCATCAAATGATCGACTAACCTAGGATCATAGAATAAATATTCGCACTAAATATTCACTCGTTACACCACTGACTGACTGACAAGAATAGAGGTACTTTTCACACATCGTGATCAGGAATTTAGGTAGTAATTGTATGAGGTTATCTCGCATTAAGGGTCAATGAAAGTAGTGTGGTGGGAAACCCCAAATTTTCACAGCTTGTTCAATTTAGTAGCTAAACTGAGATATTAATGTTCAGAAATTTTTGTTCGCCTTCAATCGTGTTTTCACGTTTTCGCCTCTTTTGTTTAAATTAGGTGCCAGATTGCCATATGTTATATCCAAGATTACCATCCAAATAATGTTTTGAATATCGGTCAACGCTAGTGAATTAAAATAGATGTTTCATAACACCGCATTTGTTTTGTCCGACACTTACTCTGCAACTCCAAGACACCCACGTACACTTCTGTCTGTATTTAGCGGCGCGCCCGAAGCGGCGTCGCTCTAATACGTCGTGTCGGCCATGAATAGCCAACTAGATAGAAAATGGAGACTCGACGGGACGGCCTATCTCCGTCGCTTGTCCCGTAATCGGTTTAGGCTGCGGCTATTTATGGAAGAGTGGATTTTACTCGCCTCGGCCTGTAGGGCACTTAGGTATCTATCTGGCAAATGAATAATGCCCGCCTGTGGCTTTCGCAAACAACTAAGTACACTCAAGAATGTAGAAGGGACGCAATGTGCATAACGAGGACTGGGCACATAATACATGCAGCTTGGGCTTAAACAGCTAGCCGACAATCGCGTGGAGAGGCACGCACAAACCCCGACCAGCAGGGATGATGTTTGTGGTCGTACGGTAAGTTCAAGCTACGAGTAAGTACCCTAGAATAGCTTTCATTGCGCGCGTTATAAATGCGATGATTGAACAAAACTGGGTATCCTAGCGTAACACCTGTTGTACACGAAGGCAAATTAATAGCAGTACCGAGCCAAGGATGCTTTGGATGCCTTAGTTTATGTAGAGTCATACCTCAGCCATATATTCATGCTATACGTACTTCTACCTTAATGCATAAAAGTTTATATTGCGCTCTTCTCCGGGCAGTTTAAATACATTACATCAATCTTTTAATACGCGTTTCAATCAACAAACCTACACCTCATTTGTAAACAGTAAAGGTTGATCTCACAGATTGCCGCGGTTTCATCAACCGAGAAGTCCATTCAATATCGCTTACCCAACCTCATATATTCAAAAAGTCTACCGTTCAGCGTCCAAGCGCATATCATTACAAAGATGTCAATACCGGGCACGACTTGAAAGGTATTCTAACGCCGCGTTCAATGGTCGGTCTTGCGATGCAGTTTCTAGCTAAGTGCGGAGTTATTCAGGCTTGCAAGACGACAGCGGCACAGAATGTGGAATGTAGAGACGAATTACTTCGTATTCGTTTATTCATTCAGAATGTTTATCTTCTTTGTCTTTGCCTCTTTCTAATCTTAATACACCTTTTTCTAATCTTAATGCGTCACTTATTTTGCTATCAACACTCAACAGATAGACCCAAAACCTTCATATCTTTCTCGACATTCGTCATCCACGTCGTTTGCGGCCTGTCTCTACCTCTTTTTGCGTAGCTACGTGCTCTACATTCAACCGAACAGAACCCACCGCTGTGAAACCGAGTAGGTTTAGCCGTTTACGAAATACAGCTGTGATTTCTTTCTCATGACTTTCTGCATAGTCCTACATGAAGGACCCAAGGACCAAAGGATTTTTTGAACTTGCTTTTATATGCCTAGTCTCTAGCCTTCGTAAAGTAACAAGCCTTCATTTTTTCCTCAATTTTTGTAGTGAGGTTTGAGACCTTCTGCATTGTTTTACATAAAGGACAAAGTGCAGGGTGTCAACGGTAGACTGCTATCATAGCGTCTCTGAGAACGTGACTTGGCTCTTAATATCCGATTCCGTTTTGATTTCAAAATCTCATACTTATAGCCTTCTTTCTACAGGCGCATTTGGCCGCCAAAAGTGATCGTTTTTCGCGGCGGCGGCGGGATTTATTCTTGGGTCTAAGATCTGTAATCTAGACCTTAGGTCCTAAAAATAGTTAAGCTTAAGGATTCTCATTTAAAAACTCGTTTTTAGAAAAAAAAAAACGCAATTAAAAAAGAAGATATGTTTTTTTTTTCATTTGCGGCGCTCGTGGTGCCTATGCCTGGGCCTTAACTAATGTGTATGAAGTTTGAGACCTTCTGCATTGTTCTACACAAAGGACAAAGTGCACGGTGTCAACGGCAGACTATCATAACGTCTCTGGGAACGTGACTTGGCTGCTAATAGCCGCTTGCAGCAGACACGCTCGCCCGTGAGGACGCAAATATTTGGAACACCAGCGGCATTAAGGCTCGGTATAAGGCTAACTAGCGCCACCAATGTTAAAAAAATCATATCATCCTTTAGAAGAAGTTTTTGAAAAAATCCTAAGATGAGCCCATGCGCCATGCTTTTCTAGATTTTTAAGTGTAGATGCCCTCTTCGAAATTTACTTTTAAGCTAAAAAATTTTAGATAACCGCCAAAAACGGCCGTTTTTGGCGGTTATCAAAATTTTTTTAGCTTAAGACTAGAAATTGAGTTGGGTACCTACACTTAAAAATCTAGAAAAGCATGGCGCATGAGCTCATCTTAGGATTTTGTCAGAAACTTCTTCTGAAGGGACATATGATTTTTTCAACATTGGTGGCGCTAGTTAGCCTTATACCGAGCCTTAAGGCGCTGGGCATAGTGAATTAGCCCGCGCGCAAAGAAAAATGCACAAAATCAATTCTTATGTCAAATACCAAAAAAAAAAAAAAAATATGTTCACATATCAAACCCTAGAATTAGTAAAGTTGAGATCTGTCTAACACACCCAGTTTTGTGTTGATATCCATAACAGATTGCAAGATATTTTGCTCGAAAAAATGTGCACCGCCTATTTTTTTTTCAAGGAAAATATCATCAAAACGTTTATGAATGTCAACACGAAACTGTTTTAGATAGGTCTCACCTAATTCTAGGGTTTGATACGTGAAAAGTTTCGATTTGTTTAGTGTATTTGATACAGGACTCGATTTTGTGCATTTTTCTTGACGCGCGGGCTATTCACTATGCACTGCACCTTAAGGGTGGCATTTATAGTCGTCGACTCAAGATCGAACTCAAGTAGGTGATCTCAGAAAAGTCAAATGCTAATATCAAACTAGATCGAGCTCAAGTAGGTGATCTCGGACGACTATTAATACCTTTTGGCGACTTAGGTCGGAGTTGTATCCACCGATCCCGGGATCAGATGGATGTCTCCACGGATCCCGCTGAGTTGTCTCCACCGATCACGGGATCAGTGGAAACATCAATCTATCAAGAAAAACGACTAGGTATAAAAATGTCTAGAAAATACCACCTTAGGAGTGTTGATGCGCATGATGGCTGTTTGAATTATCTATATGGAGTCTTACAAAAACATCAAGAGCTATTTTTCCGCAAATAAACCGGTTTTGACGATTGACGCGTGAGTAGATTTTTTTGAGAATAGACACTCTGTTATACGTTAGTCGTTAAAAAAAGTTTTATTAGTACAGTTTTAAGGTAGGTATTAAATATGAAGAGGCCAATTATGCCCAGTAGTGGGCTTTATTTATGGGCTGGATAGATAGATAGATATAAACTTTTTTTACGAACTTACTAACTATAGGAAATATCTAACTTTAAAAGAGCTATACTTCTTGGCCTCACTAAAACGGTAGCCCTCATTGAGCTCTGATCAATATAGCTAGAACAAGATAAATCACTTCGAACTATCAAAGCTCAATGTGATACTTTGCTGAAGGTGAAGAAAATTTAAAAGGATTTTTGAGACGGGGCAGTAAGGGCTATTGGTATTAGTGGTATTTTAGCATTTTTTCGCTGACTATTTTTTTCCAAAATCTGTGAATGCAGTTCATATCTCAAAAAGTTATGGATGGTCTCCCAGGAACATCCCTACGTACCTATAGAGAGAAATTACGTCCAATGGGGGACTCATTCCAACAGACTCTAATCCATCCTTTGAATGCCATACAACATTAGTTCTCAACCAGTTCGTCGCAGTAGGAGCCAGTTACACTTTCTCAGACAAACAACACAAGTAAAGAAAACAGCGCCTCGCAAGCCAGAACAAGTTGTGTACTCATAAGAAACCAGCCGTGAAGTTCGAACAACACAGCTCGAGTCAAATTGCAAAAACAGCCCGTAGGTGTGAGCGCGGATGGAATTTTAAACACTGCGCGTTACTGCACTGCGAAATTGTTATGTTATGTCCCGACAGCGCTGGGGCTCTGGGAATACGGGCACTAGGTATGATACGGCCAAAAGTTCTTGGTTGGGTTGTTTTTCTTTTATACTTGGAGCTCGTGCAACCTGGGTAATTAGGGACTACTTCGTCTGGTATAGAGTCCTCAAGCGCGCCACCGGTTATTTTCAACTTTATCAACTTTCAAATGAAATCGATTCGCAGACTGTTATTTTAATGGATAATAAATATTTTACAAACTATGGTATTAACATAAAACCATAATACATAATCTATTCTCGTCTTTTCCAGAAAGTAAGTAACTTTCTGTAGAACTTTTGGTCTGTTTTCGACAGACTAAACGTCGATTTAAGGCTATAAAATATCATGGACGTTATGTTTACCCCATAAAGTTTAACATACCTCGGTAATTAGGGATTTGTAGCCTTATTTGATCTAATAATGTACTAAGTGGAGCCATACGTTCATCGAACAAAAAACGAGCTATTTCAACACCGTGCTTCTGTTCTGTGTGTTTTGCGATAGAATGTAATGCACTGGGTCTAGATAACGGGTTACCACAGCGACGTGAATATCTATGTTGTGAGAACTAATATGTGTAACGGAGACCTTAATAAATGGATTAGATTGTACGGTTTCGGTCGTAACCCGAAAGCCACGGCTTTCCTCTTAGTTTATGATAATTATTAAAAGCAAGTTTGTAGCTATAACTTTAAATACAGTGTTGTAGTTTTCCATTTACCAATTAGTTCGTTGTTGCTTATCGCAATTTAAAATGCTCGAGTGTGCTAAAAGTATAATTGGCCATGGCCATTTTATATACAATGTACTGTTTTTTATTCCAGGAGGTTATTCCAGTTATGGAGCTAGACGATTGATCAAAAGCCTCAAACTAAACCTTGCCTGAAAAAAATATATGTGTTTTTTTTATTTGCTTAGCTATCATAAAACTTCTGACTCTATCTATATCACACTACAAATGAAGTCACGGGCCAAAGCTAGTATATATTAGTATAGTATATACATATAGTACAGTATATAAGATAATACTTAAATTTAAAGTAAGATGGAATAACTATGAGCAACAGAACACGTCGAATTCTTTTGATAAAATAACATAAGTTGAAATTGGTCTTCACTTCTGCTGCATTGTCCCCATTAGTTCCTCTCTAAACTACCAAGTCAGCAATATTGTAGACCAGCATTTCCCAAACTGTGGGCAAATATTGGATGGGACATGAAAAATAAGCCTTCAAGTGATCAAAATATTATCCTTGTACTTATACAGGGTGTTAAAAGACCGCCAACAGACCCGAAAGCTACGCATACTAGAGACCAAAACAAAGTACTTTTTCGAATATTATTGCTGGGAAATGATTTTGGTTTTTTAGGTTATAATTTTGAAAAATATTTTATCACGCAATGGACGTGTAACGCACAGAATTCATATTGCGCAAGCGTAGGTATCAGTTTATGTTACTTAAGTTGGAAGTGCCGATGTTTAGAATACATTGCGGGTTGTAATTTTAACGTCGTTTTTTGTAAGAAATATTCATAATTTTGACATGGCTTCTTGAGAAGGTATGTTAAGAACTAGATACTGAACACATTTCTGCAAAAAAAAAATTTTGAAAAGTCCGACTTTGAACCTCATTATCTCGGAAACCGTTGATTTCCCAGGCATAGTTCCTTGGGCAAAAATGATCATTATGATGAGGACAATACGTGGCTTCCCGCTTTGTTGGCGGTCTTTTAACACCCTGTATGTAACTGAATGTGAATAATCCTTCTTTCATTGTATGTGTATTTTTTTTCATGATGAGGTGAGTGAGTCCCGAATTTGGAATCTTTTAAAACAAGACAAGGGGGGTTACCCTTGACGCTATTGCGATCAAATTGAAAATGTTTAAAAATTAATTTCTCTTTGAATTCGCATAGTAATGCTTTGATTTTAAATACTTTGTAATGTTTATCAAAGGTAAGGCTGTTTTATTCAATAAAAACACAAAAAATATATATTAAATTTTGTAAATTGCGCCATATTGCGGCCGTATTGGAAAAATGCGTCAAGGGTAAAGGGGCTGCTTATCCTTAAAATTGACTCATAGATAATTAATCGTAGTCGGAGGCCATCGGTTTATCAAATGCGAATGTGGTGTCCTCCGACTTCGATTAATTATCTATGAGTCAATTTTAAGGATAGGTCTTGTTTTAAGCCTTTTAGTAGTCGGGTTTTAGTTTTTAACTTTATTTTTTGTTTGATGTGTCGCGCGGTCTATCATTCCAATTTTGAAAGCGTTTTTTATCTGTCACGTCAAATTTCATAACTGTCCTATAACACTCCTCTTTAATAGTGAATGATTAACTTTGGGAACCACTGTTGTAGACCGACATAGACGTCGAGTGCTCTTCGACGATCGACACAAGGGGGCTCCACCGGCCAGCCTCAGATGTTGTTGATACTTTGAACTCGAGTGGGCTTGGCAGGAAGGGACTCTAGAAATATGGACTTTGTAGTGTCCATATGGAGCGGAGAGTTTCAAGTGCTAAAAATAAACGAAATATCAATGTTGGAAAGATTCCCAAAAGAAAGTGGCAACTTTAAGTGGCTACTTCAACGTTTATACGGAATCGGCGATCAAAGTCAAACATTTGACATTTGACGTTTGGAATCTCAGGCGTTCCCCAAGTGGCACAAAATGTGGCTCCACCAGAGTGTCAAGCTTATTTAAAGTTTGTTATAATAACCGTTACGGTTCGATATTATGAAAGGTTTAAGAAAGGTCTGTTTTCATTGCAAACTAGTAAAATTGACTGTCCTTTCACGCAATGAACTGTCATTGCTTGCGACCGATAGAAAATCCTTCTATTTTAAAGTGCATTCCAACTGCTTTTTGACCGTGCACCTTGCGGTAGACAGAGCGGTTGCGTCGTGGTCGTGGGTCCGAGTTGAGTCATTGGTAACTCAGTTGAGCTGACGGGAAACAAAAGTGCCCACGGCACAACCAGTTGAGCATAGCATTTGTGCCTAGGGTCAGAGAGGAGCGAAAAAAGTCAATAAAAGTAAAGTCGCAACACTCACTCGGCCTCCTCGATGGTCTCGGACATGGCCAGGAAGACGCAGTTGAACAGTATGGTGGCCATGACGATGTAGTCGAAGAACTGGTTAGTCGACAGGTAGACGCAGGCGCGGCGCACCCGCGACCACGGCGACCACCAGAAGAGGGCGCGCGTCGCCGTGAACCGGTGGATGTAGTTCTTACGGAAACGCTTCGAGACCACGCAGAATGTCTGTAACAAAGAAAGAGTAGAGTATTATTTATTGAACACCGCGAAACTGAAGCTACCTGACTGTATTGGTAACGAAGCGCTGCGTCTATACCTACATACCCGGGTGGAGATTCAGAGGAAGACCGAAAACGAGGTGGAAGGATGTGATCCTCATAGAATGCGTAGCCTCCGCAGATGATACCAGGAATAGGGCGAAGTGGAAAGAGACAATCAGGAAAGCTGACACCGCCACCATGCGGGATTAAGGCTCCGTATAAGGCTAACTAGCGCCACCAATGTTGAAAAAATCCTATATTCCTTCAGAAGAAGTTTCTGACAAAATCCTAAGATGAGCTCATGCGCCATGCTTTTCTAGATTTTTAAGTGTAGGTACCCAACTCAGTTTCTAGACTTAAGCTAAAAAATTTTCGATAACCGCCAAAAATGGTTGCTTTTGGCGGTTATCGAAATTTTTTTAGCTTAAAAGTAAAATTCGAAGAGGGTATCTACACTTAAAAATCTAGAAAAGCATGGCGCATAGGCTCATCTTAGGATTTTTCCAGAAACTTCTTCTAAAAGAAGATATGATTTTTTTAACATTGGCGGCGCTAGTTAGCCTTATACGGAGCCTTAAAGCTTGGAAAGTTGGAAGAGAGAGATATCACCATTGTGGCAACCCTGTCGGGCGGTGCAAAATCTAGCTCTGCTGACTGATGGACAAGCTGGGATAAATACTTTTTGCGCCTGATTTTTGAGTTCGATTTTGAAACAATACATCACAGTAATGGATTTTAACAACACGACAGTAATGAAAGTTCATACTGTTTTTCTGGCGCCTAATCAAAATAGCCGGCAAGTCCGACTTTGTTCAATGAGGGTTGTCAAAATATTGACCACATTATGAGCGTTTTTGAGTAAAATAATTATACGATACATTTCTTTCTTAGCGTCAATTTTAACCGGTTGAGCAGAGTTAAGCCGTAACGAAGAGGGTGTAACAGCGTCATAAGATTCTATGGCCTGCCCCCGTTGAACTCAGTTACAGACATTCCATTCAAGATTAAACCTATGAAAAACCTTTTCAAATTACAACGTTAAAAACTCATTTGAAATGCGTCCGTAAATTTCGTTCCCACGGAACATTACAATGATGAAATAACCGCTATTGTTTCACTCAGCCAGACAGAGAATTATTACGGAACTAATTGCATTTCAACAGAGTAAGCGAATCCAGAGGAGTAATATGTGACGCTCTAACTTTGAAGATCAACATCGAAAGGAAACCACTGCCTTAGGACTAAATTCTTGTCGCTAGCCTGGCGTACAAATAAACACTTTCGGTACTCAAGACTATGATTCAAGAGCAAAAATCACGCGAAATGTTAGATATGTATTTATTTTAGGTAGGTACATCCGCGACCTTTAAAGGCTTTGACTCAAGTATCTCTAGGGAAAAAACCACCTAGTAAATTTTTATTAACTCCAAGCTATAATTTTCAGACCTGTTAATGCACTAACTGAACAGCTGTTCTACGTTAACAATTGTTGTTTATTTTATTACAGCCTTAAAGGTTTCGTATGACTGCTTTCTATAAAACTTACCTAACGACTGTGTTTAGCTAATTTTAAACGTTTGAATGAGACCAAGGGAAATTTCTCTTTTTTACCTAGAGTGGAACAGATAACGATTTATTTTTCTATCAAAACTTGAAATGGTCCATAGTGTTAGATGTGCTAGGCAAGATCATAAAAACAAAATTGCGATTTTTATTGGTCAAGGACATACGAGTTGTTGATGTTTGTTATCACAGAAGATTTACCTCCATATCTAAGTGCCTATATGCTATCCAACACACTCTTCACGAACAAATAACATTCCCGTCCTATAATACACAAAATATTCACACATCGCGATAGGTACTCGTTTTACATACATATCGTGAGATGAATATTGAACAAAATAACACCAGTGAAAGCCTTTATTTATGCCACCCCGCAATACAGTCTGCAACAAACCAAACGTAGTATAGACCACCCTTACTGCTATTGGAATAAACGCTAAAATATAACGGAATGGTTCTTGGAGTAAAGACTACCAGTAGCGTTGTTGATTGCGGCACGTACATTGAAAAACGCTACTGGATATGACGTCACAACTCTTTTTATATGGTAGTCGGTGACGCAGTGCGGAGTCATCGTCGTACATGACCTTTTCATTGTTGCAAAGGTACAGTTTTGTAGTGCATCTGGTTATAAAAAGATGCTGCCTCTTGCCAATGCCTCAACCAATGCCCCAATCACTACGCTTGGCCGGCATTATACGTAGTAAAATATTGTGTAATAGCAAATCTCCAGGGTCCAGCTGAGCTTACGATTCTGATAGCTACCTTACTGTGGGTACAATCGCAGATATATCGGGGTATGTAAAACTTATTTAATGTGATGCAGAATCTGATTTCTTAAGAACGCCCTGAAGCAGCGTTTTCCCATACAAACGTAGTTCCGATTTAATTTCTAAACTACAGGCTGGATTTTTCTGAAACTTGGTTTATATCAGTAGATGACCAAAACGGAGGTTTGCAAATAGTTTTTATACTAAAAAAAATAGCCTGAAAGAAATTAGAGCGATGCGTTTTTCGCACCGAAAAAGGTGTTACTTTCAGCTGTTATTTACATACATTATTACACTGTCTATTGGAGTCGAACTACCTTGGGAACATCAATAATGTATTGTACTTGCCAGAAAAAAAATTTTTTTTTTTAAATAGTTAATAAAATGTAGAAATGGAAGCGGAACTACGAAAACAATTGGGAAAATAGATCTATTACGTTATAACTACAACTACATACTCGCGAAAGGACACTAACACACGTAGACTCATACAGCCGCATTGCCTCTCACTTTTCCCGCACCCTGTCTCGCTCTGGGTGAAACAGCTATAGAAAACAGTGTTTCACACGCTTGCCCATCACTGAGTTTCCACGGTCCTGGAGGGGCCTCTTAATTTTTTCCAGCAATGCGGCTTGATTTTTACTGGACGGACTGTTGTTTCTCTACCGTGTTGGTTTCTGGGCAGCTTTGAGGGCTCGCGAGGCCGCATCATTAACTACGTCAGTGTTTGTCTAAGGCCACGAAGTAGGCCAAGACTTCAGGGTTACTGTTTGTTATATGATGATGTCCATGATAAAATATAACCAATACCAATACATATAATTCTTACTGTTATTCATTATTATAATAGAAATTATGTCAAAACTTACTGATGTCAATGAAATTATAATGGTGGCGTTAACATTTCTGTTTTTAAATCACGATAGAGAAGTTTGATTTAAAAAACCGGCCACGTGCGAGTCGGACTCGCGCATCGAGGGTTCCGTACAAGCTTGTAAGAGGGGAAAATGTCTTGACAGACAGACAGACGGACAACAAAGTGATCCTATATTGGTTCTGCTTTTTCCTTTTGAGGTAAGGAACCCTCAAAACACACACCACCTCACCCTTTGACATTTACACTCCCATAACATACTTGAACCGCACACGCAACAATTCGACGAGTTGGGCAGCAAAAATGCAGTATACATAACTGCGGTGTGCGAGCCACAGGTTACACAGTACGACCTAAAGGAGTGGCGGCGTCCTTTCAGGAATTCGTCCTCAAACCTGAACTGGGGTCTACTTTGAACTAAGATACAGAGCAGCTACCACGAGTGCTCATGTCACTGTCACTGAAAGTGATAAGTTGGATAAACAACCTTACTACTATAGTATTCGGATACATGACAGACGTCCGGCAGACGTCCGGCACAGCTTTTTTGCACTCGTGGTAGCTACTCAGGTCAACACTACAGGGTGCACTCCAAGTCGATAGCGGAATTTTAAGTAGGCTGTCTGCTGATCAATACAAACAACTTGTACTAGGTGGCGAAAAAAATGGAGCGAAAAAATTATCAGCTGTTTCATACATTTGAGTCGACCTTTTGTATGGAACGGCAGAATTTTTTTTGCTCCATTTTTTTAGCCACTTAGTATAAGTTGTTTGTATTGATCAGTAGACAGTCTACTTAAAGTTCCGCTATCGACTTAGAGTGCACCCTGTAGTTTAGGAGTTGGGGGTATCCCTAATTTGCTTAAAATCCTCACAATGTTCTGTAACGGATTAGCCTTTTTGCTAAAATAAACTTCTTATTTTTTTTACTGAAAATATGAAGTTTATTACTGAGGGGTCGCGGCATCGCTTGTGATTTTTTAGTAATAGTTCCACTCGCTAACCGTGTACGAAATCAGCGTGAGGTCTGACGTTATCCTATTTTTTTACCCTTAAATAACTCTTAAATAAATGATGATGATGAGTATTTTTTTGGTGTATCGTAAAATGATCCCTTTCTCTTACAAGTTTGATCTATTTCAGAGTAGAGGCTCTGCCGGATCACGGTCCGGCATGCCCGGCGGTCGCAATACGGCCTTTCAACCTCCACCGTGCGCCTACGTGTTGCGTTATCCTTCACATTCTTTCACAAATTTTGCTATCAACTAAGCATTTTTCCTGGCCTGGCTTAATTTCCTTATACACCGTGGAATTTTAGTGGTTTTAAAGCCGAAGGTATTTTGTTGCACTGGTGATTCTGAGCCAAATTCCAAAATTTTACTTCAAAACGAGCGAAAAAAAAAGCACTTCCCAATACAAACGGCTATCGCCAATCGACACCGTTTGTATGGAGAAGTGAATTTTTTTTTCGCACGTTTTGGAATGAAATTTTGTAGTTTGGCTCAGAATCACCAGTGCAACAAAATACCTTCGGCTTTAAAACCACTAAAATTGCACGGAGTAGTTACATTTATCTTTGAAAAGATAGATAGAAAGAGAACTCTTTATTGCACAACAGAAAGAATATTACAGATAACTTTTACAACAAAAATATAGTACAAATGGCGGCCTTATCGCTATAAGCGATCTAGCGAAAAGGATCGTGATTATGATTATGTATGACTTCACATTTTGAATTACAGTAAGAGTAAACTACAACTCGTACACTACAGCTATAGTTTGCCTTGTTTTTTTTAAACGGCTATCCCCCAGTGTCCCTTACATTAACAAACTGTTAATTGCCAATTGTTATTATTTTTCGTCGCTGAGTTACAAATAGGAGCAGAAGAGACGTGGAGGGGCTAGAAAGTTTAAAGAATAATATACGTTCAATAAAAATACAAGAATAGGTAAAAGTAAGGTATTAGTAGACTTTTTTGACACTGTAGTATTTTAGTTGATACATTTTCATACGAACACTGTGTGTGATCACATCACGCAAATATTAATAGTGCACGGCACACTCTTTAGAAATACTTACTGTATTTTCCATGTTTCAGTAAGCCGTGACAAAAGGTGTATTTTCACCTGTTCATTCACATCTTTGAAAACCGCACCCAAAGGGCGAAAAGGTAAACTTATTTGCATTTTCTACCTATAGAGAAAGTTAATTCTAGTCACCAACTTAATAAACGCGATGACGTGCAACGTGCAACCGACGAGATAGACAGGAAAAAAGTACAAAAAAAATCTGCTGTTTCCACATTTGGTGCAGTAAAGTTGGTGCTTACGGTATGGAACATCTTTTTTTTGCACTTTGGCCCCATATTAAAAATTGTTTGTATTTCGTGTAGATAGAACGTTCCGCAATAGAATTCAATTGCAGCATGGAGATATTAAAAGTCCAAGACCATACAACATAATATTATAGTTAGTACAGCTTGTACATTAAGTAGTTTGGAAACCAAAAAGTGTAGTAAAGACACGGAAGTCTGAGAACTTTCCTACCTAGTCCACGAAGACTCAATTAGATTGGTTACGAGTTACGACCTAAAAGCAAAGTTTGTCCATTGCTTTACTACTCAAAATACAATCCAGACGGTACAGAATATTAACTCAGTATTTTACGAGTCAATATTCTGTATTTCGCTAATGTGTACAGCTTGCGTAGCATAAGGCTGGGTTAGGCAATACATAAGGGGGTTATAACTATATGTATCTCACTCTTTTGTTTGACGTAGAGCGGGATAGACAGCCTTATGGTACGCTAGCAGGGGGATTGGTGTATATTGGCGGGCGATTGGCTATAGTGGCGCGCAATGGTGATGATTGGCATGGCCGTGGTTGGGCCAATGTGTACTGGGGGCTTTTACAGAAAGTTTGTTTGATCTATTTACTCGTCAATTCAACAAGAAAATCTGGCTTTAACTGGCAAAATACGACTAAAACTTTAAGCACCACTCGGGGATCGGACGGAACAAAAACTCTATTCTGTTGTGAATATTTTGTGGGCTTACGATGGTAAAGATTTTTATCGGTCTAGCACTTTTGCAGCTAGAATTCTACTCCCTACAGGAAAATCATGTTCAATTTTTATGGCGGTTAATGAAAAGATATGACTATTTTACAGCGATATATTTTTAGTAATTACCTTAAGGCAAGCTTTTAGATTATAAACGTTTTTATGTAGTTTTAGTTTTTTATATGACCCTTGTTTAAATAAAGTTATTTAAGCTTCAATTTAAATAAATTATGTATAAAAAAACCGACCAAGTGCGAGTCGGACTCGCGCACCGTACAAACTTGAAAGGGGGAAATGGTATATATTTTTTTCATTTTTCGTTTTAAATCGTTATAAACTATACATCATAAAATTAATTTAAAGTATGTTTTAGCTTGTGCTAATGAAGACCTGTCATATAATACCCCACATGATACGGTCGTCTCACTTTCAAATTTGCTATTATACTTTACCCCATTTTTTGTGACATAATTAAAATTTTGCATTTTTCAGATTATTTTCTTTGTGCTATAAGACACTGCTTCTTGCCAAACATGATTCTAGATCAACGGGAATTACCCTGTAGGTTTTGATTCCCTTGAAACATGCGGCCAAATGCTGCATAAACGATCGTATCTTTTGATTGCGTAAATGTACGTAGAAATTTGATTTTTTCACAGCTCCAAGGGACTGCACAGACCTAAGTATTTGATATCAATTTCAACAAAATACCTTTACGCGGTCTTGAGAAAGGGTCTTGACAGACAGACAGACGGGAAACAAAGTGATTCAATAATGGCTCCGTTATTTCGTTTTGAGGTACGGAACCCTAAAAATAAGAAAAAGCACGTTTCTCTTCATGAAAAACCGTGGCACTGAGAATTTCTTTCGACCTAAATGTAACGCTGTTTTTTGCCATTATTATGCATTTTGCTATCTCTTTGCACTACAGCGGAACAAATTAGCAAAGTAATTTTCGTGCGCTAAGCTGCCGCATTTGCATCTTTTAGCCTAACAAACAGAAATACTGTTTTGGGGCAAAAGAGTCAAAAAGTTTTGGCTCTCCTATGACGCTATCTATCGCTGCCAAATATGATGATTGCATAAGGTGTTTACATTTTAGTTTCACTAACGTAGACTTCCTCAGCCAGAGTTAAGTTTATTAACCTGGATCACAAATGGCAATAATCATAATATTAGAGCTTCCAAGCAATATCAGAGGCCTTTGCCAAGTTAGGTGGCCCAAAAAAAATATGACTTTCTTTTCATTCTTGAGTTTAAGGACCTCCTCAAGTACCTATGACAGGACCATTCTGTAAAACTTCCTATGCATTGTCTTTTATCGACCATACAGTCATCTCGTCAGTGCTCGGTTTGTGTATGAGCTGTTCTTGTGTGCTATTTATTTTGTTCTGTAGCTGTGAAAACTCTAAAATCTACAAATACATAGAAAACCGTGTATAAGTCTCTGTGGTATAAGTACGTTTCTACCGGCTCTCCCAAACACAACTGAGCCTGGTTAGTTAAAACGAAAACTAATTTAAACTGAGAGAGGAAACTGTTTAAACTAGGTACAAATTCGGATAAAGTTGAAGTGAAATAAACTACTCATTTAAACCTTAGAGTTTATTGAAACCCTACTATACAGGGTGTTAAAAGACCGCCAACAAAGCGGGAAACTAAGTATTGTCCTCACCATAAGGAACCTTTTTGCCCAAGGAACTATGCCTGGGAAATCAACGGTTTCCGAGATGATAAGGTGCAGAGTCGGACTTTTCAAAACTTTTTTTTTGCAGAAATGTATTCAGTATCTAATTCATAACATATCTTCTCAAGAAGCCATATCAAAATTATGAAAATTTCTTACAAAAACCGACGTTATAATTGCAACCCGCAATGTATTCTAAACATCGGCACTTCAAGCTTAAGTAACATACATTTATACCTACGCTTGCGCAATATGACTTCTGAGCGTTACACATCCATTGCGTGATAAAATATTTTTCAAAATTATAACCTAAAAACCCAAAATCATTTCTCAGCAATAATTTATCGAAAAAGTACTTTGTTTTGGTGGCTTTCGGGTCTGTTGGCGGTCTTTTAACACCCTGTATGTATTAGTAGAAAAGTGAATTCTCGAACGATGGAAATATAAAGTGCCATATTTTCAATCTCTGTCAGCGCGATAGGTGTAGGTAAATCATACTTTATCACGTGCTATTATAGTGAAATAGTGAAGCTCAATAATAGTCAAATAGTATTTTGCTTGGCAGGATTAGTAAAGGTGACAATCGCGAGAAGAGGTGAGAAGAGCATCCGGCTTGGCGGGAGGACAGACAGCGGACTAGAATAGGTCAATGGGTAGACCAAAAGCTCGATGGGTCGTGGGTGTCAAGACAGCGAGAGGATAATGGACAAGATTGGCTTTTGTTCGTAGGGGCTGGTTTGAAAGGGCTTTACTCATGGTTTGGATAGGGTGGTATTAATAGTCATCTGAGTTCACCTACTTGAGATCGATCTCAAGGAGGTAAATGTCAAGCCTTGGGTAATGTCAAACTTGAGTAGCTGTCTGCTTATTAATAGTCACGATCTTGAGATTGACATTGACATTAGCCGACTTGCTTGAGTGAGTCGACTTACTTGAGTCGACGCCATATTAATAGAGCCGACTTGAGCTCGGAATTGAGTGAGTCATTCATCTTTTGACAGTCCGTGACGTCTCAATTTCAATACAACGTGGTTTAGAGTACTAGGCATGCATAAAATGTTAAGAAGCTGTAAGATCACTTACTTGAGACCGGAGTCGCTGGCTTATTAATAGACACAATCTTACGTGAGTTCACCTACTTGAGACCAGACTTGCGACTGTCATTTCCAAGTGCAGGCGATAGCCGACTCAAGTTCGTGTTTTTCATTACCCGACTACGCAAAGCAAGAAAGGGAGTTATTTTCTTTGATAATTAATATACAAAAATGATGTTTAGTCAGCGCGCATCCAAAGCGAACCTACCGCAAGAAGCTGCAGCTTAACAATATACTTAGGACCATAGTCGACATCGGAAGTTACGTGGAAAGGGACCTTGTGGTGTGAAATAATTTGTCGTCGTCATTCGACCGGCACCTCTACCACATCGCTATGACTAGCCAGAAAAGTGTTTCTACCAGCCCGAGTTCTTCGAGCTGCAAAACTCCAGCAGCTCAGAGCCCCACAGTCATATTACCAAGAAAGAACTCCGAAGAGCTGAGGTTTAAAAAAATAAGCTGGTACTAAGTTTGAGTTTAGTTTGGTATATAGCCTCAGACGCTCCGGTTTCCTCACGATGTTTTCCTTCACAGTCAGGGAGTGGTATGTATGCGACTTTGAAATAAATTAATGTCATGGGTAGGGTACATGCCCTCATCGGGACTCGAACCAGGATCCGTCGATTCCGAGTCCATTGTTCTACCCATTATGCCACCACCGCGTCACCATCTAAAACTCAAATACTACCTATAAAGGCATGGTAGAATCAGAAGCTACGAGCTTGTACTTGGCCAAATACTGAAGTGTTGTCAAAATTAAGTTTTAATTTCAAAGAAAAACTACTTTTTGCAGGCTCCCATAATCTTGTAAGAAACTACACCACACACTTATAAAAAGGCAGAAAGTATATTTCAACTCTTTCCTTACTGAAAATCCGGGCTCTATTGCGTTTCACGAAAGAGTTCCCTTGACGAAACTCTTATTACGATGTAATAGGGACTATTTTTGTACAATCCAAGGGAATTGTTTCGTGAAACGCACGTACACACGACAACACGTCGACCTTTACACGCTAGCACTCTACTCGCTTACGTTACGGGCGACTTTACAACAAAAGTGTACACTTTGACGTGCTGTCGTGTGTACAATAGAATTTGAGTGCTGTAACGTGAATGACGTCATGTCAATGGTCTGAAGCACAGTCTGAAGGTATTAGGCGTGCATAAACATCCGGAATCTCTTATATGGCGATTGGTGACAGAAAGCTTCATGTAGTATGATACATATCATGTAGATGGCAGCACAACATACAATTCAAACCTCTTTACTCGTACCTAGTTTTTTTCAAAGCCCAGTTGGACCATAGAGGTTACTAGGCATGCATAAAATATAAAGCGGATATAGTAGGGAAAACTTGAGGGTGTGGTATCATTCAGACGAGTAGTAGGTATTTAGTAAATTAAGTTGATACTTGAAGATAAATCTGAATAGGGAAGACCTTAATTAATGTTACATAATTATCTTTTTTTTTTTTCTAATTGGAAAATAAACAAGCCTGGGAGAGTTGTAACATATTTATTAATACAATATTGTTTCCTAATCATCATCTAAAATTTCTACACCTGACATGAATTTGCGCTGAGTCGAGTATTCTTCCCCTCATTTTATGTGTTCATTCTCCACACATTATTCCAGGTTTCGGGACCAAAGCTGGTGTTTTAAAATTGCCTTGGTTTTTATCCCTCCTATCATAACGCCCTAACTTCGTCGATTATGCGTCGGACAGTAGGTACTTTCTGATTTTCCTGTAATCAAAATAAAACATTAATGTAGTAGAATGATGTGCGCAGCGATCAAACGTTAGGTTTGCAGTCGCTCTATAATTTATTATAAATTCGCTTGGCTAATTACTACTTTCTCTACGTAAACATAACCTCTAAAGTTATATTAAATGCGCAAAAAACGTTGATGATGGGGTATTTTAAAGACCTAACTGACGATATCTGTAACTTATATCGTAAACTAGACGATATCTGTAACTTGTATCGTGAACTATGTATATTTTATACAATTATAGTGAATAAATACCTGTCTTGTCAGCAACTCGTTTGTAGAGGTCATCCAACTGGGTCCGCTAGGTACTGAAGCTCGAAAAACGGAAGCTCGAATAACGGAAGCTCGAATGAACTGAAGCTCTCTGTTGGAAGTTTCCGGCATGATATTTTTCGGCCAAAATATTGAAAATAACCTCTCTGGCGCCACTTATTATCCATAACCGACTAAAACGTTCAATATACTGAAAATCACAAGAATTTACGAGACATTTTTATAATAATTATTTTCGTAGTTTGACTGATGTTTGACAATAGAAAAAGTATTTTCTTTTATTCGACAGTTCTGAAAACAGTGAAAAAAGTTGTTCACCTTACGAACCTCTTTGAAGGTGAAACTGAGGTTGTGGCTAGCCTCTTTCTAATGTATGGTAGCCTAGTACATTCTTTACTCAAGTCGTTGAAATAGTTCATTCTTGACCCAAGTCGAGGACTTGAGATCGGTCTCAAGTAAGCGCTGCTTTATTAATATGCTGAGTTACTCACTCAAGATCAAGCTCTCTGTTGCCAAAGTAACGAATAACAATGCTGAATAAAAATGGCTGAAGCGAGTCAGATCTGTTCCTTTTTGTCTAGACCAGGGTGCCGCTACAAAATTGTGTCGTCATATTGAACGAGCGATCGAAGTATGTTTGTATGTTTGTATGTATGAATGATTGTGTCGTCATAAAAATATAAAGGCGGCTTAATGGAATTAAAATAATTTTAAAATTCTAACATCCAAATCCAAATCGGACGAAGAGTGGATATGGGGTTAGCAAAAAGTTAGTCATCCTGAGTTCACAGTTCGGGGTGAACCACTAGTTATTATAATCGAGTACCTATTTGGAGTAGAGTTCGTGTTATATCTTGTAACATCACTTTTATGTTTGTGGAATCCTGGACTATTATAGAAATGACAAGTGGACAACTGAATAACACCGGACCATGGACAATTTTATGGACCAAAAGGAGGCCAAACTCAGGTTGTGCCTTTTCGAATAGTCTCTTTATAATGTATGGGCGCCTAGTACTTTTGAGTTGGGTTTAAGCTTTTTGACCACATTTTGAACTTTAAATGGTATCATTCGTTCAAATAGTTCATTCTTTACTCAAGTCGAGGACTCAAGTTCGCGCCTAAGATAGGTTTATTAATAAGCCAATGTCTCAAGTCGGTGATTTTTGTTTTCTGAGTTCACCTACTTGAGACCGATCTCAAGTAGGTGATCTCAGAGGACTATTAATACCAGCCTGTTGTAGATGGAAACATTGTACGCAGTTGGTTTATAACCACCGGTGAAACTTTCAGCAAATAGCGAACATTCTCCGTCAAATGGAGCATAAACAACCGCACTACCGTCCCCACAAACACGTAGGGAAAGTCACAAAAACTTCGTGTATTTGTTAATCAGCAAATTAATTAAGTAAAGGGCTCCGCTCACATCCCTGGGGTCGCGGCTACGAGTTTATTTGTGTAACCTACCTCTAAATAGGTGTGTATTAAGGACTAGGTTAGGTTAAGTCCAGATTTTCTGCCTAAAGTCAACTAAAGAGTCAGTAAATCACGGATGTATTTTAGAAAGGTGGGAAATGCAGTTAGTAATAAATGTTGTTCTAGAACATTTTCAGCCAGGCAAGTTAGTAAATCTTCCTACAGTCTGGACTCTGGACCCCAGGGACTCCTGTATACGGACCCGCCTCCACTCCATGCTGCTGGCTTTGTTCCCGGATCTACTGAGCACTGAATAAAAACTATGGAAGGACCGTTTGAAGAGCACAATTGAAAGAGGCTAACTGCGAGTATAGCTAAAATTAAACTCTAAATTCACAAATAAAAGTTTGGCTTGGACCCGAGTTGCGTGTACGGGCGGGTTGCGGGAAGGCGAACGGCTGGTTTTAGCCAAAAACGCATAAAAAATTGGCGGACCGACGACTGCGCCGTTCGTCGTCAAGGTTACCTTTACCTTTCACCGTATAGCACTTCGAGCGCACACAATACCATTACCAAAATAAAATTTATTTCCTAGAATTTCCAATGAGCATTTCGTCTGAAAAGATGAACGCATAATAGGATGGTGGAGATAGTGCAAACTTCTCACACACGTGCGCCGTGTGCCCCCGTCCGTAAGACGATTATGGTTGAAATATTGGCATCTACAGTTACGGCAGCTCGGTAGCTCGCCACCGGCCCAGTTGCCTGAGGTTGCGCATTTTAGTCCTACTCCGAGCGAATATTTTAACCTCATAATAAATCTTATAGGTGAGTGGTTTAGAAAATCTAAAAGTTATTTTAAACATTTATAATAAGTTGACAAAATTCACTCGGGACAGGACTTGAACCCGCAATCTCTCGCATACCGTGCAGGCGCTCTACCAATTGAGCTACCGAGTCAAGTAACTGTCGATGCGAATTTCTTTAACTAGTCTCCGTTTAATGGACGGGGGGCGCCACCTGGTGTGATTAGTTTGCACTAATCTACACCAATATTCCCGGGTTAGTGCTTTAGAAAAAAAAAAGTGGCTAAAAGTTATTCCTAAAATATTGGTGGCTGGGTGGTGTTTGTCCTTCTAGGATAGGACCCTGTTAGAGGAAATGGAACCTGTTTCCCTGGCGCGAAACTTTCCCTGTTTCCCATTATTGATCTGTGGAGACTTGGAGAGTCTGTGCTTGCGGCTACTTTGTCATTGATAGCGGTCGGTCGTTAACTTTTGTCTCAGTGCACTTTGGACTTGGCTTCTTGTTTCTCGAACTGTCCTTTTATGTTTATACATATATCGGGCAGGAGATAAAGTGACGCGGTAATGTTAGACAAGGAAATATTAGGGCTAAATTAAATGTTAAAGATATTAATTTCATGGGATCCTTATTAATCTAAGTATAACTTCCATTTTACGCGTGTTTAAAACAGCTATCATGTTCATGACTTTTTAAACGAAAAAAAAGGAGACTATTTCTTAATAAAATGCAAGATTTTCTTCATCAAATCCAATCAAACCAAATTAATAGGCAACCTCCCTGAAAACAATTGAAACAGAAATAAAACCAACGGGGAAGAAAGAAAAGGAAGCGAATCCTATCGGCAAAGTAATAGAAGAATCGATCAGGTCGGGATCGTCACGAAGAAATCGAATCTATTGACGAACAAATGAGAAGTGCCCGCTCCCGTTCGGTCGGTAAGGAATGCCTATTCCGCTTGAGCCCACCCATTCACATAATGTATTCTATCCTTTATTGCTCGAAATATTCACAGTTGAAGTAGAGAGGAAGGAATTTGAGGAATCCGGAGCAGCGCCTAGGACTTGCGACCAGAGATGGGTAAATGCCCGGGTTAAAATCCACCGCTGGATTAAAATCCATTTCTGCCCAATAAATGCCGGGCATTTATAATAAACGCCGGGCGGAAATGAAATTAATTTTGTCCTTACATTCGGTGCATAATCGGTAACAAAAGAAGCTACAAACAGGTGAAATACGAACTTAATTTAAATGTTTGAACATGAAACCACATGTGAAGATTATTAAATGAGAAAAGAGAAAAAAAGTAGGGAATGGACAAAATTGTAAAAGAAAAAATGTTGGCGAGAGTTTGAAATTACCCTGTGAGTGACGGTTTCCTATCGTATCATCGAATGTCTTTTCACCGAATATCGTTTTATCGACAACGAATCACCGAATGGTCGGATCATCGAAAGGTTCGTTTTATCGAACGTTCTACTTTATTATTTTAATATAACTCTTATTGGAAATTATATGATGTGATGGATGAGTAAGTGAGTTTCAAGCAATATTATGCATTGTGTGAGGTTTACAAGCTAAAATTTAACATTGGTTCACCTAAAGACAGTAGCGTGGCGAGAAAATATTTTTTTTTTCAGATTCGTTACAGGTTTGATTTCCAGTGGCAGCATGTAATAGTGACTTTACACTTGTTTTGGTTTCCTTACCCGAAGGGTGCTAAACGGGACTTACAAACTCTGCCTTTGCTGTCTGTCTATCTGTCCTACCTGTGTAGTGACAATACTTGCTGATGAAGGGAAAATCGTGAGGAAACCTGAACGTCGGGCATATACTTAACGCGAAAAACGTGAATCCGCAGTGGGCACGCGCGTGGTGGGACATTTGAATAGGTACTGCCGGGTGGCAGCTTGTGAAACGACTGTTGTAGTAGGTACCTACTGGGCTACTACTGCTCTAGCTCTAAATATTGGTAAAGGGCATTTGATAAAACGACCTATTCGATGAAGTGTACCATCGGTGATCCGACCTTTCGGTGATCCGTTGTCGATGAAACTACATTCGGTGAAAAGACATTCGATGATACGATAGGAATCTCCTACTGATACCTTGATACCCGTTGGGGAAGTCATTGCTAAGGTATGCTTTCAAAGTATGCAAAACACTAAAGTTGCCCTTCATACCTTGGCTGTCCACGAAAAGGCTAGGTACACACTTACCAATGGAGGATAACCCAAATCAGCACTACTAGACGAAGATTTTTGTAAAATGTTGAAAAAATGCCACCTGTTTCAGGAACCCATTACAGAGGCTATAATACGTCTAGAATCCAATCAAAAAACCATAAAGATTTTTTAACTTTACAAAACATGCATTCCAATTTTCAAGTTACTTTTCTGTTTGCCAGAAGTAACAAAAGTTGAAAACGAAGTCAAGGAAACAAAACTAGACGTTGTTGATGTGAGCTCTGCATGATAACGCCTTCTAAGTGAGAGATATCCAATAACGAACACCTAGGTATTAAATAAAAGTATCATACTCTGACACGCACGTCCTATCCTGTAGCGGACGGACTGTAGGTAAGTTGATGGTTCACAGAATAGAAAAACAATCACCCTAAGCTATACACTGCACTGCATACAAAAATATCGGAATAGTTAACAGTGTCCATCTTGTGCTTGAGGTCTAGGGTCAGCTATTTAGTGATATAGACTAAAATGGACTTCAAATTTTAAATTACTGTTTTAGTGAAATCAAACTTTTTTGACGGGAAATGCTTGGGTAGGCGCTAGGAACACTTAGTGCTGGAATACACATCGTTTTTGAAATATGAGATCTTGAAAGAAAAACTTATTCTGTCGGGCGTCGGGAAACTACAGGGTGCACTCTAAGTCGATAGCGGAACTTTAAGTGGGCTATCTACTGATCAATACAAACGACTTGTACTAGGCGGCGAAAAAAATGGAGTGAAAAAAATATCAGCCGTTCCATACAAAAGGTCGACTCAGAACTGCGCCAAATGTATGAAACAGCTGATATTTTTTTCGCTCCATTTTTGTCGCCACCTAGTACAAGTTGTTTGTATTGATCAGTATACAGCCTACTTAAAGTTCCGCTATCGACTTAGAGTGCACCCTGTAGTAACTGGGTAGCTTTGGAGGTGTTTTTTTTTATGGGAATCGATTGGGTAGGTCCTAGGAAGCAAAAAAGGTCCCGTGACTTGGTGCCGGGTAACGTACCATTTTTGGGTACCTAATAAGGTTTTGATAAAAAAAAATACATAACTCAAAAACAGTGCGTTTCCCGGCATCAAGTTACAGGACTTTTTTTGCTCTCCAGAACTTAACCAATCAGTAACCGGTCAAAAAAATATATATATTAATTTTATTTGTAAAAAATTCTAAGTTTTCGGCCCATAGCGCCCCCACCACTACACCGCAACCAATTTTCTTTCCTATTATCGTCATTTAATATTTTCCGAATAAGGTTATGTAAACAAAAAAGCAATTTGTAGTGAATTTCTATTTATGCCCGCCGAAATGGGCAAAAATCCATTTCTGCCCGATTTTAACCCTTTCTGCCCGATTAAAATCGTTTGGGCAGAAAAGGCAGAAATTCATCGCCCATCTCTGCTTGCGACCCAGGTGTAGATTTATGGGGCCCCGTTACGATGCACATCAACGCTCACCTTCACTGCCCGAGCTCCTCTTCCTAAATCTCATTAATCTTCATAGAGATCCACATAATATGTACCGTAATTGCGGTCCGTATATGCGCGATCCAAGAACGCTGGTTTGGACGCCGTTCAGAACGGTACAGCGGCGTTACGGGCCGTAACAAAGTAACAACATACCATTCCCAACAGCGTGAAAACCAGGGGCTGTGAAGTCTGTAACGCAATGGCGAGTCGATAGGTTCCTAGTAGAAGGACAAAACCGGGTTTTCCTCGTTTTAGCGAACTAATCCTCTAGAGTTAGAATAAGAAGATTATTTGAAAAACATTAAAAGGACATTAATACTTATAATTATCGTTATTTAAGCCTACAACTGGGAGCCTATCGAAGCAGCATTGACCCAGCTTTATACCGATATGTTATAATGTATTGGAACACAGGTCCCCGGTAACTTTTTTCTTCTGTCAATGAAAGCTGGTAAGGCACTCTGTCTTGATGCGGATACAAGCTGGAAAACAACAAAACAACGGTTGTTTGTGCAAAGTTCCGCACATGTTTGACGGTCTAGTAAATACGTGATGAATGGAGGAATTTGGAGTCTTCAAAACAAAGGTGGTCTGAGGTCGTGGCCGTGGTCAGATATAGCGGTGCTCAAATCGATTCGAGTAGATTAAGTTCAATTTGAAAATCCTGGTACCTACTTAGATCATCAATATCAACCCAAATCCGCAATAGCACGTAACATTTCCAAACTAACTAAGGCCTTTGCATCTACGTAATGAGATATATAAATACAGCGTCCAGTGGCACCTTCAGTCACACTAGATGGGAGAAGAGACCACTAGGCGCAGCAGTGCCTGAGACATTGTTTTAGATAGAGTAGGCTTACCCAGCATCTAAACTAGCATGCATAATATACAGAGGGCGTGTTGAAATGGGTCAAGGAATCATGTCTAGATGGATTCCATTTATTTAATAATATAATAATACTTCAAAACGTCAAAGATAAATCAATAACAAACTCTCTTTCCATACGTCCGTGTTACTGTCACCATAATATCTTGCAACTCTTGCAAAACTGTAACTGAAGAGCCATCGAATAAACGGCTCTTTAGTGGCAACAATTCCACTAGTAAGTTCGATCAAACACAGGGAAAATTTACATAGGAACGACACAAGTTATATTAGCAAAGTCCAACCCTCGCTCAGGATTCCGAAGCCAGATATCAACAGGCTGCCGACAAAGGTGCGTACACACTAGCCTAGTAAGGCAGCGTATACACTCGGCTCACTGAAACGGGTCGGATTTACCGGATAACGCGTTTTGTTATCCGGGTGTACGGACATCCTATGGGTATTACCAGGTGGCTTTGTTTGTACTTTTCTTTTCTTGTAACTTTCTATCTACACAAAAGAAACAAAAAAAAACCGACTGCATCACAGTCTTAGCAGGCGGGACCATTTGGTGCACGTTTCATCTAACTGACATAAATATTTTATTATGACAATTCGGTATAGATTGCGTAGTCGATTTGACATGAGGTTACAAAAAAGGTTTGTTTAAAGACCGACCTATCAATGAACATCGAATTGTCATAATAAAATATTTATGTCAGTTATATGAAACGCGGGCTTGATGTTTGAACCTAGATCTGATTTGGATTGGTACCGCCTGATGCAGTCGGTTATTTTGTTATTTATCAGTTTTTTTTTAATTTCTTGTTTTTAGGTTTTTTTTCAAATATTTTCACAATCGTCAATCAAAGATCTTTAATTTGATACCTATATATTTTTGAACGAGCGAGCGAAGCGAGCGAAGTTCTCCGAGTCTACTGGAACAATCCGGAGTTTGTATGTATGTATGTATGTATGTATGTATGTATGTATGTATGTATGTATGTATGAATGTTCGTTCGATGATAACTTGGGTAAATTAAGTCGGATCGTTATGAAATTTGGTAGGCAGGTAAATGAGGCCAAGAGAATTTTTAAGTTCGAACATGAGCCAAATCGGTCGAGGGGTTGCTGAGATATGGGGTCGCGAGTTCATAGTTCGTGGCGAACCACTAGTTTATTTTATTTCAAATAAAAAATATATATCAAAATGATAACCTAAAAAACCAAAATCATTTCCCAGCAATAATTTATCGAAAAAGTACTTTGTTTTGGTGTCTACTACGCGTGGCTTTCGGGTCTGTTGGCGGTCTTTTAACACCCTATATAGCGGCAAGCCCAATCCAGCGACACCTCATTTGTTCAAATCGGTACAGGCTGTAGGTGGGAACATGGGAACGGACTTACGTGCATACATACAATCATGACGGTGAAAAACATAACCCTCCTTTGGACAGTTCGGGTAAACAGTCGGGTAACTGTTACGAAGAACATTGCACAATACTTACCGTACAAAGAACTAGTTTTAAACTAAATAATATGCAGCTTTTGTAATGGCGCTTGTTATCATCACTAAGGGCCTAGCCATATCTCACGGAATTCACATCTTCCGTCATAATCACATCATACTAATACAACGTGTTACAAAACATCCAAACTATTTTTATAGGGTGTAACCTACTGGTCAACGGGGTGTCAATTCTGTAAAAAAAAAATCTGCAAAAAAAAAACTTTTGTTTTTGGTATTAGCTCAATTTTAAAAATAAGTTTGTGTGTGTAGGTGCATTTGCATAGCTTTGAGGTGATAATTGTAAAAGACAGTGAAAACAATATTAAAAAAAAAACTTTATTGTAATTCTTATTTTATTTTGGATGCATGATTATGTTGAATTCTGTTTAAGAAATACCTTTGTGAATTTTCAATAATACTTTTCTCCCGCCTTCTTTATTAATTTAAAAATCAACGGATTTCACATTTCTTGTTTAAAAAATAATATTACTGAACTACTGCTTTATCCGAAGTTCAGTAATTTTTTTTTTATTGCTAGGAATATGAAATCAAAAGTGTGTCCACATGTCGATAGCTTCATTATCTATGTCTGCAACTATATTTTATCGTCAAAAGTTGGATCATTCTCTTACAATCAATTAAAATGTTGAAAAGTGCGAGCGAGAGAGCTGCAGAGCTCCAGGGGATTCTTAAGGGTGGACGATAGCAACGTGGCGGGAAATTCAAAAATTTCACAGCTTTTTACATTTTGTAGCTAAACTGAGCTATTTTTGTTCACTGCTTCGTAGACCAGAACACATAATCCGCTGAATGATTGTTGTTCTGTTGTTTACAATAAAGAAAAGAATACTGTTTTATTGCCGCGAACGAAAAATCGCTGAACAAAAATAGCTCAGTTTAGCTACAAAATGTAAAAAACTGTAAAAATTTTGAATTTTCCGCCACGCTGCTATCTTCCAGTCTTAAGCAAGCCACGTGCCAACACTGCTAACTAAAAGGCAGCCCATGTGACATCTCGTCATGCCGGCGGCGGCGTTAGGGGCACTTCACACTCGCGCCGCGACTTGACCTACTTGCACTGTCACGTGACCCAGCCACCGACTCGCCCGAGTCACCCGGCTCTGTGATGAGTACAGTCACAGAAGATGGAAGAGCAGTAACCTACCTCGGCCGTGTCCTTGACATAACTAGTAGTTAGCCCCGAAATGTAAACACGGGATGAACTTTACACCCCATACCTCGGCAATCCTTTGACCGCTTTAGCTCTTGTTTCAAATAAAAATTGCTTTTCATTTACTCGTCTACCATGTTACCGCCTATCACGACGTTCCGACCAACGATACTCAAGTTATCTTCGAGCGACCATCCATACATACATTGTACAAATATACATACAAACGCCGGATTGTTAAAGTACCTAGACTCACTCGCTCGCCCGCTCGTGCCCACTCGGTCGGAAAACATTCGTTACCTACGACGACCGTCCATACTGTGGCGATGGCGTTTAGGATAGCTCGTGATTCGACGGTATAAAGCGGGTTTCAGCCATTTGCATGTAGATAGAATACTGCATTCTTCTGTTGCTGTGGAAGAATGAAACACTCAACAGTTGACTTTCGCGGTGATGTTGGCACCGCTGTCAAAAGACATATAGCGCTTCTTATTATGATATTTTTAAATCTTTTGGCAACTAAACCTTTTGGGGATACTGTTTATTATTAGATGACTCATGCAACATTCAGTAGCACCTCCACTTTTATACCGGATACACTACAACTCTAGTCTAATGAATTGGTGCTTCTGTTTACCAGCGGGGGTAGCATGACTTTTATCGAGGCGGATTTATCCAACAAAATGGCGGTTTATCAGCATTTTTGACGTCTAAAGTGGGTTATATATCGTCAAAAGCGATATATAACCCACTATAGACGTCAAAAATACTGATAAACCGCCATTTTGTTGGATAAATCCGCCTCGATAAAAGTCATGCTACGGGGACTGGTTCAGTCAGCGTGGCGGGAAAGCCAATTTTTTCACAGTTTTTTCAACTTTGAATAAACTGAGCAATTTTTGTTTCACGAAAGTAAAATTGTGTACTTTTAATTATTGTAAACAACAGAACAACAATAATTAGCTACGAAATTGAAAAATCCGTGAAAATTGCGCATTTCCCAAATTGTGCTCTTGAATCTACTACTTCAGTTGACCCTTAAGATCGCACGATTATGTTGATATTTTTCCTGTAAGTTGTATTTCTCGCTTTCCAATTACACGGGGCCTTAGTCGTTGTGACATTACCAGCTGCTGTTCGTTCAGTGTTCAACTATAAATCACGATGCATTCAGTTTGCGCAAAGTTTTAATTGGTCTGTCTTTCGTCGCTTGATGGAGAACCAAAAAAAGTACGGAGAGCTAATTGATGTACCTACACGATGTCTGCGCAAAAAATAAATAAGGTATTAATGATATTATTTTCCCACAGCAGAATCGATTTTTTTCTTCGGAGACTTATAGATAAAAAGTTTCTATATTTTTCTCCGCTAGTTATCAAAGCCGGATTTAATACTGTAACGGTGCACACAACCGTTCACACCTCATTTGCTTTCATCTTTCATGAATTTACTCTCAACCTTTCATAATTTTTGAATTTTAAGTATTTTTTTTTATCAGATTCATTCAAATTTTCTGACTAATTCCATATTCAGCTTTCGGATACAAAACACCTGCTACTAATCATTGAATATTATATTACCTTTAAAATTAATTTCTCTACGCAGTCTATGTTTAAACAGATAATAAAACAAATACAGTGTTTGTGCAGCAATTTTTATTTCAGCTACAACGCTTAAATAATACGAAATTAAGGTCAGTTATGACGAATGTGTACGAGTAGGTAAAGATAATCTGCAAATTGCATTAAAAAAATCAAAAATTTTGCGCGGTTTTATCGCTTCTTCTTACCTAAGGAAAGGGTCGGCGATTGTGAGGTGTTAATTTGAGCTCTTGTATTTTATATCCGTTAGTTAACGGGGCACTCGGCCGACTGCCAAGTTTAGCAGTCGGCACGTCGTCTTTGAATTTTTCAATCTATGAGGGAAAAAGTAACTTGGTTTAAGTTTTATTTTAACTTACAGGCAATTTGAGTGAAATATTCCTGCTACAATTCATTTAACATTCAGGTGAGATTTCAGTTTCAAATTAGCATACCTATCTCATAAACCCATTTTGATAAAACATATCTGAGAACAAAACCTGCTTCCAAATAAAATAAAACGCATCCATATCGGTTCACCCGTTTAAGAGCTACGGTGCCACAGACAGACAGACAGACACATAGACAGACCGACACACACACAGACCCACACAAACTTATTTTAATTAATTTTTGGTCGGGGGTTAAAAAAGATGAAGTTTTTTTGCATTGGCGGCACTATTGTGCCTAAACCACTCTGATTGTATAAAGAGTTATCTGCCCATATAAACTTTTTCAGACATCGACATTTTTTCCCTTGGCATTCCTCCACCACCATTTCGCGTTTAAAACAAACCTCCCTGCGAATCCTACAATCTAAACAGACGATTTTATTTACAGTTACCGTAATTGGGGGCTCCAGATGTAAATCCCGCCATTCATTAGTGGGAAGACCCGCCGGAGCCCTAACAAGCAATTGACGAGGGAGATTTGTCTGCACTACGGCCTCCGAGTGTTGTATGCCCGAGGCTATTTGCAAAGACGCGCCGCACACTTGGTATAATGTCTACAGGGTGCAATCGAATTCGATAGCAGAACTTTCAATAGCCCTGTCTACTGATCACTACAAACTACTTGTGCTAGGTGGCAAAACAATTTAGCAAAAAAAAAATCTGCTGTTCCATACATAAGGCAGACACAATTACTGCACCAAATGTATGGAACAGCAGATATTTTTTACGCCCATTTTTTTTGCCACCTAGTAGGTACAAGTTGTTTGTACAAATCAGTAGACAGGCTACTTAAAGTTCCGCTATCGAATTCGATTGCACCCTGTAGTGCTGTGTGCTTGTTCTGTAAAAAACTACTCCTCAAAACTGGTTTAAAATAAATTATTTTTTTTCGACATTTTTATTTTTATTTTCCCGCAAATAAACCGATTTTGAGGAGTACTTAGCAACTGTGCGGTTTTTTTACATAATAAGCAAAGGTGAAAATAGAAACAACGGATTTTAGCTAGATCGATTTTTCGCTCCCGAAAATCCCTATATTATTACAACTTCAGTCGAAATCGTTAGATTTTTCAAGAACGTGATTAGAAACATCCTACGCCACTATTCTCAAAAAAATCTACTCAACCGTTGAGCGTCAAAACACTCGAAAATAGCCCTTTTCAATGAACAATATTTTTTTTCACATTTAAAAACGGTTATTTCGGGATATTTATGAAGATGAGCTCTTATTTTGTCGCGGTGTCTGTAATAATAAAATTTTGCAAGATAAATTTGACCCAGCTGAAATTTGGCAGTAAGTACTTTTGGTTTGTTTGATAAACAATCTTGATATGTCTTGATTTGATCCTCTTTTTGGTCTACTCTTCTACTCTACATAATGCGTGAAGTCACGCCTTCGTGGGCTGCCACAGCTATGTGTACGACGCTTGAGTGAATTTCTCGCAAATACACACCGATTGATTTTGTCTCGATGCGGGCTGAGAACGCTTCAGGCGATCGAGGGCCTATCGCGAAGTGAACACAACGGTGAGAATCCATCTTTAAAGGGATCCTTTTTAAAAATGAGAATGAATTTCTGCACAAATAAAATTGAAAATCCGTTGTCATCATCGTGCTGTATAAATAAATAGAAATCTACGTAGTGAGATGATTTATACAGCGTCCAGTGGCACCTTCACATACACTAGATGGGTGAAGTGACCACTCGGACTCTGCAGTACCTAGGACATTAGGAGTAGGCTTGCCCAGCACCTGACAGCAGTACCATCCTGTCAGCCTAGTTCACAATAAAGAAGTCAATACGTGCGGAGCCAACTAAGCAAAGAGCAATTTCTGTATGATTTGTTTTTGTACTGTCAAAGATACGCTACTTAGGCTTAAGTTCCAAAAGGTTTTCGATTGATGTTCACACAACAGCACGTCAGAGTGTACACTTTCTTTGTAAAGTTGCCCGTAACGTAACCGAGTAGAGTGCTAGTGTGTAAGGGTCGACGCGCTGTCGTGTGTTCTTATGCGACGCATAGTAACAGCTAGAGTGGAGTATCCTAGCAAGTCGCGGACACTGATGACAATCCGTTTTGCTCGTGATATGCCTTCTGTTGATGGATGAGCCCGAGAGGTATTTGAATATCTTTTCGCATTACTTACTTTGATTGAAGTCTTTGATCTCTTTGTTACGACTTTATTGTTACGGTTAGAATTTTATTGTCTTTCAGTTTGAATTTAGGCAGATATTTTAATTTAATGCTTTTACAAAGTTAATTAGTACGTTGCTCTGTGTTAAAAAAAAAACATTCGTAACCTCCAGACAAAAAAGTTTAAAATTATTCCCGGTTATTTTGAAGTAAGTTTATTTTTTGATTAAATATTGGTTAAACAGATAAATAAAGTGCCAAAACTAAGCTTTAGTCACGTAGTGTAGACAAGATGAGCGTGAGACTTCTAGGTCTTATTATGCTTGGCGCAAAGCATTATTATACGCATAGTCAGGAGGCCACGCAGGAGAATTTGTATGTAGCACGATGAATGCGCCCAGTATGTTTTGGCACTAAATAAAAAAGGTAAGGCTGAAAATTTTGATGCGCCACCGGCGTGCTGATATGTTTCGTTCCGATGAACAATTCGATTTCCGATTTTTTGGGTGGACATTGCTTTTTCTGCATTTCGAGGCAATCGCACACTAGCCCATGTTGTTTTTAGACTTACGAGTATACTGGAGGATATTTTACGATTTCACAGATGTCACTTACTTAATTTGGATGGTATCTGACATCTTGATCAAAATTATGGAACCAAAATAACATTCGATGATAATATAAAGATTTTATAACATAAAGAAAATTGCCCGGGAGAGAACTTGAACCCGCAACGTCTGGTATGTCGAGAATCCGCAAGAGAATCAAAACTTATAGGGTACTTCCCGTAGAATCAAGAAATTTGGCACAAAGCAATGGCTTATTTATAGTACAAATTACGGAAAAATACGAAAACTGCAAAAGGTTATAGGTATTACGGCACTTAAAAAAAAAAATATTGGAGTGGCCGTATCATGTTGGGTACTGTATGAAAGGGCTTTATTAGGACAAGCAAAATTTTGTCAAATTCAAATAATATATTAGGTTTGCACGAGCACTATACATAATTTAAATACCACGAGCCCTGCAAAGGTCTCGAAACGTTGGAAAATGTTAAAAGTTAATAAAACGAGTGTTAAATCCGTTAAAAATTATGTTTAAATTAAATTCAAATTAATTTTACAATGTATAGTATTCAATTTATGACGTTAAATGTAAAATATACCATTGTCCCTTTTACAAGTGCTTTAGTCGGAGTCGCACTTTGCCGTTTTTTAAATGTATTGCAAATAAATGCCTAGAATGATGGTACGGAACATTCGGTGCGCGAGCCCCACTCGCACTTGGCTGGTTTTTTATTCTTTAAAGTCAGTCGTGAACTCCTCACGGTAATGTTAACATTTCTCAGGTATAATTCACTTACTTAAGTTGCTCCAGCTATCGTAATCGAATGAAGCACGTACTCAAGTTCCTTTCCTTTGCACTACAATACAATATATACGATTTACTTTGACAATAATTATTTTCAGAGAGTATTAATTATTATTTTCTAGAAAATATAAATTCAGTGTCGATTCTCACGCTACTGACGCTACCACACCCATAAGGGTAACAAAACACGAACGATTCACGCTATTGATCGTTAGAGCTTGTGCTCTTTAGGAATTTTGATGCATCGGTAACGTGAACAATCGAGTTAACGTTTTCGAGTAATTTATTGATGTTAATAAAACGTCCTTAGATTTCAAGCTCTTGGACCGTATACCGAACGTTGTAATAAGAAGCCGCACAAAAGTGGCAGACGTCGGAAAACGCATAACTTCTTTAAAGTGGAAGTGGGCAGGACACCTGGCGAGACGTACCGATGGCAGATGGACAAAGTCCATTGCGGAATGGCGACCCTGAGAGGGGAAGAGATCCGTTGGCAGACCACCAGCCAGACGGACGACATAGCCAAAGTAGCCGGAAAACAGTGGTCGCGCCTGGCGCAGGATCGTGAGAGGTGGCATATGCATGAAGAGGCCTTTACTCAGCAGTGGGTGCTAACAGGCTGATGATGATGATGATGATTAGATTTCAAGTATCCCCTAGTAACAACTATTACGTTACACAAAATCTGCATCGAGATCTTTCATTCAAATACCCAGAGGGTAGGAGCCAAAAACCGCTAGACTTATTGGATTCCACAAATAGAACCGCTTCTGCGTTATTGAATTCGTAGAGCTTCTAAAACGTCATACATAGTCGTCGAAGGCAATTTGTAGAGGTGCTACGAGAATTCGTAGCACCTCTACGCCGTAGCGGGCCGTGCGGATTTATCTGCTTCCTTCGATTTTTTACCAAAGTTTGTTTTTCAGGGGTATGCACCCATCTAGTGTGAGTAAAGGTTGCACTGGACGCTGTTCTAGCATTCAAGTGGTTACTACATCAATTTAATTAAATGTCGATACCACTCGACGCTGAGTAAAATATCTGACATATTTATACTTTAACGTACACTTGACATTTTAAGAATCCTAAGTGTATATTGGCTTAAGCTTTTTCAGAAGCTCAGTGACTAGCATTGTAGCACATTAGTGCATCCAGAGTTATTGTTCGCGCAACAATATCAATGGCCAGGCTGCCTGCATCGCAGTAACACAACTCCCCTCTGATTGCTAGCTTTCAACTAATCACGCTGCAATCAAGCGCTTCACCCGGATGGGGAACATTTGTTGGCCGCTGGAGCTCTCGTTAAAAAGAATGGCCACTGGCGAAAGCGAGCTTTACTACTTTGGTCTTCCGCAGGGTTTCTCAACCTGCGGGATCAGCCCCAGTTATTCTCTTAAATATCCACCATAAAAATAACCTATTTTAAATGTTAAAAAAAAAGTTCATTTCAATAAGGGCTATTTTCGAGTGTTTTGACGCTCAAAGGTTTAGTGGATTTTTCAGATAATAGAGGCGCTGCTGAAAAAATACCTACACCAAAGTTCTGGCAATATACTCGTAGCTGTAGCAGCGGTACTTACAGTTTTCAGTTTTGAAGTTGATTGGTGTATCGAGTGGTGACGAGGCTGGCATTTCACCCACAAAAACAATGCATTCAATATTTCAGTATTCCGAATAAAAATCGTGGAGTAAGATTGGTCTTGCGGATCCAGTGACATCTATTTCCATAAAGTACGATTATTATAATACGGTGGATTACTTGGGCTGATTTACACAGGGTTAGTCATATTATGACTGCAAACTCGAAGCAAGTCAACGCTTGCCGGACATAGTTATTTGTAGATACGGAACCCTAAACAAGATTCTCCTGCGGTATACATTCACGTCACGACTGAAGTATAAAACACCGTTTAAAAATGTTATCGGCCGTGGGTATATTTCCAATTTTATTGATTTTGCTCCGCCTGCTACATTGTAGTTTAACTTTTGTTCCATCACGATCGTAAACAAGTACTCTGCTGATATAATCTAACGAAATAGCCGGCATTGGGTATTTTGATGGCTACTTATTATTATGTTGGAAAGATAGTCCGAACACATAAAGTTGATAATAATTTCAGATTATTTGAAGTCATCTTGTAGTGACGTGAAGTTGAATAGGAGAAGTGACCACTCGGATACTCGGATGCTGTGGTGGCTGGAACATTTTTTAGATGGCTGACCCAGCATCTACACTTACCTGTCAGCCTTCTGATGGCCTAGTCTACTAGTCTGCAGGAAAGATAAGTCCTCCGACATTTTAGCTTCAAATTAGAATATCTCATATAAACTGCTTAACGGATTTTGATAAATCATATCTAAGATAATTTGCTAAAAAATCTGCTTTCAAATAAAAAAAACCGCATCCAAATGGATTCACCCGTTTAAAAGCTACGGTGCTACAGACAGTCAAACTTATAACACCCCTCTTTTTGGGTTGAGGGTTAAAAACGTGTGGAGCCAAGCAAGCCCCGGATTTTCTCACAACGTTTTCCTTCTCAGTTGGCAAGTGGTATTGCTACTACAACTTCACAAATGTAAAAGTTCTACAATCAAACCCATAATCGAGAACAAATAATGAACATGTAGGCATTTCTAATTCAATCCAAGCTCGCGGCAAGTCGGGCGGGCCGCTAAAATGCACCTTGGGTCACGGTCTGAGAATACAATTTCGAACAAAGTTGGCGTTTCAAAGGCTTTGCCGGTAAAAGCAGCGGTCAAGGGAGGGTAAACCGCCTGCTCCAGTGAGCCGAGTGTAGCGGTGATACAGTCACTATACCATCCATCATGTCCATATTTTAATTGAACGAGCGAGCGAAGCGAGCGAAGTTCTCCGAGTCTACTGGAACAATCCGGCGTTTGTATGTATGTATGTATGTATGTATGTATGTATGTTTGTATGTTTGTATGTTTGTATGTTTGTATGTTTGTATGTATGAATGTTCGTTCGACGATAACTTGGGTAATTTTTGTCGGATCGTCATGAAATTTGGTAGGCAGGTAAATGAAATTAAAAGAATTTTTAAGTTCGAACATGAGCAAAATCGGTAGTGGGGTTGCCGAGATATGGGATTGTTAAGTTTATATGGGATGAGAGAGGGCGCCACTGCTGCCTCTCAGTAACATTAAAATAGTGCTAAAAAGTGATTTTAAAAGTGATAAAAACGTAAATCTAATCAGTAAACAGTGAAAGCAGTGATAAAAACTAACAAAAGTGAACTATAAATACAAATTCTGTTTGGAAACAATATTGTGGATATCGGACGTAAAACTCAGTGGAAACAATAAAAATAAACTTTTACGGGTCGCGAAATAATCCGTAACAAGAACTCTTATTTTAATCCAATAAATCCAAAAATAATCAAAAATGTTGCTGATTGCTAAGGTCCAAAGTACACCAGATTAGAAAATACAAAACAGCGCCATCTATTTAAAAAAAAAAAATATATATATTGTTATTCTACTTCCTAACAGAGGGCGTGACAATTTTTTTTATCAGAGCCATCTAGTGTTCAAAATTATAAACCAAAAAGTCCTTATGCTCAACAATAGAGGTCGCTTTACTTCAAAACTACAAGAGAGTCCTATACAAAACTTAAAATGGAAGAAATACTAGATAAACTACAAAAAATCCAAAATGATCTAGAAGCACAAAAACTTGAAATAAGAAAAAGCGGCGAACAAGTTACAGAAAACATTCAAAGAATGTTTGGCAAAAAACTAAAAATGCTAGAAGAAAAATCTGAAAATCTTGAAAAACGAGTGGAAAATCAAGAGCGAAGACTGTAGGGGTGGGTCCAATTCTGTACCTCCTGGGAACCACACGGGGGTTATTATTATTATTATGGGGTCGCGAGTTCATAGTTCGGGGCGAACCACTAGTTATAATGGTTCTACCCAAGTGAGGGTAAGATGTTACAATTTCCATACAAATTTATATTTTTTTCATAGGCTGAAAACATAAATGCACTCTTAAGAGGGAACGCGAGCAGCCGCTGCTCCATACAAAAAGGGAGACCTGTTTCCTCCCTGGATAATTATTTTAGAGAAAATATGTTTATGCCATTCAATTTATATGTACCTCTGCCATGTCCCTATGTTTTCCTTTTTTTCTTATTTTAATTATTTTAATAAATAGAGACCTTTCAAAATTGCAAAATTTGGCCACTTATTTAAAACGCCTAATAAACATATTTAACAAATTGAAAACAAAAAATAGAAAACATACAGACATAGCCAAATTCCTTGTTATAACATATTAAAAATAAATTTTGAAATCGGTTCAGTTTTGGAAGAGGAAATAGGTCTCCCCCAGAAGCTGTTTTCGTCACTTTTTAATAGGTATTTTCAGTCCAAGCTGCAGTTGTCCCTTTCGAGCTCTATCCGCGGGGATTTGAGGGAGGGGAGGGTTGGACATATATTTACACGGTCAGAAAAGTGACGTGTCGTAGTCGATAACTTAGATATATCGACACTAGTGTTGTAAATCGATATCGATATTCTTTGCCGTTCAATATAAAAAAGGGGGAAAATGTTTTACTTCGTCGTTATCACATTATGACACCAACATTTTTATTTACTTGAGTCGACATCGTCGGTTGGTTTCGGGTATTAGCAAGAAGTTACAAAATAAACCTATATGTAAGCTTGCATTTTAATTTCGTTTTGGTGGGTTTATTATTTTGAGTACCTACTAAGTCATGGTCGAACCGGGTACCTCTTACTTCAGAGTCCACTAACGGTTAAGGAAAACATCGTGAGGAAACCCGCGGCTCAGTTGGCTCCACACGTATTGACCTGTCTTTCCTGTGGGCTTGGTCGACTAAACTGTCAGGATGGTATAGGTGCTTGGCAAGCCTACTCCATCTAAAGCAATGTCCCAGGCACTGCAGCGCCGAGTGGTCTCTTCACCTATCTAGTGTGAGTGAAGGTGCCACTGGGCGCTGTATAAATCATCTCATGACGTAGATGCAAAGGCCTTAGTTTTTTTTTAAGTCATGGTATCAGCGTTATCTTCTGCAGCTTCATACTTACTCTAGGTACGATGTGTCTTAACGAGGATTTGAACAATAAAGAACTTACATGAACATGCGATGTATTATTGGGTATAAACTTAGCCAAGACAGGCGTGTTTTTTACTATTTTTAGTTATGAAGGATCAAAAGATTCTGTGAAGGAAGGTAGTAAATGACCGCAACGACTTGGTGACAAAAATGCAGTTGTACTGCTTAAACCCGTGCAGGTAGGATTTAGGTCTATTTTTTTATTTCGAATCGATTAGGTAGGTCCTAGGAAGCAAAAAAGGTCCTATAACTTGGTGCAGGAAAACGCACCCTTTTTTTAGTTATGATGTCTAGAAAAAAAAATCTCAAAATAGAAGTGTGGGAAAACCAGTAACTGGGTTGCGATGGGGGTGATTTTTTTTTATGGAATTAGTTTGGGTAGGTTCTAAGAAGCAAAAACAATCCTTTAACTTGGTACCCATCGTTTTATGAGTTATGAGGACTTAAACAAAATACAAAAAATTTCAAGACCTCATAACTCGTAAACGGTGCGTTTCCCGGCACCAAGTCATAGGAACTTTTTTTGTTTCCTAGGACCTACTGAACCTTAAAGCCTCATAGGTAACTTCTAAACGTTGAAAAATCGCTGAACATACATGCGGGTGATTCGGGTACCCCTAGGGGTGCTCTATCTCTGGACTTCCGCTTGACACTATTTTTTGGGACACCCTGTATATTTAAATAACAACAATTATAATTTGGACCTAGGTAGACCAAAAGTTCGAGTTTACCGAAAGACATCCAGTATCCAGTACAAAATTGTTGAGAAATATGCCTTCTAAGATCGACAAAAAGTAAGGAAAAAAATTTAGTTGAGTTTAGACCTTTGGTACTGACTGAAATTTAATTCAAATACAATAAAACTTACACTTATTTCAATTTTATTTATTTGCCATAAATTACATGTGGTTTAACAAAGGTGTTCTTATGTAAGTAATTGTATCAATGTAATTTTACCAATTAGGTGTAGCAAGAGTAATTTTAAGTATGGAAAACCTTAACCTAAAATGCATATTCCTCCAAAAATTCTGTAACTTTGTAATAGTTTTTCGATAACAACAGTTTAAATAAATCGCGCTTGAACTGATGAATATTGTCGACGTCTCGCAGGGTTTTTGGTAACTTGTTTATAGGGCTCCTAGGCCCGGGTAATCCCGTATTCACTGGCTCACTATCACACCCAGCCTGTCTACGTAGCACACGGTTTAACTCGTCGCGCTCTGTCGGACGACTGACCGCCTGACGCTACTTCCGCTCGTGCGTGTGAGACAATGTACTATACCTACTGGATAGGTACGAACACTACATCCCTTTCTTATCAAAGATTTTATTGAATTCAAACTGTAATTACATCAACTCAAGACTTCATGTATCAGTACTTCAAATCACGTTTTAACTTAAATCAAATAAACTCAAAGTTCTTCATTGATTAGTATTTACTTTTAATTAATAGCTTTAGCTATAACTGACAATCACTCAAAGATTTTCTTTAATTAATTTACACTGACTTCCTCTACAAAATCCTCTCACAGAAGATTAAATCAAACTGTTGACTCTTGGTCATCATCATCCTGGACAGGTATCCATTCTCCTTCTACTCTTCTCAAATGTATTATATTTCTCCTTAGTTGTCGTCCAGTTTCCTCATTTCTCACAGTAACATCGCCACCAACAGACTGTTCTACTACGTGTGGTGTTGCATTGAAATTCGTGGCCAGTTTATTAGTACGCTCCATTTCCTTCACATAGACTTTATCTCCTCTGTTTATTTCTGGTTCTTCTGCTCCTCTTTTTCGGTCTGCATATTCCCTCCCTTTTTCTTTTTGCATTTTGTCTCGATCTCGGACTTCAGTATCATTCTCTCGGTCATTTATATCTCTCAACATAGGGATTTTATCTCTGTTTTGTCTTTTAAAGAAAAGTTCGGTTGGTGTCTTTCCTGTAACTGAGTGCGGAGTGGAATTGTACATCATAAGGTACTCGTATAATGCTTCTTTGACATCTTTCTTCTCTGATCGACTTATCTTTAGTCTCTTTACAATATCTCTGTTTTGGCGTTCCACTTCGCCGTTCATTTGTGGCCAATACGGAATCGTACTGAAAAGTCGAATGTTGCATTCTCGGCAAAAAGCTTTAAATTCTTCGCTCACAAATTGGCGTCCGTTATCTGCTGTGATAGATACTGGATAACCCTGGCGACTGAAAATTTCTTTCAAAAACTTGATTATCTGCGTACTGGTGATTGTTTTTGTTATCTTGATCTCTTTATACCGACTGTAGTAGTCTATGACCACAAACAGATAGTCATTGTTCGGTAAGGGTCCCAGTAAATCCATTGCGATGTCCATCCAAGGCTCAGCCGGGAGCTCGCGGCGCTTCATTGGTGCTGGTGGATTTGGTAAACCCACTAAGGCACATCCTTTGCAGCTCCTCACTAATGTCTCTGAATCCTTGTCGATCCGAGGCCACCAAACTTTCGACCGTAGGCGTCCCTTCATAGCCACAATCCCTGGGTGCCCTTCGTGGGCTGCATCCAACACACGTTTCCGAAGTGATTGTGGAATTACAATTTTGTGTCCCTTCAGGAGGATGCCGTCGTAAAAACATAGTTCGTTTTCGAAAATCTTGTAATTCTTTACAGACTCATCCCACTGGTGGTCATAAATGCCTTTTTTTACGTTGGCAATTTCTGGATCGGTCTCTGATTCTTGGATCATGTCTCGCATTGAAACAGCATGAGGTTTTGCTAGTGCTACTATTTGATGTACGTGGTATTCGCTTTCCGACTTGGCAACTGGGTTCTTACATAGCCGTGATAATGGGTCAGCAATGTTGTTTTTTCCAGGTTTGTACTTGATGTTATAACGGTATGCTTGTAGCCTTAGGACCCATCTTTCCACACGCGCACAAGGTCTAGATTTTGGGCCAAATATGAATTCCAGTGGCTTGTGGTCCGTTATCAGATCAAATTCTTTTCCGAAAAGGAATATGTTGAAATGTTCGATAGCCCAAACGAGGGCTAAAGCTTCCTTTTCAGTCTGGCTATACTTCCGTTCACATTCTGATAGTGTCCGATTTCCATATGCAATGATTCGTGGCCCATTGTTGTCAATCTGGACCAGGACTGCTCCCAAACCCACTGGGCTTGCGTCAGCTATCACCTGTGTCTTGTCTTTGACATCATAATACCCTAAAGTCTCTGTTTCCGTCAGGGACTCTTTCAGTCTTTTAAATGCATCGTCTTGTTTCTTTGTCCAATACTCTACCAGGCTTGTTTTTTTTCCTAACTTTTTCCTTAACAGTTCTTTCAGTGGTTCTGTTGTTGTTGCCAAGTGAGGAATCCATTTATTTATGTAATTCACGAGACCGAGAAAACTTTGTAACTCTTCAATCGTTTTTGGAACTCTGAATTCAGATATACTTTTAATGTATTTCGGTAGTGGTTTTGCTCCTTCTGTAGTTAGTTCGTGTCCTAGAAAATTTACTTTCTCTGTCTTATAAACACATTTGCTTTCATTCAACAATACATTGCTTTCCTTTAGAACTTCCAGTACTTTAGCTACCCGCAAATCGTGTTCTTCTTCGTTACTGCCCCAAATCAAAATGTCATCAATGAAATTTGTTACTCCTTCACATTTGATCAACATTTTTTCCAGGATTTTCTGAAAAAGTTCTGGAGCACACGTGACTCCAAACATCAGTCTTTTGTATCTATAGAGACCACTGGTTGTTATGAATGTAGTTATCTGCCTTGAGTTAGGGTGCAGCTCTATTTGGTGGAAGGCATTTTTAATATCGAGTTTAGTGAAGTATTTTGCCTTTCTTATCTTGGGTAGTAGATGTTCCATGCAGGGTAATGGATGATTTTCCCGGAGTATCGCGGCATTAGCACGTCTCATATCCACACACAGTCTTACTTCACCATCGTCCTTCAGTATCGGTACAATGGGTGAAACCCATGAGGAAGGTTCGTTTACCTCTTCGATTATATCAGACTCTAGTAGCTCTTTTATCTTCTGCGCTATTATATCTTCTACGGGTATTGGTACTCTTCTAGAAGGCTGTGTGACTGGCTTTACCGTGCCATCAATAGGAATTTCCACCAAAACATCTTTGAACTGATTTATGCCAACTCCCAACTTCAACACCCCTAACTGAATCGCCGTGTCTTTCCCGAGCAAGTTCCTTGGCCCATTTTTCACAACATAGACGAGACTACGATGTGATCGTCTATTCAAACCGATGATGGCTTCAAAAGAGCCTATGACATCCAAAGGATCTTTGCTACCATAGGCCAGCAAGGTTTTATTTGGCTCCTTAACCTGTTTATAGCACGTGACTCTATTATCTTTTAGGTGTTCCCATGCCTGGTCGGATATTAAATTTAATTTGCAGCCAGAGTCAATGAGCATTTCAAGTTTAACGCCTCCTATGTCGCATTGTATTTTAGCATCATCATCTACATTAAAAATGTATTGTACTTCTTCGTCTTCTAGAGAATTTATTTCCCCGTATCTTTTCTTGTAACTCTTGTTGTCTTGTCTTGGTCTTTCCAATATCTTCCTTTTCCAGGCTAATTTTGTTTTGCAGCTATTCTGAAGATGGCCTATCTTGCCACATTTATAACATTTTTTTTGTTTTGCTGTACATCTGCTGTCTTGTGCGGTGTGGTAGTAACTACCGCACCTTCCACATTTAGGTGTATCTGGTTCCTCATTTGCTCTCTTTTTCCTGGCGTCCCACTTCGAAGTCCCTTTGTATGTTCTCGTGATAGCATTTATTTCATTTGATTTATTCGTCTCCTTTTGTTCGTAGCTTCTTAGCTGATAGTTTACAACTTCAATTGTGTTGGCTTCTGTAATTACTCTGTCTAGTGTAACCCCGTTACCCATCGTCAAAATCTTTTTCCTTAACTCGGACGAAATGCATTTCTCAATTATTTGGTCAATAATGTTATCGTCTGGTTTATCAAATTGGCATTTCGCCGCTTGATCTCTCAGCTTTATTAAGAATTTCTCAAAACTTTCTCCTTCGTTTTGTTTAATGAGCCGAAAAGTGTGTCTCTCAAAAGTTTTATTTTGTTTTGGCAGGAAATATTCATCAAGTTTGTCGATGGCTGTTTTATAAACATCCACTCCTTCAGATCCTTCAGGGACATTTGCCCCTGGAACGTTGTAATAAATGTCTTGAAGTCCCGTTCCTCCCAAGAGTAGCAACGTTGCCCTTTTCTTTGCGGAACCTTCAATGTTAGCAGCGTCAAGGTAAATCCCTAGGCATCTTTTCCACTTCTCCCATCTTAGCCCTACTGAAGTACTGTCACCTTCCAAATCCAATTTCTCCGGCGGTGGCAGTTGGCTTGCCATTATGTATGAGCCGTTTTGTGGGGCGCTCTGAAATTTATAAAAAGAAACGAAAAGATAGAAAAAATTTTTTGTTTTTTTTTTTTTTTATTATTATTATTATTTTTTTTTTTTTGTAGTTATTATTATTTTTAATTTTTTAATATATATATATATTTTTTATAATGTTTTTATTTTTTATTTTTTTATTATTTATTTATTATAATTTTTATTTATTTATTTATTTTTCGTAAGCACCAACCCGTGCTAGGTAATATTTCATATTATTACTATTGATTATTTATTATTATTATTATTATTTACTCTTTTTTTATTTATTTATTTTTTTAGCTATTATTTTATTATTATTATTTTTTTTTTTTTCAGATTTCTCTCGTCAATTTAATGACAAGCTGTGCAGTCAATTTAATGACAAGATTCCTCGCCAATTTAATGGCGACATGCGGATATCTCATTTTACTTAGATTCCTCGCCAATTTAATGGCGACATGCGGATATCTTATTTTACTTAGATTCCTCGCCAATTTAATGGCGACACGCGGATATCTCATTTTACTTAGATTCCTCGCCAATTTAATGGCGACATGCGGATATCTTATTTTACTTAGATTCCTCGCCAATTTAATGGCGACACGCGGATATCTCATTTTACTTAGATTCCTCGCCAATTTAATGGCGACATGCGGATATCTCATTTTACTTAGATTCCTCGCCAATTTAATGGCGACATGCGGATATCTCGTTTAACCAACATTTCCTCGTCAATTTAATGACCAACAGGTATCCCATTTTACTGAGACCCCTCGCCAATTTAATGGCGATCCGTAATTATTCAAATTGAGTTCACTTAGGTTGTAGGTAGGCACGCGTTACCTAGGTCAAAAAGAGTTCAACAAATAGCAAAGGCAGTGTTTGTCGTATGACCCGAACCAACCATTGTATTTCATGAAGGAAGAAAGCAACAAACAACCTCGTTCATAGCAACTCATCACTTTGGCATTTATACATCCTAAACTAGTCCTTATGTCTTTATCAATACAGATGATTTTACCTAATCAGACTAAGCGCAATCCAGCAGGCCCTTGAAGCTATTTTCAATATGGAACTACTTACAAAATTCAATATTTCACAAATTAAAAGCATTTTATATTGTGATTAGGTAGCCTTACCCCTGATCAAACATTCAGAAGTGTATAAAATAAAACACTACTATAAGAAATTGTAGGCACCACCTGACTGTAGGTACTTATAACGTTTTTTTAAAAACTCCTCCCTGCAATAGCATCTATCACGTCTTCTTACTACGTTGCTTTAACCCCTCAGCAGTGGCGATAAGAAAAAAACAAAATGGCGTGCAGTGGAAAGCTCGCGGCGGTTTCGCCACAACATGCCCTTCCCGTTCTCCCCGTCTACACTAAAACTGCGTTTTCTTCTTTTTTGACTAAATTACAGCCTTGACGGAGACAAAACTCATTTCTAGATAAAATTTACTACTAATAAACATGCACTTTTGTTTTCAAGTTTTTCTCAAAAAAACAAAAAAAAATGTTTTTTTCAAATTTCTGTGTATTTTTTTCCCAAAAAGGGGTAGTTTTTAAACAATGATTTTGTGATGAAAATCATTAAATAAGCACCCAAACTGCATATAATTAGGAAGATTATGAAGTAAAAAACAGATTTAACTTACATTTACACCCCTTTTAAGCACTTTTTCACCTCAAAACTTGAAACACGGGCGATAAAATTTTGACGACCGCCATTACGCAACACGGATTTGCAACTGACGATTTATCCGATGTTTGCCACTGTGAATCAAAGCTTGGAACCTTGCTAGCTGTCTCGTTTCATCGGCAATACATTCAAATAGGTCAGAAAGAGATAAAACGACGTTTGTTTATGGAAATCGGATGAAATATGAGGCGCGAAAAGGAGAGCTCGGTGTGCATTGCCACAGTATGGGGAAATCTGTCAAAGAGCTCGGTGCGGCCTCGCCACTGCTCAGGAGTTAATGTAGGTATGTTCCTAACGGTGAGCCGAAGATAAGTACCTAAGCATACATTCTCGCGTATAACTGTTGGTAAAATTCAAGCTATTTTAAACCTGAATGTAGGTAGGATGTAAACGATTATTTTTTTCTAGTTTCTGTTTATTCCTTTTTCTTTTCTTGCTCGTAGTACGAGTAAAATACTTAACTTTAGGTAGTTTCGGCTTTAGTAAGGTGAGGGTATCTATCTACAGCCCGTTATTATACCATGCCTAAAATATTTGTAGTTTCGTAGTGGATGAAAAGAACGAATCGACCCAGTATAATGGGTAAAGAGTTATTTCTAAATGATTAATGAATTACTGCGGTTATCAACTTGAATCGTGACCGATTTGGTACTTAGTACCTACCGTTTCTTTTATTTATTTTTATTTATTTATTGCCTATGATATAGATTGCTTGTCATTCCTCCTTACAATTTTATTTACTCAATGGTTTTCTAGTTATCTTTGCGAATAAAAAAAAAATAGGTACGCTTTTCCGCCACTTTCCCTTTGCCATCTGTCGACTCCTTCAGGTGAAAAAACGTAGTTTTCACTAACCTTTGTCCTCGTTGCCACTTATAGGGCTCCTAGGCCCGGGTAATCCCGTATTCACTGGCTCACTATCACACCCAGCCTGTCTACGTAGCACACGGTTTAACTCGTCGCGCTCTGTCGGACGACTGACCGCCTGACGCTACTTCCGCTCGTGCGTGTGAGACAATGTACTATACCTACTGGATAGGTACGAACACTACATTGTTAAAGAGTTTTGGTGCCATTCCAAAAAAACTCTTGTCAAATAACTCTGACTTATGAGATATGTTCTTAATTTGGTTGCGATTACGTCTACTTATAAGTCCTTTAAATAGTTGAGGATTGCTCTTTACAAATACTGCCACCTCGTATATTAAAGGCATGGAAATGTCAGAATTTTTAGGTCTTTAAAGTAAGTTTTACAGCTATCGGATTGACGCAAGTTGCTTATTGCTCGTAAGCATCTTTTTTGGGCTTTGAAGATTACTTCCCGTTGGTTTGCGTTACCCCAGAATATAACGCCGTATCTCAGTGTGGATGTAACTTACCCGTGATATGCTGTCAATAATGCATGTTGATTCGAGACTTTCGATAGTTTATATAGTGAAAAATTTAAAGCGTCACATTCTCCCAGAACAGCGCAGTGTAGAACTACCGCCACAGTTTAACGATCCCGATGAGATAAATAAGCATTTTTTAGATATACCCGGTAATCACAATGTGTCAATATCAGACCTCACTTTCTTCGAATTTCATCGACACTCACCAGCGACATTTAAACTGGAGCGGGTAACTGTAGACAAGGTTGCAAAAATTGTTATGAATATTAGGACTAATGCAAAGGGTCTAGATGAGATAGATATTAACATGTTACTGCTGACTATGCCGACAACCCTTGAGATTCTAACTTCAATTGTGAACAGAAGTATTACGACCATGTCTTTTCCGACAGACTGGAAGACTGCTGACGTCACGCCACTACCAAAGAAATCGAACCCCACCCTGATAACACACCTTCGTCCCGTCAGCATCCTTCCGTGTGCATCTAAGATATTGGAGAGGGTTGTGTGCAATCAGCTGACGGAATATCTGGAGAGAAACAGAATTTTGCCGGAGCGACAATCGGGCTTTCGCAAGGGTCGATCGACGTCAACTGCATTGCTCGATGTGGTCGATAATATTTTACACGCACTGGACACTGGCAAAAGTACCTTTCTGGTGCTACTGGATTTCTCCAGAGCTTTCGATTGCCTGAGCATACCCCTTCTCTTGGCTAAGATGACGTATTACGGATTTGACAATGCGACGGTTCGTTGGTTTAATAGTTATTTGTCTGATCGGACACAGGTCGTTGGGCTACGCGAAGCGAACGGTGGGACCCTGCGGTCTTCCTTGAGTCCAATGACAAGAGGGGTACCGCAGGGCTCCATCTTGGGTCCTTTATTGTTTGTGTTGTATAGTGCAGATATCGTAACCGGTATAAAAAGCAGCAGTTATCACCTTTACGCTGATGATTTGCAGCTTTATGCCTCCAGCGTTCCCAGTGATGCACTAGAGTGCATACGCAATATAAATGTAGAGCTTGAGCAGGTTGTGGACTGGTCGGAGAGGAATTGCCTGGTATTGAACCCAAGCAAGTCCAAGTACATGGTGCTGGGTACGAAGTATCAGATTAGTGACACGTTGGAAGCTCTTGCTGGTGAGAATGTCGCTATCAGGGACACACACATAGAAAGAGTTGAAGAAGCAAGGAACCTGGGTGTTCTAATCGATGGAGAGTTGCGTTTCGAGAAACATATAGTGGGGGTGGTCAGTAACTGTTTCTATCGACTCAAACTGCTTTATAATATACGTGATTACCTTAGTGTTGATTTGCGTGTCCACCTATGTGAATCACTTATATTGTCAAGGTTAAATTATTGTGATGTAGTTTATGGTAATTGCATTCTCAGCCGCACAGAGAAGTTGATACAGCGAGTTCAGAACGCTTGCGCTCGTTTCTGTTTTCGAATTCCTCCTCGATCGCACATTACTCCATATTTAAATGGCGCAAATCTACTAAATATGCAGGCGCGTAGGAAATTGCATTTAGCAACTTTGTTGTTCGGTGTTGTTCGGAGGGAGGCTCCTGCCTACTTATACGATAAACTATCGTGGTCCAAGCGTCCACTCAGGACCAAGGCCAGGGCCCTCCTACCGGGTCATCGCACCGTGATGTTTCGGGGAAGTTTTAGATTTGCAGCATCCAAGTGTTGGAATGATCTACCACCCCCGATCTGTAATGTAGTTAGCGGTTACACGTTTAGGCGAAAGCTTAAAACGTACCTATTAACGCTTCAAACTAGCAATGTATTATAAGTATTATAAGTATCTACTAATCTGAATTATATCTCCCCTTTATATTTCATACTCTTCCCCTAAAATATTGAATTTTGCAGTCTCATTAATGTTTAAGTTAAACAGTTTAACTATCTATTACATATTAAACTCTAATAACTATTATCTATTTATGTACCTACTGTTGCTTTAGGCGCGCACATACTGAGGAGAATTGCAGAGCCTGGTATCTCTTTCTGTACAAGTCCCAAATGATAATTATTGATATATTTTTATTACATACCTACCAATTTGAATTTGATATATATATGTACCTAGTGTTATTTTTCTTGTGACGGCCGGGAGTGGATGACTCAGGGGCTGACTGAAAATCAGTGTTGTAGGCTTACATAGGTAACCTACAACAAGTGCTGAGTCAGTTCCTATTTTTAGCTGCGGAGATGTTCCGACAGTTATGTCGCTTGTACCTAGTTTGTAAGTAATTGTGTGTCCATGTCCTGTCTTATTTTTTTTATCATTGTACTTATTTCCGTGGCTATTAATAAACGTCTTTCTATCTATCTTCTATCTATCTATCAAAGGAATATTGGGCTAGTCTTTGGCATACATTTTTGACGTGGCTTTCCCATTTTAGTGTTTTGTCTATTGTTAATCCTAAAAACTTGGTTTCGTCTATATTTTCAATTACATGTCCTGATATATTAATATTAAGATTGCGATGGATGTCTTTATCATAAAAATTCATAAACTTCGTTTTGTCAGTATTTAATGTCAAATTATTATCTATCAGCCAATTATTAACGTCTCGGAGAGTATTATTTATGTCACTTTCAAATTCAGTCTCGCTATCCTCAGTGAACACGATGGTGCTGTCATCAGCGAACAGAATCATTGAATGATTTGTGACACTGGGAAGATCGTTTATATAAATTAAAAATAATAGCGGTCCAAGAACACTCCCTTGGGGTACTCCGTGTTCTACATTGCGAGAACTAGAAGAGTGAACCATTTTCGTCTTAGTGTTCGGACATATTCTATCAATTTGTGATCATAAACTTATCTCTTTCAAATAGAGTCTAGATGTGGAGAAAAATTATATTTCAGTCATAATCTTAGAAAGTCTTGGCCCAAAAAAAAAATTTAATTCCATGCGCAGGTCCAACGAATATCGAGTCACAGCAGTCAGAACAAGTCCAATAAACAAGCCAAAATCACTTCACGCGCAGGTAATAAACTCAATCGAACAACGAGAAAATACCATGAACGAATGATAGGTGATTTTTGGAGTGACGGTAAGAAACGCGCGGCGCGAGCGCACATTTTGTGCAGGCAAAATAATAGTTGAAGCTCGCACGCACACATCGCTAACTTACACGCACATTGACAGAGAGGCCGCGGCCGCCCCTCGAGCGCGCGCAGAGCGACAGCAATAGTTTATTCAAATACCTATTTTTCAAAAAGCTCTGAGCCCGCGTCCGCTCTTAAGATGTGCATTTATTTTGATATTTATTTCTATAAAATGTACATAACGTTCAAACCTAGGCACAACTAGCGCCGCCAATGGAAAAAAAAACATATCTTCTTTTTGGATGCATTTTTTGCTAAAAACGAAACGTGAAATGATAACCCTAGGCTTAACTATTTTTAGGACCTAAAAAATTCCAACGTAGAACACCTACGAATAAAACTCGCCGCCGCCAAAAGTCGCTAAGTCGGCGAGTTTTATTAAACCTTTAACCTTAAGTCCTTAGGGATTATCATTTGACGTTTCGTTTTTAGCAAAAAACGAATCCAAAATGAAGATATGATTTTTTTCCATTGGCGGTGCTAGTTGTGATTAAAGTAAGTAAGCAGAAATAAAAAGAGGCGACATTTCGGTTAATATCAAATGGAAAAAATCAATGAGACCCCTGCCGTTAACGCCCAGCTAGAATTATTTACAGTTGGATTTTGCCATCGACACCTTACACACCCTAAGAAGAATTATTATTGTCTCATTGATGGATCAAATCAGATGAGGTGATCAGCCAAAGAACCATGGTTATTATTGAAGGTTTAATTGCCAAAACTTTGTGACTACTCACCCATACAATTAACTTTTACATTGGAGCTAATAAGAGCGAAGAAAACATCGACTGTTTTATACATTTGCTAGTGGCAGCCGAGTTATTGTTTACTGATTGATGAATAGAGAGATGTTTCAAAGTTTGGCAAACGAATTACCTCCAGGCACCTCTAATAATCTAAAATAATAAAAAGGTATAGTGCACCTTAAAACGTAGAAATCTACCCATCAACCAGCTAGGGGAGCACAATGTCACGATAAAAGTTTTATCCCATTATCGGTTATCGCCATCTTGCTTTATTTCACCGCGTGAAGCGAGACGCCGCTACCCGATAGTGGGATAAAACTTTTATCTCGAAGTTGTGCTTCCCCAGCAGGTTAAGCCAACTAACTTTTGAATAAGTCCACGTGAATATTAAACTAGTGGTTCGCCCCGAACTATGAACTCGCGACCCCATAATAATAATAATAACCCCCGTGTGGTTCCCAGGAGGTACAGAATTGGACCCACCCCTACAGTCTTCGCTCTTGATTTTCCACTCGTTTTTCAAGATTTTCAGATTTTTCTTCTAGCATTTTTAGTTTTTTGCCAAACATTCTTTGAATGTTTTCTGTAACTTGTTCGCCGCTTTTTCTTATTTCAAGTTTTTGTGCTTCTAGATCATTTTGGATTTTTTGTAGTTTATCTAGTATTTCTTCCATTTTAAGTTTTGTATAGGACTCTCTTGTAGTTTTGAAGTAAAGCGACCTCTATTGTTGAGCATAAGGACTTTTTGGTTTATAATTTTGAACACTAGATGGCTCTGATAAAAAAAATTGTCACGCCCTCTGTTAGGAAGTAGAATAACAATATATATTTTTTTTTAAATAGATGGCGCTGTTTTGTATTTTCTAATCTGGTGTACTTTGGACCTTAGCAATCAGCAACATTTTTGGTTATTTTTGGATTTATTGGATTAAAATAAGAGTTCTTGTTACGGATTATTTCGCGACCCGTAAAAGTTTATTTTTATTGTTTCCACTGAGTTTTACGTCCGATATCCACAATATTGTTTCCAAACAGAATTTGTATTTATAGTTCACTTTTGTTAGTTTTTATCACTGCTTTCACTGTTTACTGATTAGATTTACGTTTTTATCACTTTTAAAATCACTTTTTAGCACTATTTTAATGTTACTGAGAGGCAGCAGTGGCGCCCTCTCTCATCCCATATAAACTTAACAATCCCATATCTCGGCAACCCCACTACCGATTTTGCTCATGTTCGAACTTAAAAATTCTTTTAATTTCATTTACCTGCCTACCAAATTTCATGACGATCCGACAAAAATTACCCAAGTTATCGTCGAACGAACATTCATACATACAAACATACAAACATACAAACATACAAACATACATACATACATACATACATACATACAAACGCCGGATTGTTCCAGTAGACTCGGAGAACTTCGCTCGCTTCGCTCGCTCGTTCAATTAACTCACAGTTAGTTGTCTAATACTGGCTGACGCAAGTCCTGTTTATTATGGTCTGTGGTAATATTGTGCATGCATAATGGATTGGATGGGATTAATGTTTGTAAATACGAATTAAGATAACTTTGTACGATTGGATCTCGACCGCAGCGACATCTGCAGACTTCGTGAAGCACGGCGACACTACGGTTTATGTATGTATTTCTTTGCGGACCTCACGTCGTCTGGTTCGAATGGTGTTCCATAGAATTACATACAATCCAGGCTTCGCGAAGTTTGCAGTTGTTGCTGAGGTCGAGATCCAACCGGCACCTTTAGCCTCTTTTACTTAGCGACATTGTTGTACCGAGCGATGGCGATGGATTCAAATCGCTCAGTGCTCACCTCAGTAAAATGATGTGAAACGACCTCCATTATACCGCACATGTGCTTATGTATTTACCTGAAACAAGACAAAAATATACAAATTAACAAAAATATCTCGGGACCACTCTAACAAGAAGATCCTGTCATAATCAGTCTTTTGTAACACCCTGTATTACAACTGGTGTAAAGGATTTATATTGCTGCGAATTAACAGAAGCAAAGAAAAGGCATCAACTAGTTAACACGTAACAAAGAGTGGTGTTGTAATTTAAATTCAAACTGTTGCGCCAGTAGCATAAATAAAGAGGGGGGAAAGTTTCGTTGCATAGTTTATTTCACTTTTAAAAGGCTATAAATCTGAATGCAAATGTGGTGAAAGTCGCCAAGTAGACTGTGTAGCTATGGAAAGCATCAGTATTTCTTTCTGTCGTCGAGAACTTTTCTGGGAAGTGAGTTTATAAACACCTATTTCCATCAGTTATTTTCTATATGGAGTATGAAGAAATATCAACTCCAATAATAACAGACTGGTCCTGTATGAAAGGTGTCAAAGTTCAAATCTCAACTTTTAATTTGTTTACGAGTATTTTTATGTTGTATCTTCTCCGGTGGCCATCTGCATTTTGCACCATTTTCTAAACGTGGATATCGAGAAAAATGAGACATTCCATGCGGTCGCTGTGATTTATGCACTTGGCACCTTTTTCACATTTCTTTAATGTCAATATTTGTGGTCAGAGAATAAGCACCTTGGACGGTTTCGACAAGCCGAGCGCACCTTTCCTTGGCTCTCGGCCAAGTTCCACGACACGTCCAAGTTTACGACGACGTGTCACATTATCGTCGGAAGCGACTCACTACCTTAAGCTTCACTTACACTAGCACAGATACCAAGGGCCCTTTCCCACTATACCCTCTCTACACATTTGTGGTGGGCACAGGTGCGCGGGCCCGCAACGGGGCGCGGGGCGGCGGGGAGAGGGCGTGACGTCATGCACCCGTGTCGCATTGCCGACTGTAGCACATGTCGTCGTTGCGTGACGAAACGAAACTATTGTAAACTTTATACAACTTATAATAGCGCAGGAATTCCATTGTAAAATAAAAACGGAGTTTTACAGCGTCTGGATTGGAAGTGCATTAAAAGTTCGCGCAAAAATGCAGCGGCGCTGAGTTGAAATTGAGTTCTCAGAAGAACTACTAAGTAAGTACCTAAAAGCTTCCGAAAAATAATTATTCTACAGACAGCGCGCATAGTTTTTAATAAAATAAGTTTTCCTGCAAGTGACGGAGTCGCTTGCAGTCTGAAAAGTTGTGTAAAGTGTAAGAACATATAATATGGATAAGTATTACTTTATTTAACTGAGAACATTGTCTTATGTTGTTGCTGGCACAAGTTAATCTGTCATTGAAGTTCTGGATAATTAAAAATATGCATGATGGGGTAAAATAGGTCTATGGATCCGGATCCATTATTTTGCCGAGAAAAATAATAAAAAGTTCACAAGTCTTAGACGCCGGACACACTATCCCGGAGTTTCGCGTTCCGAGTTCAGAGTTCAGATTTGCTTCACGAGAACCCCGCGTTTTGACCGTTTTAGTGTGAACGGTTCCAAACAACCTCATACATTAGAAAGAACGCGGAACGCAGAACTATGAACGTGGAACGCAGAACCGGAAGTCCGCGTTCCGAGTTCAGAGTTCCCAGATTAGCTTCATGAGAACTCTGTCTTCTGACTGTTTTAGTGTGAACGGTTCAAAGCAACCCCGTAAATCATAAAGAACGCGGAACGCAGAACTCCGGCGGTGTGTGCGGCATCTTAAATATTAACTCAAATTGGCACTGTCCTTATCGCTAGTATAACACCGCTAAATAAATATAAACGAGTACTAATAAAACCGACATCAGAATGGGTTTATTTTTAAACGTTTATCGTAAAAACTGGCTCTAATGCCCAATTTCACCAACTACACTTAATTTTTAAGAACTTCTCGTCCTTCTCTCGAAGTCCTTAGCGTAATTTTTATTTCCAAAATTACGCTAAGGACTTCTTAAGAAAGTTCAAGAAGTTCTTAAAAAATTAAGTATAGTTGGTGAAATCGGGCATAAGAGCCTTATCACACTAGCGAATGTCAGGCGAACGTTTTTTGACATTTGAAAACGGATTATTTATGGTGCTTAATTTTAGAGACTATATTTATAGGTACAATGCGTGCGTAACTTGTTAAAAATACATTTAATTTTGAGGACAAGTGGAAAAAAGACCTTTTTGAAATAACAAATCTACTTTGAGTGGGCATAAAGGCCTTTGGCATGATTTTTTCGGGGTCCAGTGTCCACTTTTCGTGAAATTACCAGTCGGGGGCTGCAATGCTTTTATTGTAGTTAATAAATAGTTGATATCCATGTCAATCAGCCTCAAGCTAGACCTTCTCGAAGCAGAAAGTGTTGAGGCGGATTGCTAGAGTATTCAATCAGCGAGCGATTGAAACTCGCTTGATTGATCGAGATGTAATTGGGCCACTCGATGGCAGACCGACCTCTTATTGAATACGGGACATTTTAGTCTAAAAGACTTTCTAGAGCACCATTTTTCTAACATCTTTAACAGGCTATCACAGTAATTGTTTTCTCCATACAACAGTAGTCCCCGATTTCCTCCCTGGATAATGGCACTAGAGCAAACATTTTTGGTATGCTGAGACATCTCCACGATAACTTGAGTAAATGTAGTCGGATCATCATGAAATTTGGTAGGCGGGTAAATAAGGCAAAGATAATTTTTTAATTCGAACATGAGCTAAATCGGTCGAGGGGTTGCTGAGATATGGGGTCGCAAGTTCAAAGTTCGGGGCGAACCACTAGTAAGTGTGTCCACATGTCGATAGTTCATTATCTATGTCTGCAACTATATTTTATCGTCCAAAGTTGAATCATTCTCTTACAATCAATTAAAATGTTCAAAAGTGGGAGCGAGAGGGCTGCTGAGCTCCAGGGGCCATCACTACGGCTAGGTACTTCACTTCACTTGCTTCACTGCAAAACACCGCTTCCGCTCCTGCTCCGCTAGCTAGTGGACTTTACGTCAGGACTTCAAAGGAAGCGCCGCTCCCCGAGACTCTGCCGGGGCATGTCGGACTGTTTAGATTTTTTCGAGAAAGTAGTCCTCCATAGTCTCGGGGAGCGGGCGCTTTCGTTGAAGTCCTAGCGGAGCAGGAGCGGAAGCGGTGTTTTGCAGTGAAGCAAGTGAAGTAGGTATGTACCCAGCCGTAGCGATGGATGGCCTTAAGAATCCCCTGGAGCTCAGCAGCCCACTTTCGCTCCCACTTTTCAACATTTAAATTGATTGTAAGAGAATGATTCAACTTTGGACGATAAAAACACTTAAAAAAAATTAAAAAAAAAAATTATGGAAAAAAAAAATGCGTTTTCACCAAAGTCGTAAAGAAAATTTGTTAGAAGTCATATTTAGAAGATGGGGTGTCTGAGGTTAAATACTATTTAAAAATTGCCCTGTATACAAAATTTGTCCTTTTGAGTCTCCTTGCTTTGTTATCTGAATTACCTAAGTATCTCTTCCCGTGCAAATTGGGCAAATTCCATCTGTCACCGCCCGCCCCTCCCATCGTCTAAAATAAAAAGACTGTCACCTCGCTGAGAGAATTGAAGATAATTCGCAAATTGTGTCACACAGTCACACGCCGATATCGCCCTGTTACCAAGCTAAGTCGATAACGTTGAGGGCTGGGCAGAATGGTAGGTATGATTGGTTGGTACCCTTTTACGAGTATCTTGCTGTACCTAATCGGTTATGCCGACATCAATCTGGTTATATACAGGGTGTTAAAAGACCGCCGACAGACCGAAAAGGTACGCATACTAGAAACCAAAACCAAGTGCTTTTTCGATAAATTATTTCTGGGAAATGATTTTGGTTTTTTAGGTTATATTTTTGTAAACTGTTTTATCACGCAATAGACGTGTAACGCAGAGAATCGACTAGAACCCCTAAAGGTCACCCCCTAAAGATGGGCTCCGCTTTTCAAATGAAAAATGCAGTAAATTATAATTTTTGTTTGCTTTTGAATATAAACTTCTTTTTATTTATTTAATATTTTCTGTTAACTTTAGATGGAATTACGCCACTAATTTACGTATTTTCTCGATACCTTGTAGCAGTGAACACGACTCTTTCTTCACCCAGCCGATAATATGTTAAGACGACGTACGTCTCACAACTAGCGCCGCCAATGGAAAAAAAATCATATCTTTTTTTTGGATGCGTTTTTAGCAAAAAACGCTCCTGCGATTTCTCAACGCGAGGCTTAACTATTTTTAGGACCTAAGGTTTGGATTCCAGGATTAGATTTCCTACGAATGCAATCGATTCTCGCCAAAAGTGGCCACTTTTGGCGAGAATCGATTGCATTCTTAAGTTCTAGGATCTGGAATCCAAACCTTAGGTCCTAAAAATAGTTAAGCTTCGCGTTGAGAAATCACAGGAGCGTTTTTTGCTAAAAACGACACCAAAAAAAGATATGTTTTTTTTCCATTGGCGGCGCTAGTTGTGAGACGTACGTCGTCTTTAATTCTGTTGACATGTTCGGTAATGTCTCGTTCGTTTGCGGCGCCCCGGGCTCTGTGTATCGATTCGGTAATCGACGTTTGTACTCGTAATTAAATCGAATCGACACCTTCCGAGAACTTTTTGGGGCTTGGGAAATTTTAAGAAGCAATTATCCCTACCTACTTTGATTTTAGGGATGTCTTGACTATATCTATCGAATATTATTACTAAAAAACACCGAATGCCTAACCTAGAATTCGTAAAACCATACAAAATACCGATATAATCTACACAATATCCACTTTAAATACAGAGAGAAGCGAAAATTACATTTTACTTTTAAACTGAGTACATATTATTTTGTTTTCATGAAACAAAAGACGACCGGCGAAATGTCTGTTATTTTTCAGCCAGGGTTTCATATCAAGGTTAAAAATAGTTTTATCAACTGAATAGTAGTTCGCTGTATAGGATAACCCCATGAGTATGTCTCTTGAAGGTATGTATGTTTATAATAATAATAAATCAATTACAGTTTGCCTAATACTATTAAACATTTTAATTTCCTTCCATTAATTTTTTATCCGCCTGAAAATAGTGGAATAAGTTGCACCAAAGCATTTTACCTGTTAAAATAGAGAAGTGATTCCGGAAAACTCTAGTCTATCCCTAATGGCGGAAGGTTGATTTTACCGGACACTTGCATATAAAATTGTATATGAAAATATAATATAGAGCTTCGTTTTCACCAGACATCTGAGCGGGCAAATATTCCAGTGGCTTTATATAAATTCAACCGCAATGTGGGTTATGGTATCCAACATTTTAATTAAATATCACAAAATCTGAAAAGACTGAAATCAAGGAAAGAAACGATTACTTACAAAAAAATGGGTTGTATGCCTCAGGCGCTCAGATTTCCTCACGTTATTTTTGTTCATAATTGTATAGCATTTTATGAAAAAATAAAAAATAACTTAGGGATATTGCGATATAGGTCGCTTGCTCGCACCAGTGAAGAGCTAGGCTAAAAGAAGTGGGATGCAGGAAGGAGCTAAATAATTTCCGTGTCGCCGACCGTGCCCCGAGAGGGCCGGGCGAGGCACAACTTTGAATAAAAAAACCGATGCTACCTATAAATTATCAAAACTCCACCTTGTGTACGTGAAGCTAGAGTCTCTATTGGGAATTCAAAAGCAATCGAATTCTCGTGATTGAATATCATATTTATAAATATCAACTGGATGTTTGTAACTACGTAGGAATATAATCTTAAACGCTATGATGGATTTTAATTAAATAATGCTATCGCATAAACCGTATTATTTTAACAAGTTGTTTAGAAATACTCAATCCAAAATCTAAATCCGTCCATAAAAGTAAAAGCAAAAAGCGTTTGTAGTCAGAAGAAGTTAAAAGGGAGTAGAATCATGTAAAAGTTTATTTAATACATGTTTAGACTTATTGTATTGGGATGGCCATAATATTATTATTTGACAAAGTAATATTAAAATTATTATATAAAACGGACGCACTGGGAATCGAACCGGGTACCTCTTGCTTCAGAGTCCACTGTTCTACCCACTAGACCACCACCGCTCACACACCGTACATTTGTGAATTTGTAGTAGCAATACCACTCGCTAACGGTGAAGGAAAACATCGTGAGGACACCCGCGGCTCCACACTGAAAAAAATATTTGAATGTTGGAAGCAATATTTTGATCAGTGTGATCAAGTATCTTGACTCCATACGAGCCTGACAAGAGCTTTGCCACCACAACGAAGGTGAAAGAGGTCAAAACAATTAATTATAACTGTTACCTGCAATAAATATTGCTGTCTAATTCAAGTAAGAACTTGGTCAAGTGAAGTTTGTAATGTGGCTGTGGTAATCAATTTTTTCGTTTGGTTCCACAAATATCTTGATTAAATAATCTGTTCAGGTACTATCATGACTAGCTAGCTTGTTTGATTCAACTAAGATGTTTGTCAAGCTAACTTTGGAAAGTAACTGTAATATCAAATTTTCTCGATTGTTTCTACAACGATGTTAATTGTATTTAATATGTGAAGGTGTTATGATGACTAACTGGCTTGTTTGATTCAACTAAGACGTTTGTCAAGCTAACTTTGTAATGTGACTGTAACAACAAATTGTCTCGATTGTTTCTACAAAGACGTTAGTTGAATATATTCTGTGAAAGTGGTATGATGACTAACTGTCTTGGTTGATTCATCTAAGATGTTTGTCAAGCTAACTTTGAGAATTAATTGTAATATCAAATTCTCTCGATTATTTCTACAAAGATGTTAATTGATTTTAATCAGTGAAGGTGCTAAGATGATTAACTGGCTTGTTTGATTCAACTAAGATGTTTATCAAGCTCACTTTGTAAAGTAGCTGTAATAACTAATTTTCTCGATTGTTTCTACAACGATGTTAATTGAATTTAATATGTGAAGGTGTTATTATGACTAGCTGGCTTGTTTGATTAAACTAAGATGTTTGTCAAGCTAACTTTGAAATGTAACTATAATAACCAATTTTCTAGATTGTTTCTAAAAAGACGTTAATTAAATAGAATCTGTGAAAGTGTTATTATGACTAACTGGCTCGTTTGAATCAACTAAGATGTTTGTCCAGCTCACTTTGCAAAGTAACTGTAGTAAAAAATGTTCTCGATTGTTTCTACAAAGATGTTAATTGAATTTAATAAGTGAATGTGTTATGATGACTAACTTGCTTGTTTGATTTAACTCATACCATTGTCAAGTTAAGGGTGGATGATAGCAACGTGGCGGGAAATTCAAAATTGTCACAGTTTTTTACATTTTGTAGCTAAACTGAGCTATTTTTGTTCAGCGATTTTTCGTTCGCGGCAATAAAACAGTATTCTTTTTATTATTGTAAACGACAGAACAACAATAATTCAGCCGATTATGTGTTCTGGTCTACGAAGTAGTGGCACTGCCCAAAAAACTTGTCGTAGACCAGAACACATAATCGGCTGAATTATTGTTGTTCTGTTGTTTACAATAATGAAAAGAATACTATGTTATTGCTGCGAACGAAAAATCGCTGAACAAAAATAGCTCAGTTTAGCTACAAAATGTAAAAAACTGTGAAAATTTTGAATTTTCGGCCACGCTGCTATCTTTCAGCCATAAAGAAGCCCAACCTTCTTGTTTGGCTATACAGGTGTAACAGAAAACTGTAGCCATATTAAGGGGATTGTTATGGACATATTTCTGAACAACATTTACCATGAAACCAATTGAATCAGAGCTACTTTATTTTTCACTATTCCATACAAATCAGCTAATCACCCGGCCCAAAATGTATAGAAAAGTGCGAAACAGAGTGGCTTTAAGCAAACCGGTTGCATACCTACTGAAAGTTGTTTAGAATTATCCATACAACCCCCTACAGTATGACTACACCTTTATGTTACCTTGTACATCCAAACAAGAAGTTACGCTACACATTTAACTTGACAAATGTAAGAGTTGAATCAAAAGTAATGTTATATCTAATTTAATGGTGGTTTAAGATGATAAAATTAAACATTTACTATACATACATTATTTTTTTATTACGATAACTAATGCCAACTACTACTTACAAGCTACTTTTAAAACTTTAACGAATTGAGTAAGCTATTCCTATTACAATAACATTACATTATTATGGATTGTTCCACTTAATGCACCTGGGGTAAATCACCTGGGTGCATTAAGAGGGAACGCGGGTAACCTCAACTCCATACAAAAGGGGAGACCTGTTTCCTTCCTGGATAATTATTTAGAAAAAATATGTTTGTGCCATTCAATCTTTATTTACCTCTGCCATATCCCTACGTTTTATTTTTTTATTATTTTAATTATTTAAATTATTATTAAAATAATTTAAATAATAAAAAAAGAAAAATATAGGGACATGGCAGAGGTACATATAAATTGAATGGCATAAACATATATTTTTTTAAATAATTATCCAGGGAGGAAACAGGTCTCCCTTTTTGTATTTTTTGTATGGAGCAGCCGGCTACCCGCATTCCGTCTTAAGTCTACTAAAAAGTAGACTTAATTCGCCTCGGGCTAAAGAACCTAGGTGAATAAAGTCGACTCAATTTTGTTAATATTTTTGGTATGGTACTTTATTCACCTAAAAATAAATCATCATATTAAATTATGAATACAGCTTAAAAAAAAACAAAACATATAAGGTACTTAATACATTTATATTAATATAAATTGCGTAAAAAAAAGTACACGGTAGGTAAAAATAAACAGATTTTTTTTATTATTTTTTTAAATCATTTTTTTATGTTTTTTCATATTTTTTTAATTTTCTTTTTATTATTATTTTTTAAATACTTTTATTTAAAAAAAATACAATAAAAAAAATTATAATAAAAGATTTAAAAAAAGAATTAAAAGAAGATAAAAAATAATAATAAAAAATATCCGTTTATTTTTACCTATCATAAAGGTACTTTCTTTTTTAATCAATTTATATAAATATAAATGTATTAAGTACCTCATAATATGTTTTGTTTTATTTAATTTTGTAAGCTGTACTCATAATTTAATATGATGATTTATTTTTAAGTGAATAAAATATACCAAAAATATTACCAAAATTGAGTCGACTTTATTCACCTAGATTCTTTATTAGCCCGAGGTGAATTAAGTCTACTTTTAAGCAAACTTCCGCTCGCTGCACCCAGATGATTTACCCCAGGTGCATTAAGTGGAACAATCCAACATTATCTGTACCATGTTTAATTTTATCACCAGAAACGATAATTATGTTAGATATAACATTACTATTGATTCAAATCTTATAGCTGTCAAGTTAAATATGTAGCCTAATTCTTGTTTGGAGAACAGGGTATAACAGAAAGATGAAGTCATATTTTTGTGTGATGTTATGGGCACCGTTCTCAACAACTTTTGCCATGAATTAGGTTTCATATTGATAGTTGTACAGATTTATAGATACAATCCCCTAAAATATGACTAAACCTTTGTGTTATACCCTGTATAACCAAACAACACGTTACGCTACATACATAACTTGACAAAAGAAAGAGTTGAATCAAAAGTAATTTTATATCTAATTTAATAGTTGTTTCAGGTAAAAAAAATAAACATTTACATTACGTACATACAATATTTTTTTATTAAGATAATAATAATTAATGTCAACGTAACTTACAAGCTACAACGCATAGTTACATATTTATTTCCATTGCTTAAAATATTAATGTTGCATGGTATAGGTGCCTCTAACGAATTGAGGAACTTAGCAACATTTTCCACTGGGTTTGGTTCGTGGACTTCATAGGAACAGAAATGGCTATCGAAATCCACTGTTTGCAGAGCAATTCCCTTTAAAATAATTTTATCTGTACCATACAAATATAGATGTTCTACTTTAAAAAATCTGGGCAGATAATGATCAGGATTTGTTTCATAAACTAAAATAGTACCATTTAGATACCGAGTTGAACAAACAGTAGCCCAGCTGACTTTAACTAGCAACTCATTTGGACATAATTGCAAAGTGGAACAAAGGAATAGTTTAACACTAGCATCATCTGCCGATCCCTTTACTTTGGGTCCTGTACTAAGTGGTTCTTCTAATTTTCCTTTCAGAAACATTTCATTTAAATGAAGCTGATGTTTCTTACTTAAAGTCAGTGTTATATTTTTTCTATTACATGTAGCGTTTGCAGCCAATTTTGAAGTTCTATGTTTGGCTTCAAAGCGCATACTCCACAAAAAAATTAAAGGTCCATATTTTTCAAGAGCAGAGGGATAATGAACCATGTGATGGAACTTTGGTTTTAATGCTTCCTTGCTAAGTAACATATACTTCGAATTAAGCTCGGCAACTGCTGCCTGTAACGATTCCTCAGTTCCTTTTGCAAAGGCCGTAGTTAAGATAATTTCCAAAACCTCTCTTAGTTTTTTATACAAATTCCATGTTAAGTCATCTCGAGGTATAAATTCTCCTACTAATAAACCAAAATACCTTACAAATGTGAGCATCTCTGATGCAGTCATACGCACGTTTCCATGAGCTAAATGTTCCATAGCTAAAGTACATGGTTGATTTCTACAGTCAGGACCGTAAGCAAAAGCATGGATTCTTTCATTGAGAACACTGAGGGTAAACAATTTGAAGCGTCTAAGATATTGAAGCAGAACAAATTGCATAACGTATTTGGCAACACCTTCTAATAAATCATGCATACAATCGACGCCGATTTGGTTGAATAAATCAAAATTTTTTACATCTAGCCAAACACATTTTTCTTTTATACCGGTTATAGAAGGATTGTTTAGCAATAGATCTGATCTATAATCATCAATACTGCGCAATAAGTCTCTGTTTTCAGTACATTGCGTTTTTAAAACTTCTTTCCTAACTTTGCATGTTCTGCAAGGAAAATTTGCCGAAAAACTCTCTATGAAACCTGTAATCGCATGAATACCTAGATTGTCACCTAAAATAAGGCCTAATTCAAAATGAACAGTTCCGCTGAAATTAGGTAGATTAAATTTTAAACCATGCTCACTGAGATAGTTCAATTCATCGATCACACAGCGAAAGATTATTGTGTTTCCAAATTTAGTTCTGTCAGAGGAATGAAAAAGAAGAACTAAGAAAATGTTTTTCAGCGCTGATGTTCTGCAAGGTGGTAGACAAGGAATAGAAGCATAAACTGCTCCCAATTTGTGATGCCCTGATCTAGAACCTAGAGCATTGCCAGTTTCGTAATCGTCAAAGAATATAAATATTGGAATAACAATTTTGCCTCGATTTTGTGTCATTCTATTCCGCCAAAATGAGCCTTGTATAAAATTTTCCACCGCAGCATCACCACCAACATTTTGAGTTAGACGATTCATATAATGTAAAGTTTCAAAAAGGACATTTTCCATAGAAAAAAACGACATCAATACTTTTCGAAGCGGTATGAAATGTTGTTCACAAGTGATGGGCACGAGTCGGTTTATGCCCATTCTCTTTACTTTATCCAATCTCTGACCGATAACAACAGATTGTGGTTCTATGTAAGTTTCATTTTCAAGGAAATATTTAATTCGCTTGTGCTCAGTGTCAAATTTACTCCACACTGTTGTCATCAATGGTTCAATTGAATTTAAAATGTGAGAAACAGTACCGTGAGGAATAACATTTTCAGAAGACAACCTTTCAAGGCGCTCTTTGATAGCTGAAAGTAAACTTTCTGTAATGAAATTGTGAAATCCGCTAAAAATGGTTTGAACAATATTTCGTGGCAATGATTGATTAGCATATAAACTAGCTATAAAAATCGAAAGGTCTTTTTCCACATTTTTTGAAGTTTGCAACTGTAAAGCTTGATTGATAATATTACCATGACTTGCTGGTGGTGATGGGATTGGTGGGATATATGAATCACTTAGTTCTTCTGGTTCATTGGGCGTTTCCGAACTAGCTACTTCGCTCAGGTTTGTAATAGAATGCTCTCGCAAAATATGTCTACGAAATGAACTAAATAACTGGAATTCACGATTACAATTATCTTGTGCACACTTATAAGCACTTAAGTCTTTTGAGTCATGTAACAACCGAAAATGTAACCTAAGAAGTTTAATATCAGAGAGTTGCTTATGGCATACAAAACAAGTTAACATTGTGTCTTAAAAATACGACAAAGGTACATTATTAAGCTTTCAAATAATATTACTGTACTGTTACTGTAACTGACGATACCTTGCCGTGTTAAATTATTATTGTGTATTGTAACAATATTACAATATACCACAATCAGTGAGCAGAGACTCGGCAGCGGTAGAACCTTTGTCGTATTTTGATGTCATTTTGAATAGAGCTTTTTTGAATGAAATACCATATAGGGTATGCGTCTAGGCCGTATTCAACATTAAGAGCCCATACTATTTTATAGCATGTCTCAACAGCTTCCGCGATTGACAACCGTTCATATAATACCAGCCTGTTAGCAACCACAAAATAGGATTTGACGTGCTCCAATGACTCACCGACTATTATTATGTATGGCTGAGATGGAGCTTTTTTCTTTTCGTGGTTTGATAAACGCTGTTCTACGTATTGTGCGATTTCTGCGTCCGTTTTCAGGTGTTTTATAAAACCATCACGGGCTTCAATTTTGCTGGGCTTCCAGTTCTCCAGGCTTTTTCTGAATTTTCCTTGGCGACAGGTTGATGGATTAAGCAGGTATGGTATGGCGAGAAAACCCACAATATTTGTGGTTTCTTCACTGGATGCTGAAAAAAAAAAATTGTCAAATGAATCTACATACTCGTATAGGTCAATAAAAATTCTGCATCTTACATTTTACAGGTTTTGCATCAATTCATTATCATGTTTTGTGGAAGGTGTAACTTTATTTTTCGATCACTCTACTATTGAATCTTAATAAATTGGTTTAATGGCTTATGTAACACCTCATTATACCTACTATGTAATGGTTGTAGAGTAGGTAGACATACTTATTCAAGAATCCTATGGGAAGAAATTTTTAGAAAATAACAGTGTCTGAGTGTGATAGATACCTTATTATATTATTATATTATATTATACAGGGTGTCCCAAATAAAGATGTCAAGCGAGAAAATCTGGATAGCTGACACTGTATTTGGGACAACCTGTGTACTTAGTGGGGTTCCGCTAAGTACCGACTTAGAAGTAACTACGCTTTCATTACCTAATAACTGAAAGACTAATATTAAATAATAACAAAGTTACTCACAATCGGCGAGCCTGACGAGATCTTTCGCAAACTCATCAGTTGCCACTTTTTTTTCTTTTAGTCGTTTAAGCAGAGTTGGTTTTGTCAGAGGATATTGCATGAATAAATTGTCTTTGTGTTCTTCATGGGCAATATCAAAATCAGCATGCAGCTAGAAAAAAAAAAAACAATATCAGTTCTATCGAATAATACAATAATAATAATCTGCCAATGATGATGAACCCCTTGAGACATTTTCCATAGCAGACATCAATAGTCTCAATCCATAACCCGGCAACGACGTAGCCAAGTTTTTTCTTTTCCTCATGTTATTCTGCATTAGTCCTTGTATCTAAAGGGGACTGTCTCTGGTTAGATCCTCATGTTATTCTGCAATAGTCCTTGTATCTAAAGGGGACTGTCTCTGGTTAGATTCTTGTATTTATACAGAGATAAGATCCGAGAGATACACCCATCACATCTAGAGTAATTGGTATGAAACAGGCCTCTGTGTTGTTGGCTGTGGCCTCACGCAAGCCTTAAAGGACCCGGTCCCCATAGACCCGTGTGAATCTTAAAGATATACCTAAATAATAATAATAGAATCGGATAATATATATAATACTCACCAACTTATACCCCAATGGCTTTTGTAGAGCAGGGTACTTGACAAAGTATGCCTCTACAGGATCTTTGTTATCGTGGACCAGTTTCATACGTAATGGGCAAGTACTGCGCCATTTTTGCTCCACTATGAACCATGGGTCGGACGAAGTCTGTAGCCATTGTAGATCCTCTTTAGAGTTACTGTTATCCTCAATCTGACCTGTGAAACATTCTGGAAGAGGTCTTGGTGATGGGGCTGAAGATCCAGGGCTTGAATCCCTGCTTCTTTTCCTTATAGGGAGTGCTCCCAATTTTTGAAGTCTCCTGCGTTTATTTAACACCTGAAATTAAAATTAACATAGCATCACATTTTGCCGTAAATTAGTTTCAATTAAGTAGATCTAATAGGTAGATAACTTTTAATTCTAAGAAATAGCTAGTGTACCTGGTGCACAATTTTTCCCCGAGCTTGTCTCACAATTCCATTGGCTGTTGTGCAGGCAGGGATATAATAGGTTGTTGTCCGTTCGCCTGGATATAGCTGTTTTATATAATTGGCCCACTTATAATATGTAGCTCCAGTAATGGTGGTCTCCTTATGTTCTCTCAAAATTTCTTTAGCAATTACAGATGCCAGCAAATTGCGTCCAGTATCCCCTAATAAAGCCCCCCCTTTATAGGCGAGGAGGGTACTTGTGTCCAGAGAATTGTTCAGTAATTCTTCCAAGATCTAAAATATAAAGACTTATAAACATACCTAAAGAAATAAGACCAAACTAGTTGGTACACAAGACAGCACGTCGTCCTTTACACGGTAGCACTTTTGGTGGAGACTTGCTTACTTGGGGTTTTGAGCATCCAGATTTTCGTTCAGGATCGTGGGTTGAGCGGCCCGGGATTTAGAATCAGTATAATTTTAATTCATTAATAATTTAATAATGGGAAATTATAAGTCAAGCCACAAAGTTTTTTTTTGGCGACGTGATCTAACTTCTCATTTTATAAGTAAGCCACGGGAAACTAAGATAGCTTCTAATAAACTAATTCATCTTTTTTACATCGCCAACTAAATAATCCAAAGAAAGCGTCAAGTAAAGTCCAACAAATTATTTTAACTTGTCCACTGATTTATCTATTGCAACCTGATTTACTAACTCAGCCACGGATTTTACAACTCATCACCATTATACGTTTTACAGCTTCAAAATAAGCTCCTCAAAAAAATATAATTCAAGCTTCAATAGACAACCTCATATATTATTATAACATAACTTAGCATGTAAATCTTTATCATATTCTTTTATTGTGAAAAATGCCACTATACGATTTGGGACTTGACAGCGACCAGCCATTTGCACCAATCAGAGAGCGCCATTCGATTCACGTACTGACGAGTAGTCACGTGTATTTGTGACTACGTATCAGTTGCGTTTTTTTTTACTCAATCTACTTCCAGAAAAATGCTCCTATAATTAATTAAGTTAATTACGATACGTAAAATTAAGGTATTTCAAAGTACACGAATTGATAAAAAAAAGTATTTTATTTTGTTTCCCTTCAATAGTTCCAGGGTATTTTAGTGCCCATAATTCACTATTTTATGTCAATTATTGGTAATTTTTTAAGATCAATTAATGTAGGTCGAGATAAATTTTAAACGTAGAGTTATAAAATTAGAAGCTAATTGAAAAATTGTTTTGGTGTCATATACCTATTAATTGAACGAGCGAGCGAAGCGAGCGAAGTTCTCCGAGTCTACTGGAACAATCCGGCGTTTGTATGTATGTATGTATGTATGTATGTATGTATGTATGTATGTATGTATGTATGTATGTATGTATGAATGTTCGTTCGACGATAACTTGAGTAAATTTAGTCGGATCGTCATGAAATTTGGTAGGCAGGTAAATGAGGCCAAGAGAATTTTTAAGTTCGAACATGAGCCAAATCGGTCGAGGGGTTACTGAGATATGGGGTCGCGAGTTCATAGTTCGGGGCGAACCACTAGTATTTTAGAAGTTTACTGCTGGAACAAATTTAGATGCCAAAAAATAACCACGATGCTGAGTTGTATTTAGAGTGTCTTACATACAAGTTATCTAGTGGCTAAAATAGTATTATTTAGATGCGCGTTGATTGTGGCTGACTTAGCAATTTAGAAGGCAAATGCAGATATTTAGAGGCGTATAATGCTATTAAAAAGAAGTCTGTTTAATTACAACCCTTCAGTTAATAATTAGCTTTCGTGCTGGAATAGAAAGTGAGTGACAGATGTCAAAATCCTTCCTTACCCCGCACGCCCCGCGTCGGTGCGTTTGCTAAGCAAGCACCGATCTAACATTGGAGGAGCGTTTATGGAGCACGGCGGCGCCAATAGTTAATTTACGGGCGACTTTGCAACTAAAGTGTAGTCGGACGTGCTAGCGTGTGTACCTTGACACCTTAACTAAGATAATCGACAAAGATTAATAAAAGAATCGTCTGAAGTTAAAATTAGTTTGACTTTGGATCGCTCTACTTAGGAAAAATGAGATTGACTTTTGATAACTCTACCAAAAACAGGGCGTTATTCAAGACGTGTTACAAAAGGTCCTAAATCTTTTTACAGGGTGTTGACCTGCTGGTCAATATGATGACAATTCTGTAAAAAAAAAGTTGAAAAAAGAACTTTACTCAAAAAAGCTCGTAATGTGGTCATTAATTCGACAACCTTCTTTGAGCAAAGACGGACTTGCGGGCTACTATGCTTAGGCGCCAGAAAAGTTGTATGGAATTTCATTAATGTCGTGTTTTGCAGCCAGAAAAAGTGTATAAAAATCCATTAATGTCGAGTTTTGTTTAAAAAAATAGTCCGGTGCAAAAAGTATGCGTCTTGCGACTTGCGTCTTGCGTCTTGCATCTTGCGACTTGCGACTTAATACCTCAGCCTCAATCTTAGGACCTAGGGCATAGGATCTAGGACCTAGGACCTAGTACCTAGGACCTAGTACCTAGCACCTAGGATCTATAACCTAGCACCTAGGACCTATGACCCAGGACCCAGCACCTAGGACCTAGGACCTAGGAGCCAGCACCTAGCATCTAGGACCTAGCACCTAGGCCCTAGGACCTGACACCTAGGCCCTAGGCCCTTGCACCTAGGACCAAGGACCTAGGAGCCAGCACCTAGCATCTAGGACCTAGGACCTAGCACTTAGCACTTAGGACCTGGCACCTAGCACCTAGCACCCAGGACCTATGACCTAGGACCTAGCACCTAGGACCTGGTACCTAGAACCTGGCAACTAGGCCCTAGCACCTAGGACCTAGGCCCTAGAACCTGGCACCTAGCACCTAGCACCTAGGACCTAGGACCTAGCACCTGGCACCTAGGCCCTAGCACCTAGGCCCTAGCACCTAGGACCTAGGACCTAAGACCTAGGACCTAGAGCTTAGGACCTAGGTGTATATCAATTACTCGCTTTGTTTGAGTAAAGCACTATACATGCCTTGGTCTGCAATGAGTTGCTGGCCACGCTGTGATGGCTTTGAGCTGCGCTACGCTCTGCGCTCTGTCGGCAATCAAAAGCGCGCCAGAAACGCACCTATTACAGATCGCGGCAGTAATGTACTATTTATTTAAATAACATCAATATTGAAAAAAAAAAAAACAAAACTTGTTTTTGGATCTAGCCGAAATCTAAAAATAGTGTTAGGTGTATTTGAATAGCTATAAGCTGTTGAAACAGTGAAAATTTGTGAAAATAATATTTTATCAATACATTTCTCCCGTCACAGCGCTTTCATTTTAATTAATTAAAAATCAACGGAACGTCATAGAGCTAAAACAATATTTTGGTTGAATGGGTGCCATAACCCTGTAAAAAAAAGTTAGGACCTTAGTGACACCTTTAACCTATGTTAGTTAAAACCAAGGATAAACAAATAAATGCTTGTGCTAAAAATAATGTTAGTAGGTACATACTGGGCATTGAACTGAATCTACAGTGCCATTGTAGTTTTCTGGAGAAATATTTTCTATTTCTTTATAAGGTAGGCTAGGACTAAGCACAGGCAGTTGAACATCAACACTAGCACCATCTTCCAATAGTGCAAAGTCCAAATTCTGTAATTAATATTAAAAATAATAGGAAGTTACAGTACACAATTATTATTTCTTTAATAAATTGGTATTGGTACTCTCATAAGGACATAGGCCGAACAAACTAACTATGGCGAGCAATAGAAGTCTGAGCAAGAGGGGTACCGCTTGACCCTTCTCGGCTTACTTTCGGTCACATCACATACATCAACCAATTGTTGCGAGTGCATTCACTGAGAATAATCATCACAGCAACTAATTGCAAATTTATCTAGCAAAACAAATAAGTAGGTTAGGAGATAGGTAGGTACAGTGGGCCACAGGCAAAGATGCCCTTTTTGTTCGATTGGCGCCCTTAATGCCGGGCGCGGTAAGAGCTACAATGGGGTATCCTAGACTGTGGGCCCACCGTACCTAGGTATGTCAAGTTAGGTGATAAGGTAGGTACGTACAGCCCGTGCCAGGTTTCTGGGCATCTGAATGCCGCCCTAAGGCCTGGAGGAGGTAGCGGCGCATGGGTATAAGAGAGGTGCATAAACACGGGCGAGAGGAAACAGCTGGCTCAGATGCCATGAACCCTGGCGATGGCTGCACCTGATTTTAATCAAGAAGCTATTACTAATTACATAGACCTACCTACTAGACCTACCTTCTCTTATAATTTGGGTAAGTAAATACTCACAGAGATGTCCAAACTTGTAACAGTAGAGTCGAACTCTCCTTTCCATGACCTCCAGCACCTTAAAAAGAGAACCCTGGGCCCGGTTTTGGGTATTAACTCTTTGATGGTGTCATTCGTCAGGGCTGACAGCGCGTGGATCGTTATTTGTTGTTCTGAAAAATAGTGAGAAATTAGGTAAGGATACATAATATTTGTAATAGGAAGGTACCTACGCGATTCTTATACAAGACACAAAACACAAGACAGCACGTCGTCCTTTATACGCCAGCGCTCTACTTGGTTAGGTATGTTACGGGTGACTTTGCAACAAGACTGACGTGCTGTCGTGGTACCTATACGGTGTGGCTACGGCACTCGGACCATCTTGATCGAAGACTCGGACACAGAAATGGCTACTTTCTGACCCGGTTTTGACAATACAGTGCAGTGCGCGTTTCACAATAGGTACCTATTAAGTGTGTACGCCATTACTCGCCAATAAAAACACACGTGGCATGGTAGTTTGATGATTTCGAAGTGCCTTTTCCGGCGGCGAAGTGTAGGGCCATGCCCGGTAAACGGTAAATTACGCCGGTATAATGCGTGCGGGATGAGAATGGGATGGAACCTTGTCAAAGTCAATCGAAAACATACTGTATTTTACTTTGACAAGGTTGCACCGACGCGAGTTTGCTTACTGCGCGCGTCTCAGTTCCAAAAAGTCGCATCCCATTCTCATTCCGCGCGGATTATACGTATGAAAGCTAACGTACATGGCCATACACTTCGCCGCATTATATTCTCTCTGCGACGTGTGAAAAGGAACAAACTTACCAGTGAAAATTGGTATGAGGTCGTGTAACTCCCATGTTTTTAGTAGTTCTATGACTTCCTCCATTAAAAAGGGATCTTTGACCACTCTGGAAGTCTGGAATAATTAACACTTCGCTAGGAATCACTGGAGTACTGGACCACGGAAATAATCGATATTCTGACCGACTACTTACAGCGTTTACGCGGAAGTGGGACGAAATCACGAAACGAAATGACGAAAACGAGTGAAGTAAGCACGTGTCACGACACGATTCGAGCGAGCGGCCGACCGGCGGCGACCGGCGCGCGGGCAGCGGGGGCAGTGTTGCCAGTAGCAGATAGTCAAATATAACACGAGGCAGATCAAAAAGTAACATTTTCTCGAGAAAAGTAACATAACTTTTTTTTATTGTGGAAATCGACTTCGAAAAAATCTTAATAATTTTTGATCGAATAATCGATTGGCGATGCTGAAAAAGAAAGAAACATACAATCAATGATGTGTGTTGTGTGTCTAATATACCAACCAATTTAAGAAAGAAAGGAAAGAAATAAAAACGTCTTTCAATACTACAAACAACAATGCGTTATTAGTATTGCCACATCACGGCCAGTCAAAAAATACGATTTACCTACTTTGAGTAGTTCGGTGTTCGCAAAAAATAGCGAATTTATTTATGATTTTTTTGCTGGTTTGACTCCCGGGTGCGACAAGCGAATGAAAAAAATATTTTCGCGCCCCCGTTTTAGCTTATTTTTTTACAAGATCTTGTGGAGGTAGAATGAATTTCTTATTGAGCCTTACAAATCTGATTAAAATCCGTCGATAAATAAGGTTACACTGCTAACTTTGACAGAGATTGAAAATACCTATGTCAAACATACTTATAATATAATGTATGAACACACGTCAGACATACCTAATATGTATGCTTACGCCTACTTCCCGGACGAGGGGTAGGCAGAGACAAAAGACCGCCACTTGCTACAATCCTGGCATATATCGCTCGCTTCCTCAACATTGATAGTAAGTCTCTTCATACAAGCTTAGACCACAACCGAAGGCAGTGGCGCTGCAACACACATACCTACAGCAAAGAAAATGCTACGCTACTGCAGACCACATGCTGCCGCGCTTGGAATCAATTGTGTAAATAGACATTCTTATAAACCAGTAGTATCGCTTGCTTCAACTCATAGAAAAGTTCTTAATGGACATAACATTTCGCTAGGCTAGTTTGATGGGTAATGTAAAAAAAACGATGTTATTGTATTACTTTGGTGTACAGTAATAGTACATTATGTATGATACAAAATGTGCTAAGTTGGTCATTACACACAAAGCATTATTGTGCGCGAGCCGATCGATGGGCGAACGCGATAAGAAAGCTGAGTTTGTAATGACCAAATGCACACGAGTAGGTACCTATCATACGACGTTTTTCAACACAGTTGCGAGGAAAAAAACAAACTTGTATCGTTAATAACTGAAAAAGTACCAATTCAACTTACCTTTGTTGACAAGTACTGACTGTCCAGAACTTCTTTTAAAAACTTTTACACATCGGATGGTAACCACTGACCACACTTTTAACTTGAATATTATTTTGCTTGTTTTCACTATTTGAAGTAGATATTGTTGATAGTAATTAACCACACAGCAGCAACTTTACGAAAATATTTGCGGAATATGACGCGTCAGTTTTGTTTTTTTCGCGGGCGCGTTGACATGACAACGGGGGTTGGTATCTGTAGCTATCCCATTCTACGTCAAACAAAAGAGGGAGATAGCTAGAGATTCATCATCGCACTCGTGCGGTAAGTTAATGTTATTACAACCCCAGTGCGGTAATATGCTGCATTATGAAACTAAAAACGGTGTTATAATAGTCAAATTTACGAGCAACTGTATTGAAAAGAGTATTCTATCTATCTTACCTTTAGTTAACGGAACAAAAAATATTTTAATCGTATCGTACGAAACCACTAGAAACATTACGTCTTTTCCCTGAATCTCGGCAAAAAATATTGTTGGCAACAATGGCCCAAGCGGCGGACAAACGGGTGCGGAGGGTGGGGGTTCATGTGTTTGAATCAAACAAGATGGTGATTGAGACAACAATTTTTTAACGTTATTTTAAACAAGGTCTAAAGTAAGTTTGATCAAGGCTAATGTTAATAACATTTTCTCTGTTAGTAAATTCAAACAAGTAAACTATTTAAAACTATGGTATTGAATAATTAATTCGACAAAGACTAATCTTCAAACAAATAAATGGAATTGTTATTTTAATATTTTACGTGGTATTCAATCAAACAAGTAAACTGTTTAGAACAATGTAGTTATATTGTTATTTGGACAAACACATTTTTTTGAAACAATTATAATTCATTGTTGTCCTACTCATGAACTCTTTTTTAAATTAAATATAACTCTTAGGTAAATCCATAAATATGAAATTGACGATTTAACAAAAACTATAGTTATGACAACTTGGTTACTTAGTAGATTTGTCCAATGGCCGTTTTTTAACCTAAAGAAGAAGTCTTAATTATATTTAACAAAATGGTTGGTAAAAATATTCATAATATGTGTTCAAGTCAAATAATAGGTCTAGTTGTTAGCCTAAACATAGATGACTTTGCTGCAACAACTAGTCAACTGTGGTTAATGTAATGAAATTCATATTTGTTTCATTCAAATTAACATCAACTAAGAGAATACTCCACTTAGTTGGATTTCATTTTTTTCAGTGTACGGGTTGGT
>OX439382.1:25891718-25932018 GCA_949319315.1 Zelleria hepariella | reverse complement strand
GACTGTCTTTCACACTTTCAGGAATACCCTGTATGTTTAACACCCTGTATGTCAGTTTTTAGAACACGTATAGAAGTAAAAGGCTTGGTTCTGGGGATATTAAGGGGTTCGAAAATTTCGTTATTTTTGCGCTAAACCTCTTAGTTTACGAGATATTGTAACATTCATGCCTAATCATTCGTCAATATCAGCTTGGGCTAGGCCATACTAGTTTATCCTGAAGCTTACATATTCTTGCTAGGCCAGACTAGATTGGCCTAGGCTAAACTGGTTTATCCATACGACGTTCGGATAAACTAGTTTGGCCTAGGCTATACCGGTTTATCCATACGACGTTCGGATAAACTAGTTTGGCCTAGGCGAAACTAGTTTATCCTTAAATCGGGTTTGGCCGGTAACATATATAAAATTGTATATGAAAATATAATATGGAGCTTCGTTTTCACCAGACATCTGAGCGGGCAAATATTCCAGTGCCTTTATATAAATAAATTCAACCACAATGTGGGTTCTGGTATCCAACATTTTAATTCAATGTCACAAAATCTGAAATGACTGAAATCAAGGAAAGAAACAATTACTTACAAAAAAAATGGATTGTATGCCTCAGGCGCTCAGGTTTCCTCACGTTATTTTTGTTCATAATTGAACGAACGAGCGAAGCGAGCGAAGTTCTCCGAGTCTACTGGAACAATCCGGCGTTTGTATGTATGTATGTATGTATGAATGTTCGTTCGACGATAACTTGAGTAAATTTAGTCGGATCGTGATGAAATTTGGTAGGCAGGTAAATGAGGTCAAGAGAATTTTTAAGTTCGAACATGAGCCAAATCGGTCGAGGGGTTACTGAGATATGGGGTCGCGAGTTCATAGTTCGGGGCGAACCACTAGTTTTATAACATTTTATGAAAAAAGAAAAAATAACTTAAGTATATTGCGATATAGGTCGCTTGCTCGCACCAGTGAAGAGCTAGGCTAAAAGAAGTGGGATGCAGGAAGGAGCTAAATAATTTCCGTGTCGCCGACCGTGCCCCGAGAGGGCCGGGCGAGGCACAACTTTGAATAAAAAAACCGATGCTACCTATAAATTATCAAAACTCCACCTTGTGTACGTGAAGCTAGAGTCTCTATTGGGAATTCAAAAGCAATCGAATTCTCGTGATTTAATATCATATTTATAAATGATTGTAACTACGAAGGAATATAATCTTAAACGATATGATGGATTTTAATTAAATAATGCTATCGCATAAACCGTATTATTTTAACAAGTTGTTTAGAAATACTCAATCCAAAATCTAAATCCATCCATAGCAAAAAAAGCAAAAGTTTGTAGTCAGAAGAAGTTAAAAGGGAGTAGAATCATGTAAAAGTTTATTTAATACATGTTTAGACTTATTGTATCGGGATGGCCATAATATTATTATTTGACAAAGTAATATTAAAATTATTATATAAAACTTAGAAAACGGACGCACTGGGAATCGAACCGGGTACCTCTTGCTTCAGAGTCCACTGTTCTACCCACTAGACCACCACCGCTCACACACCGTACATTTGTGAATTTGTAGTAGCAATACCACTCGCTAACGGTGAAGGAAAACATCGTGAGGACACCCGCGGCTCCACACGTATTGACCTGTCTTTCCTGTGGGCTAAGTCGACTAAGCTGTCAGGATGGTATAGGTGCTGGGCAAGCCTACTCCATCTAAAACAATGTCCCAGGCACTGCAGCGCCGAGTGGTCTCTTCACCCATCTAGTGTGAGTGAAGGTGCCACTGGACCCTGCTGTATAAATCATCTCATTACGTAGATGCAAAAGGCCTTAGTAGTTAGAAAACGGACGATAGTGATCGGAAACAAAATTAACTAGTGGTTCGCCCCGAACTGTGAACTCCCGACCCCATATAAACTTAACAACTCCATATCTCGGCAACCCCTCGACCGATTTGGCTCACGTTCGAACTTAAAAATTACTTTAATTTCATTTACCCGCCTACCAAATTTCATAACGATCCGATCAAATTTACTCAAGTTATCGTCGAACGAACATTCATACATACATACATACATACATACATACATACATACATACATACATACATATATACATACATACATACATACAAACGCCGGATTGTTCCAGTAGACTCGGAGAACTTCGCTCGCTTCGCTCGCTCGTTCAAAAAGCCGAAAACAATTTTACGAGGTATTGCTTTAACGAAGCAAGCAAAGCTGTTTTCCAATAATGTGTTTATTATGTTTTGCTTTTCAAACAGCGCACCTCTACTCTACTACTTAAGTATGTTTTCTTGCTACAAATATCTTGAGTGGAATGCTTTTACAGCTTTCAGTACTCAAGAATCTGGAAATATACACTCTTTGAAAAAGTCTTCAGTGAAATTAGTATGCAAAGAGACAGCAAAATAACACTAAAGGGATCTGTTTCATTTACAAACTGATTTCATCTTGAGAATATGACAATTACAAGCACTTATTTATCTATAATCGTTTTTTTATTAACTTTAACCTGACCAACCTATTCATAAAGCTTGCATATTAAACCATTGCGAGACCGTTAGACTTAATTTTACTAGTGGTTCGCCCCGAACTTTGAACTCGCGACCCCATATCTCAGCAACCCCCTGACCGATTTGGCTCATGTTCGAACTTAAAAATTCTCTTTGCCTTATTTACCCGCCTACCAAATTTCATGACGATCGGACTAAACTTACTCAAGTTATCGTCGAACGAACATTCATACATACATACGAGTACAAACATACAAACGCCGGATTGTTCCAGTAGACTCGGAGAACTCCGTTCGCTTCGCTCGCTCGTTCAATTACCTAACATCAAGGAGCAGAAATGAATATCCCACCAAAAACATTTTCATGTAATTTTTTTTGTACAGAACGAGACCATACACCTCGCATTGTCAAAAAGCTAAGCTAAGCATGTAGAGCTAAGCTTCAAACTCTACACGCCCTAACTCTACAAGCCCTAACTTCACAAACACTACACCTTAGTCAAAATATGTGGCTTGGCCGTTTCGTTACTAAAAGAACTTTTAATAAAAGCAAAGTAATAAACAGTGAATACAATTTTTACCTTTCGCCCATATGACGGTAGCGAAATGACATGGCCAAGCCACATATTTTGACTAAGGTGTAGGGAACGACTGGATGGATGATTAGAATGTGTCAAGGGCGATTCATAAAACATAACAAATCGCCAGTGCCTTGATGGTCGTAAAGAGTGCTTAGTCGATACGAGCCCTAGCGGCTTAATGAAATTCTGCACCATTTTCATATTCATTTTACTAAATATTCTGGACTTTGAACAATACCGCTAGTAGGCTGAATAGCCCCGCTGTTTGTAGGCCTTCGCGTTTTAATGAGAAAGTACACAAGTAATTTCTTGGATCCACAAAATTAGGCTACAATCGGCAAGCGAAGCGCGCACTAATTATGAAAAGCTTAAACTAAACCTCTGTTCATTATTCAGTCGGCTTCAACGCTGCCAGTCTGCTAAAGCACAAAATATTAGTAAGTACTGTACTACAAAGTGATTTTGAAGGCATTTAGAAGATTATGAAAAAGTTAAGATATGGATAGATGGCTCTTTTACGTTATGAAGTTTGCTCCAAATTATATGCTACAACATTAACGCCCAAACAAAAAGTAGTTTAACGCACAAACTAAGGTATGATTTTTCATACAACCTCAGGAAGCCGCATTCAAAATTCACATGAATTAGCTTCTTGATCTGCCTCCTACACTCTCGTCCTCTACTTTCTTTCTTTTCTTTGTTATCAGATCGATTAAACACAAACAGGCAGGAAATTAAAGTAATTCTTTGAGCTTATTCATCCCAAGCCGCATCTGCAAATAATTCTGCCGTACGCTGAAACAAAGAAACTCGAATCAAATCGGTTCCCCTACGCTCTATTATTCATACACGAGTTCAGTCGGCGCTCGCTGTGCAATAGGCTGAAGCTGGGGGTTAGTATCAGATGGTCTAAAATGCAAGTGGTCTTTAGCAACAGCTCGTCTAAATAGTAAAGCATCTCGTCAGAAAATCATAATGTCAACTGTCGTATTACGAGTATCAACTCGACATAATGCAAGTACACACGTCGACCCTTACACGCTAGCACTTTACTCAGTTACGTTACGGGCGAACTTACAACAAAAGTGTACAGTCTGACGTGCTGTCGTGTGTACTTACTGCGGCGAAGGGCGTTTCAAATATGTATTGGACTGTTTTTTTTTTTCAAAAGTTCGCTCGAGATGCCTTTTGAACTAGGTTAACGTTTAGGTATTCCAATCGTGTGCAAGCGTTAACGAGGAATTTGCTAATGATGTTTGACTCAGCAGTATAGTTTTATTGCTTGCTAGATGCAATAGGAAAAGAGGAAAAAAAAATTAAAGTAAGTTTTTTTTTAGTTTAAAAAATCTTTATAAAGTTCCCTAGCACGGGTTAGTGCTTTAGAAAATACAAAAAGTGATTAATAAACAACGTGTCGTTTTTTTTCGTGCACTGACTTTCAGCGTTCGCATTTTTCCACGATCTCTTTGTTTACGCTTGCATAATGCATAATACTGTCATTACATCCATATTAGTGGGTGATCTAAAACATAATTTGGCTCTGAGGCTCGTATTTTAACGACAACTTGTAACCATACTATCTTGGCTTCGATTAAGCTATTTCCACTGATAGTACGGAGTGGGAACTTACTCGTTTACTAATACTAGAATACCCACTAAGTATACTTACTTACTGTTGGCTTACCGAATTTCATAAATTTTACTTTGAATTTAATTTTAATTCAACAGTTCTACTCCTCAATACCAACTACTATGGGACCTTAATATCGGGATAAAAATACGGTTGGTTATGTAAGCATGGAATAGAAGGTTAAAATTGTACCCCGACTTTTTGGCCCCTTATAACTAGGGTATTAAGGTCTAATTCTGAGTCTACACCTAGATACGACGCAAACATGCGGTAGCCGCAGCCCATCCCAAGTTAATTAGTTGTTAACTTTTAACTCTAAAGACTGATTAAACAAGGGATCGCTAAATTAAACGGCGGTTGTTGTTCTGGACCCTGCCAGGTCTCTGCGGCGCCATTTTCTGGGCCACTCGGGTGTGAAATATATTCCTACTAGCTTTTGCCCGCGACTTCGTCCGCGCAGACTTAGTTTTTTTTCCCGTTATCACAATAAAACATAGCCTATAGCACTCAGCAATAACGTAGCTTCCCATTAGTGAAGGAATTTTTATAATCGGATGAGTAGTTTTGGAGATTACCCCCTACATACGTACATACTTACAAACTTTTCCTCTTTATAATTTTATTGTTGATAGCTAGTGCCCACGACTTCATTCACGTGGCTAAAAGAAAAAGGATAAACGTGGTGATTTTGCAAATTGTACCTAGCATATTTTTTACCACCTAGTAGGTATGATGTACTTAAAACATACCCCCTGCACTATCAAAGCGTTGGCCCGAGATCTCGTTCCCGTGGACCACGCGATGTTATCTGCTTCTTCCAAACTGAACGGAGCAAAGATGCAGATACCTACTGTTATAGGCATTTAAATGATTTAACGCGGGTTACCTACATTTCAAGAAACACTCAAAGATTATCTTTTCTTTTTAGCCCTATCCTATTATTTTGAGTCCGCTAATCTGCTACTCCTTATTGCAAACTTTCAGTCTGGGTTGTCTCCGTTCAGTTGGTCTCGCCCCAAGTCTTCGTGACCTTGTGGCCTTTGTGGCCGTTGTGGACACTGCCTCTACCGATGTTAGAGAGCCCTAATGCGTAGTTTGATACCCAAGTACATCTCGTTTGCTTGCGCTGTTTGGTGAATGAATATTTATCAGCATTCACTGCAGTACGTCACAGGTCTCAATATCTCTCTGGCGTTCTATAAAACTGTAAAAGGTCTCCAACAGAGCTAGTTAGCGTCACCTACTCGTGTTATAGGCACGAAGTTACTTAACAGAGAAAAACTTTAAGAAATTTTATTTTATTTTTTATTTTGCTACATACTATTTCAAAGAGAACGATCATAATAATTGGGTTCTCACACCAGGAAATATGAGATAACATCAGGAAATACTTAACCATATTATTTCTATCACAGTGAATAGAGCTTTTTTCTATGAGCTGCTCTCCTGAAACACCGAACGCGTCTTCTTAGCATCTACGATAACATAGTCTGAAACAACCGTTTTGAATCGTCGGTCTTATTCTTCTTTCGTGTTGAAAGAGTCACACACACTCGTCGCGCTGGGGTCGCCTCCAGGAAATCCGATAAGCTGCACTGTGGAGCATCAGGACAGGTATGACGACGCGAAGTTGTCGGTATGGTTTAAGATTGGCACAAAACACCTCTTCTGGCTCTATTTCTCACATATCTTTCATGCGGGCAACACCACCACGCAGGCGGTTCAGGGATTTTCACATGCTCCAATCTTCTCGTCAGTCTGAAGTATGTGGAAAGCCTATCAGAGTTGTCAACAATGAATAGGCGACTATGATATTATGTAAAAGTGCACCGGTCCAGTGTCCAGTCCTAGGTACTTACTTAATGGAAATAAAGCGATCATGGTACTAATGTTACACCATCAATGGCTGATGTTATGCGCCTATGGTCGCTCGGGACTCTACATTTGCACGGTACGCACAGCTGGTTTTTGGTCAGAACATCGTATCTTTAATTATTCTTCGAGGTCTGGTGCATCCTAGTCTTCCCTGAATAACCAGCAAACAGCAATGCACTCAACGGACGTCCCATCTCGTCTGGTCAAAAGATCTCAGGATGCAACCGCAACTTTGTAAAGAGCTTTGATAAAACTACTGGATGCAGAGTTTTTTAAGTAAGGATTTATTGGCTCTTTCAGATTGTAAGTAGCTATCACTGAACTTATGTTTTTTGCCTGTTTTTAGTAATTAAACTTGTAGATTTTTCCTTTATTGCTTTGTTGATATACCATTTTTGTGACAGTGACGGATGACAGCGATAATGAAAAACAACTTTTTCACTGTTGCTCATCATTTGAGTTTTGCGGCACATTGCGGCCTGTTTGGTGGATTAAAATTCACCGTTGTTCAGTTTTTGATGGATTTACGAAAGTAAATAGCTCAACGCTACGTGATGACAGAGGGTCTTTGGCAAATGGTTTTGTCGTTCACTTTTATACAAATAGCCACTATATGATAATCTTTGTCTGTTTATTTTGCTCCTAAGCACCAAAGCGTGATAATATGTAGCCTATATGTTATTCTGATATCTCAGCTATCTACATTCCAAATTTCATCCAAATCCGTCCAGCGGATTCAGCGTTATAAGGTAACAAACACACTCACTCACTCACAAACTTTCGCATTTATAATATATATATATAAAATATAAAAAATAAAAAATAAAAAATAAAAAATAAAAAATAAAAAATAAAAAATAAAAAATAAAAAATAAAAAATAAAAAAGTAGGAAGTAGGAAGTAGGATTGTAACATTATTTACCCATTTTCAAAGGTGACTCGGGCATTTCTCTAAAAACAATCCACTCACGCCGTCGACAGTCAAAAAGGCTTTTTTACACAACTCCTGTGTTTTTTTAAGAATTAATAGTGGGTGGATCCAAAGTGGATTAAAGCAGTGTGTACAAGCTAACTATGTACATGGGTTTTAGGTCGCCGTATTGCTGACATTGCCCTATGCAATGTTCGGTTCACGCGGCACTTACAATTGTCAAACTAGTCGGCTGCAGCCACTCGCCCAAGCTGCTCATACAGCAATCATGTAAATTACCAATATCTGTGCGAGGTGGCTAGAGTCACTAGCCACCTCTCTATCATCATTAAATATTATCTTCAGTATCAAAAAAAAAAAAAAAAAAAGAACAATCTTTCCATCACCGTCTTTTATCAGCACTGAGCGACAGAGCGAGAGTAGCACACGCTCTCCTCTGCTCGTTCAGTGCTGATAGAAGACGGTGATGGAAAGATTGTTCTTGATACTGAAGATAATATTTAATGATGGTAGAAAGGTGGCTAGTGACTCTAGCCACCTTGCACTGATATTGATAGTTTACATTATTGCTGTATGAGTGGTTTGGGCGAGTGGCTGTAGCCGACTAGTTTGACAATTGTAAGTGCCGCGTGAACCGAACATTGCATAGGGCAATGTCAGCAATACGGCGACCTAAAACCCATGTACATAGTTAGCTTGTACATACTGCCAACTACGAGAAAGAAGAACTTAAGATAACGCAGAGATATCACATCTTACAGTTAACTTAAATAACTTACCTTAAAGTACATTTCAATTTTTGGTAAAACATGAGTGATAAAATGCTGATGTTACTTGTTACCTATGATACTGACCTAGTTACTTACGTTAGGTAGGTAAACAAGTTCAAATGAGCATACAATTATTATAAAATGAAGGCGTACGTAACCACTTGCGCTGCGTTGACAAATTTGTTGAATGCAAATTTGTCAACGCACCTAAGGTGCAAGTAGCCGATAATACTAACTTGATACATTTTAAATGATAGATTAAAAACTTGGTGTAAAACAGAAGGTTGTAAAAATATAAAACGACACAAGTAAAACGACAAATGATATACTAAATGATTGATATTTGTGATAATTGTGACGCCTGCTTCAAGCTTGCTCCAGGGGGTCCAAGATATGTTCTCGTCACCGGCAGGTCTCTGTTTATGCACAGCAGTTACATCTTTGTGTTGGTGCAAGTAGACTCTTTCTTGAATGATACGGCGACATGTTGAATGATGATATCATGTTGATGATAGCAGCACAGTTCTCCAGGTACTATGACGACGTACTTCTTGGTTGTAAGGCAGGAAGCACATTGTCACCCCAACGTAATTGCTCACTCTTGATTCAATCTCTTAGCTCCACTGATATTGATATGGCCGGACCGCTGGTCCGATGTATCGCGCCCTTGCGATACTGATAAATGATAAGGTCGAACTGCTTGTTCGATGCATCACGTCCTTGTGACACTGATAAATGATAAGGTCGAACTGCTTGTTCGATGCATCACGTCCTTGTGATACTTTAAATGATAAGTGTGGAGCTGGCCTTCTGTTCGATTCTTGATATGACCTGGATATTGAACTGATCCTCAAAGTTTGTCTGCTTCAACTTGATAATGATATGATGATAACTTCACGGTGTACTGGTGGGTTTCTTGATCCTCACCCGTAGCTGAAGTGGTTACCTCATTTCGCCTTGGCCGCTACCGTAGCGAGCGACGACGCGTCGAGTAGTCGTTTTCTTGATGTCAGCACACATTCCATCCCCGTCGGTGATAAGGTTTCTGTTTCACACTCTTTCTTTGTGGCGCGATGTCACCACCAGTGCTGATTGATGATAAGGACACACGGGGGCCAAGTGATGTCGGCCTCCGAGCATCCGGCTCGAAGGACCAAAATGAACGAGCAGAGGAGAGCGTGTGCTACTCTCGCTCTGTCGCTCAGTGCTGATAGAAGACGGTGATGGAAAGATTGTTCTTGATACTGAAGATAATATTTAATGATGGTAGAAAGGTGGCTAGTGACTCTAGCCACCTTGCACTGATATTGATAGTTTACATTATTGCTGTATGAGTGGTTTGGGCGAGTGGCTGCAGCCGACTAGTTTGACAATTGTAAGTGCCGCGTGAACCGAACATTGCATAGGGCAATGTCAGCAATACGGCGACCTAAAACCCATGTACATAGTTAGCTTGTACAGTAGCATTTATATAATTTTAAGAACAACAGGTATCCCGTATATCGTATTATCATCAGGTATATCGTATTTTCATACGAGTAAGGAAATCCCACCAAGTTAAGGAAATCCGCAAGTTATATAACCTCAAGTTGCGATAAACTGACTGGCTACTTGCTGGGTATAGTGAGAGAGTGGGCTTTCAGGACCGTGGGAACTCGGCGATGGCCAAGCGCGTGAAACACTGTTGTCTATAGCTGTTTCACCCAGAGCGAGACGGGGCGCGGAAAAAGTGAGATGCAATGCGCCTGTATGAGTCTACGTGTGTTCGTGTCCTTTCGCGAGTATGTAGTTGTAGTTGTAATGTAATAGATCTATTTTCCCAATTTTTTTCGTAGATCAGCTGCCATTTCCACATTTTATTAGCTATTTTAATATTTTTTTTCCGACAAGTACAATACATTATTGATGTTCCCAAGGTAGTTAGACTCCAATAGACAGTGTAATAATGTAAGTAATTAACAGCTGAAAGTAACCCCTTTTTCGGCGCGAAAAACGCATCGCTCTAATTTCTTTTAGGCTATTTTTTTTATTATAAACCTATGTGCAAACCTCCGTATTGGTCATCTACTGATATAAACCAAGTTTCAGCAAAATCCAGCCTGTAGTTTAGAAATTAAACCGGAACTACGTTTGTATGGGAAAATGGTGCTATAGCGTGAATAGGCGTAGTAGTGCGGATTGGCGATATTTGCACTGGGATTCCAGAGACCCTCTGATTTCCTCGCGATAATAACCTTCTAAAATTCATAAAAGAAATAAAGTAACGTCATAGGTACATGCCAGCACTGGGGATCAAATCTGGGCCTCTCGCTTCTGAGTCAGTTGTTCTACCCTCTGGGCAACCACTACTAGCTGTAAGTAATACTATCTTGTTCGCTTCACACTGCAGCAGCGCATGAAACTTGCATGCATAGCGCCGCCCGCCTCACTACTAACAAAGATTAATATTGCGCTGGTTCCCTACTTGCCGAGGTACCGAGCTGCTGGTTCTATTTTCAGCTATGAAACTGTTTACCATTGACGTAATAAACATGACCCAAGTTCAGGAAGACTCACCGGTATAACCTTCGGGGGAAAATCTCGCGTTATAAGTATTTGTCGCATCACGTAAAAGTGCTGAACGTTTTAAATCACTTGATTTGGAGCAATAAGTAGTTTCCCAGAAAATTGGGTAGGACGTTGGCATGCTGTAGAAACTGGGGTTCTACCGGCTAAGACGAAGCCGATTACCATTGGCGAAAATGGAAGTTCGATTTTTGAAAAATGTACGGCCACCCGGTTCATTTTACTGCCACTTACGAGTAGTTAATTTTTCATAAATCGAACTTCGATTTTTGCCAATGGTAATCGGCTTCGTTTTAGCCGGTAGACCCCCTGATCCGGAGCTTACCGCAAAAAAAAAACTGTGCCTGACAATTTATGCACAATTTAGCTGAGATGTAGTGCCTTTTGTTTTCGGCCGTTCCGAGGCCGCCCCAGCTCAAATATTAGCTCGGCTTTACACGCCGGAAAAATGCAATGCAAAGGCACACCGACACACATTGCTAACGTTTAAGGCAGGGGTGGCTCTGGATTATCAAGAGAAAGGGAGAGAGAGCTCAGAAAGGATGAATATTTTTGTAGAAAAAAATAACTGTGAGGTGAATAAAATTTTAAGTAATTTTAAAATACGTGTTCGCTGAATCGCCAAATTAAAATGTGTGGCATTATTTTCCATTGTTATTAATAAATAACACATTTTCTTTGATTTTTTACCAAAGTTTTCTAAGCTTTAAATTCATAATATCTTCAATAATTTACATAATTATGTCTGTGTCTCAAAGTTAACCCAAACTTACGAATTCACCCAGCACCAATCGAAAATGTTGTATTTTAAAGTAGGTACTCCACACAAGCGCTTAGCGCGCGTCAGGCGTAAAAACTTTTGCCACCGAAAATCGGTCGTCTGAATTGCATCGCGCGTTTTCACGCCTCGGTGGCTTTGATTTGTAGCTGTCGCGTGGTTTTAAAATAGCTCGTGTGAGACTTCACAAAAATATTTTCTTCAAGTAAGTACAAAATGTTTTACAAAATGTGGAGTTTTTATTTTCCCATTGCTGGGCAAAAGGCCTGCACTTGTGTCCTTCACTCTTTTCTATCTGGGGCCACGTCCTGCCACCCCGGTAAAAAGGTTTCGAGATCGTCCCTTCATCTCAGTATTGGCTTGCCAAGGCGGCACCGGTGCCCACTATGAGGAAACTAGTCAATAGAGTCAAATTTCAGTCGATGTAAAGTAAAATAGAGTAAATAGAGTCGATGACGAGACCGATGTACGGTACATTAATGCACAGTATTTGTTTGGTGTACAATAAAGAGCATTACTACTGCTACAATGCCATAGATACACCCACTCACCCACTAGATCCGCGCCTGGTTAAAAACCCGTGGCGCTAGCATCCCACTCAGCATTATGTGAAATTAGGTGGCGACGGAACAAAACGCGGCCGAATCGGGTCGAGTATTGTTTGTTGTGTGCCATTGTCTGCGCCTCTGCGGGCTTTTTTATGTAAAAGAGAAATCCGGTGGGCGGCGTAGTTACTGATGGGTCAATTTCCTTACGGGATAGGCGGGGGATAGTTTTCTTTGCAAGTGTTGAAGGTATATTTCGCTTGGCACGAATCTGAGAAGAATATGGCAAACCTCCATCAGTGAAGAGGCACGCCATGGAGAAGAAGAAAAAGTTTTTAACCGACTTCAAAAAGGAAAAAGGTACTCCATTCGACCCGTATTTTTAAAGGACCTGAACCTATTTTGATAATTATTCCCCCACTTTCCATGTGGTCCCATTAAAAAATTGTGAAGATCTGATGAAAAATTTCGGAGCTGGAGAACGGAACTCTTCAGCGGATGGCAGCAAATCACTCTGAATCAGCCCCTGTATTATCTAAAATATCCACCGTAAAAATAACGGTTTTTAAATGTCAAAATGAAGATTGTTCATTTCAATAAGGGCTATTTTCGAGTCAATTTCAATTTCAATTTAAATTTTATTTATTTGCCATAAATTACATGTGGTTTAACAAAGGTGTTCTTATGTAAATAATTGTATCAATGTAATTTTACCAATTAGGTGTAGCAAGAGTAATTTTAAGTATGGAAAACCTTAACCTAAAATGCATATTCCTCCAAAAATTCTGTAACTTTGTAATAGTTTTTAGATAAAAACAGTTTAAATCAGTGGTTCTTAACCTTTTTTGGACCACGGACCACTTTGATAATTTTTTTCTTAGTGCGGACCACCAGATCCAAGGTACATCGTGTTTCACATGACCTAAAGTATAATATATGTAAGTAAGTTGAATTCAGGAAATTAATATGAGTCGGTTTTGGAACAATGGAACATACACGCGAAAATTCACCAATTTTACTAAAATTATTATGGAGATTTAATTGGTAGGCGATAGCAATGCGCGCGCAGCGCGCCCGAAAATTCACCGATTTTACCCTTTTTAAGCCGCAAGATGGCCAGATAATCTTCCGTCAATATCATCAAGATTTCATTTGTTTGTAAAAGCGCGCGCAGCGCGCCCGAAAATTTTACTATTTAACTTTTAAAAATCAAGTTTTCCTTAGGACGTGTAGTAGGTGCGTGAAAAATGCGCGCGAAGCTCGCCCGAAAATCCACAGTTTTTTCCCTTTTTAATTATATGATGAAGATTTATTTAGCTATTATTTGAACAAACGCACCCAGCGCGGCTGAAAATTAACTTATTTAAGTCTTTCATTTCATAATGGAGAATTCCTTTGTTTTGAATAGAAGACACATTTGAAAATTCACCAATTTTCACCTAAATATAGTCTACGTGCGGTTTGACATGGGCTAACGACATTATACTACGAGTGAGCACTGATTACTCGATTTTTAAGGGTTTTGATACTAATACAATTTATTATTTTTTGTGTATTGAACTGAAGACCGCAACTTTACATCGGAGCCTGCCGCAGGTTACGTATAGGCTATTTATTGTATTATCCTGTCAAAATCTGGCGCATTCGGTAATTCCTTGGCGCGATCTGCAGTCACGCTGATCTTTGGAGGTTAAAAATATTTTCCAATATGGAGTAAGAGCGCGCGCCAGCGCGCACGAAAATTTCAGTTATTTTATTCATTGGGAACTTATTCAAACATGACTTTCAAAATCAACATTAAAATTTATTGACACGCGCACGAAAATTTCAGTTATTTTATTCATTGGGAACTTATTCAAACATGACTTTCAAAATCAACATTAAAATTTATTGACAACTATCGCTATGTGCGCTGGACTGCAGGACCCTCCCGCGGACCACTAGAGAGGCCCTCGCGGACCACCAGTGGTCCGCGGACCATAGGCTAAGAACCAGTGGTTTAAATAAATCGCGCTTGAACTGATGAATATTGTCGACGTCTCGCAGGGTTTTTGGTAACTTGTTAAAGAGTTTTGGTGCCATTCCAAAAAAACTCTTGTCAAATAACTCTGACTTATGAGATATGTTCTTAATTTGGTTGCGATTACGTCTACTTATAAGTCCTTTAAATAGTTGAGGATTGCTCTTTACAAATACTGCCTCGTATATATAAAGGCATGGAAATGTCAGAATTTTTAGGTCTTTAAAGTAAGTTTTACAGCTATCGGATTGACGCAAGTTGCTTATTGCTCGTAAGCATCTTTTTTGGGCTTTGAAGATTACTTCCCGTTGGTTTGCGTTACCCCAGAATATAACGCCGTATCTCAGTGTGGATGTAACGTACCCGTGATATGCTGTCAATAATGCATGTTGATTCGAGACTTTCGATAGTTTATATAGTGCAAAGGAATATTGGGCTAGTCTTTGGCATACATTTTTGACGTGGCTTTCCCATTTTAGTGTTTTGTCTATTGTTAATCCTAGAAACTTGGTTTCGTCTATATTTTCAATTACATGTCCTGATATATTAATATTAAGATTGCGATGGATGTCTTTATCATAAAAATTCATAAACTTCGTTTTGTCAGTATTTAATGTCAAATTATTATCTATCAGCCAATTATAAATAAATAAATAAATTATTAACGTCTCGGAGAGTATTATTTATGTCACTTTCAAATTCAGTCTCGCTATCCTCAGTGAACACGATGGTGCTGTCATCAGCGAACAGAATCATTGAATGATTTGTGACACTGGGAAGATCGTTTATATAAATTAAAAATAATAGCGGTCCAAGAACACTCCCTTGGGGTACTCCGTGTTCTACATTGCGAGAACTAGAAGAGTGAACCATTTTCGTCTTAGTGTTTGGACATATTCTATCAATTTGTGTAATTTGGGTTCTGTTTCGAAGGTACGATTCAATAAGTGAGAGTGCGTTTCCTCGTATGCCATATTTTTCTAGTTTTTTTAATAGGGTTTCGTGGTTGACGAAATCAAATGCTTTCGATAAGTCCATGTATATTGCGGATACAGATTGTTTTTTTTTCCCTCGTCAGCATGACCTTACTGAGGAAGCTGTATATTGCTAGATTTATTGATTTATTTTTCCTGAATCCATGTTGTTCCTCAGCTAAAATGTTCCCAGCTTCAAAAAAATTGTTTAAATTTATTATAAATTATCTTTTCTACCACTTTAGAAAGGATGGGTATCAGTGCAATTGGTCGGTAGAAATTCATATCCTCTTTGTCATTTTTTTTTTAAATCGGTTTCACTATGGTTGTTTTCAGGTTGGTTGGGAATATGCCATGTTCTATGCACAAGTTTATAATATGACTAAGAACGGGAGAAATAATTTGTGCCACGCTTTTTATCGCTTTTGTTGTTATATCGTCATTCCCGGTACTAGTGCAGTTTTTCAAACTTTTTATTGTCAGGTAAACTGCGTATGGCGTTGTCGGTTTCATAAAGATTGAATTGTGATTATTATTACATGTCAAAAAGTTGTCATATTTATATTTATTAAGATTGTTATTGGTATTATTAGGATAATTATTGTTTATTGTTGTTTGGTCAATATAAAAGTCATTAAACTTCTGGGCAATTTCAGATGGATTGCTTATTATTGTATCATTTGTTTTAATTTGCTCTATTTGTTCTCGGGGAAAGTTTGATTTGGATTTTTTTATTATTTGCCATGTTGCTTTTGATTTATTTATAGAGTTGGCAATGGTGTAGTTGTTTTGGGCTTTTTTTGTTTGCTGGATGCTGTATTTAAGGCGCTTCGTACAAGTGTTAAGTTCGTTTTCATTCTGAGGTGTAGGGGATTTTCTAAATTTCCATAGTAGTTGTCTCTTTCTTTTACTACATAATTTGATGCCCTTTGAAATCCATTTAGGTTTTTTTATAACGTCTATCTTGCATTTGGTAAGGGGAAAGCATAGATTATAAAAAAGTTTGAATTCGTCGTGAAGTTTTTGAATGCTTCCTCAGGATCATTATTTTCATAAACTTCATTGAAATTCAGTTTACTGAAACTTTCCTGAAACTTTTTTTGGTTACCCTGGGAGAAATCTCGTCTGTATATGTACCAGAATGGTACAGAACAATGTTTCTTAACGGGTAATACTAGTAATTGCGCTGTATGGTCAGACAATCCTAAATCGAGAACTTCACCTGTACTCCCTCGTATATTGGAAATAATGTTGTCTATACAGGTACCGCTTTTTAGTCGAGTAGGCTGTTTTATTTTTAGTTGAAGATTATAGGTGGTTAGTAGAGATTGCAATTGCTTGGAGTATTTAGTCTTTTCTAAAATGTTTATATTAAAATCTCCGCAAATTACGTACTTTTTTTTCGTTACGGTACAATACTTATTCAAAATTTGATTAAACTTTTCAAAAAATAATGCGTATCTCTCGGTTGTATTTATTGGAATTCTATAAATACAAATTATAATAACTTTATGTTCAGTGAGTTCTATGGCACAGAACTCTACATGGTTAGGACAATTTAATTTTAAGATGTCTGTAATTATTTTGAACTTCTGGTTATTTCTTACCAAGATACATGCACCCCCGTTCCAATTGTTTCTTGAGAAGTGTGTGGCAAGAGTAAAGTTTGGTAGAGTCAGATGGTAGGTGGCATCATCAGGAGTGTTTTGACCACCGAACTAAATCCCATAGAATCCGCATTACGTACAAAATCACAATAAAAACTTGTCCCCACAGAAACAAATGATATCAGCAATAGAACAACACGAAACATCATTTCGACCATACGTCTAACATTCGAATGTCATCCTTATTGTATTAGTGTACAGTTTTACTTTAATTGCATAGACTACGAGCAAATAAGCTCCCATAGGCAATTTGGGCATCTATTTTTCCGGACACATTTCAGAGTTCTATGTTGTATCTAGTTTTATCCTTGATAGAAGGTTTTGACGCTCGGAGGTTGAGTGGAATTTTATAATAGAGGCGCTGCAATAGCTAAATAACACCGGCTGGCAAAACGCGATTTAAAAAAATGTCGGTCTTGTAGACACATTTCGATTTTGATTTTACCCCGTAGTAGTAGCGGCTGGCTCGCTTTGGTCGGGGTCCTAATCAATAAACGTGACCTTTTTACAGCCTTTTGACGTAATACTTCCCAATGTTATACACCGCTATCATTAGCGAAAGCGTTGATGATAAACATAAAACCAACGGGCTACCCGCCAAATGAAAACCGAATGAAGTAATATCCGGGTATTTTTTGATAGCCCAACCTTTATTCATACTCGTCAGATTACATCCCAACTTATTCAGCTACCCTAATTAAAGGGTCCATGATCCTTATTAAAGGGCACTAATGACCATTTTCGGGTGAATTGAACGGTACGCGTAACTTGGTTTCAGAGGGCAGTAGTAATTGTGGGAGTTTTAGGGCAGGCTTGGGAAGCGTGGGCTAAAACGCAAATTGTTCACGATTTCCTGCTGAATTCGGAAATGATTCGGCCCATACAGGTGTCCAATTTGTGCCCTATATTTGTGTCTGGTCGACCCATGATTGTTATGCTTGTTGTTTTGCAGCGCTGCAAATCATGCAGGATTTTCTAACAAAACTGGAATTTTCAAAACTTTTTTCATTGTCCGATTTAGGCTGGCCGCAATACGTGATGTTACTTAGAAAAAATAAAAAAGGAAACATCCGTTTTTAAAAGCAAGAAATTGAAGAACCAAAAAGTGGCCATGTGTTGCCGTAAATAATTTTCACAAGGCAATTTCCTATTATTATTTTTTTCACTATGTTAGCTTTCTAGACGGCTTGTCTCATTTTATACATGGCGGTCACGCAAACCGGACGCCGCGCTTGGCTAGAATGGCCAGCCAGTTTTATTGACATTTTACTGGTTCAACCACCTGCCTTCAGAAGTACCTACCTAACTGTTTTATGATTCCCTCTACGTTTAAAGTCGTGTATTCACTAGGCAACAATGCCTTGTTAACATGTCTGGTCTTCTTTGTGCCATTTATTTTATCCGTGACGCGTTTTACCATCTGTACAATATGTAGTTGAGCAATGTACAATGTATTACTATATCATCTTTGGTGTACAATTAAATAGGTAGTACATCTATTTATCTATTTACCAATCTTGAGCATCGAATATTAGCATGAGATGAGTTACATGTTCGAGGTAACTTCAGACAAACATAAGTTCTGCATCGTTTCGTAACTCAATGGGAAACAATTGTTGCTTGCTTAGTGAATATTGCTTCATTTGATGACTTTTGGGTAGGATCTTGGCTCTATTATAGACCTTTTAAGACCTTTGTTGTGGTTGGAGAGATGCTGCTATTTGTTAGTGACAGGATAACCATTGAGTAACCGCTTGCGTGTACTATTGGTGATGCCAAGTATATTTTTTTACATGTATTAGAGCGAGTAGTAGATATCTGCTTTTTCATATTAATACACCTTGCTTAGCATGAGCCTGGGTTACGTAGTACACAAGGAGGTTATAAGTATGTGTAACTCACTCTTTGGTTTGACGTAGAGCGGTATAGCTAGGTTATAAACCCATGGATACGCTCTAACCCAGCCTTATGCTACGCCTGCTGGCCCAGAAAGTTCCTTAGAAGTTCCCTGAGTTATTTTCTGTTTGTGAGAAATTGTTAAGTACCTACTGATGTTATTTCTACCTCACCCGCTATTCAAGATAGTTTATTGAGGAGTGTTAATTAATAAATAAGAAATATTACTATGCTCGTTGCAATGCAGAAGTTTATAAATTGATTGGAAAAGTTATCTGTATGCTCCGCCAACTAGTTCACACAAATAAATGTTTTCTTTCACTAGAAGTTACTGGAAGAACCTACTTAGCATTAATAGCTTTATCCAGTTGCGTAACGCTACAAAAGTTGCTGTTTAAGGTTTAATGAAAGTAACGCGGCGGAAAATGCACAATTTTCACTGTTTTTTTTACTTTGTAGCTAAACTGAGCAGTGTTTGTGTGCAATGATTTTGGTTTTACGGCAATAAAACAGTATTGTTTTATAGCAAATTATGAGATTTGCTCGGACTTCTAATTTGGGCTGAATTTAATTTGGGCTTATCGACCAGAAAAACAAATCAGCTGTTTAGAATAATGAAAAGAATACCACAAACTTATAACATACCTCTTTTTGGGTTTTTGGGCTTGGAACTAAAGTCGTAAAGTTAAAAAAGAAATACTTTTTGAGATAAATGGGGTTGAAAAGTGCATCGCAAGTTCACAATTCGGGGTGAACTACTAGTTAGATTAATCCCACACTATGCCAAATAGGTACATGTCTGTAAGGTTAGGTTGTCGTATGAGGTAGTGGCCACCCCTGGTGTTAGAGTTGTTAGGCCAACCAAAGGGCCGCTGACATGGCTTAACGATAACCGGGACCAACGGTTTAACGTGCCTTCCGAAGCACGGAAGCGCTCAAATATTATTGCCACTAGCGGGCACCCATCCATGGACTGACCGCGCCCGATTATCGATTCAATCGATTAAGAAAAGTCCAACTAGGCTGTGAGCGATGTCTGTACTGTGTTACCTAAGTATATACCTGACATCGTGTACTAGAAGTGTGGTACATTGAGCCTCAACGGAAGCGCGGCGGCGGAAGTCAGATAGCATCTAACTGAGTGTCGTCAGGATATTACACGCTAACTGACTTCGCGCCGCGCAGTCGACGGCGCGGACGCCTTCCGCCTCTTGGTTTTGTTACAAGACTTTTCTTCTAGGAATTCAAGACTTTTCTTTTAGGAATTCAATTAAAGTTTTCGTTTAACCTAACCTGCCTGGGGTTTGTTGAACTCATAGAAGCTACTGTGGAAAAAAATATAAGCTATATCATGTACCATCCTTGGAATGTCATTGACCATCCTGGTATTGTTTGTATTTTTCATTATAAATATCTGTTTGTACAAGAATGGCCCGTTTTCAACTGACATTTAAAAGCTGAATTCAAAGCCCTTGGTAGATGGCGCTCATAGGCTTGGCCATACAAGAACCGGGATGTGGCTGTCAAATTTCGCCTACCCAGATTAAGAATATCTTCAGAAAAAGCGAAATTTGACAGCCGTGAAAAGCTTGTCTATCTATTTTGCGGAGAATTTTGTTGAATTTTGCTCCATATTTATTTGTATTCAGAATGAACGTCTCATTAACTTTTTGTTGCACATCGTGCAAGCGTAGATTTAGGTATTTTTAAGTTAATAGAAATGAAAAAAATACTTAGGTTAAGGGTGGCATTAATATGGTCGTCATCTCAAGCTCGAACTCAAGTAGGTGATCTCAGAAAAGTCAAACGCTTATGTCAAGCCTTGGCTAATGTCAATGTCTATCTCTAGATAGTGTCTGTTAAATATGCTGACAGCTAACTTAAGTTTGACATTAGCCAAGGCTTGACATTAGCATTTGACTTTTCTGAGTTCACCTACTTGAGCTCGATCTCAAGTAGGTGATCTCAGACGACTATTAATATCACCCTAGTCTCTCCAAACCTCCTACTAAACTAATAGCCTAATAAGATAAAGCAAAATTGCGTTCAATACTCCCAACTTCGTTACCGGGGTGTTATACGGAAGCGCTCGTTCAGACGCCACGTAATCCTTGACTCCTATTAATTCGCCCCCCGTTTTCGGCAATAAGTTACTTGTTTTTCTTCCCTGAATGCTTCGCTCGCGTATTAACTTTTTAAACGGGTCTCGGGCGCGTAAAGCGCTGAGTGTTTTTGTATTGTAACGAATGACTGTTTGAGAGAATTCTCCTAGAGGGCTGTGCAAAATAACAGAATAAATAAGGCCTTTTAAAATATTGAACTTTCACTTCTTTTAACAATTTTTTTGAGCGGAAACAGGTAACAATTTCAAAAATGTGAACTGGTTCCTATTGCGGTTCCAAAGATCGAACAGACAGACAAATAGACAGAGAAATGGATAGACAGCGTAGGCGTAATAGGGTCCCGTTTGGCACCCTTCGGATACGGAACCAAAAACCCAAAAATCTTAACTTACTAAAATAAACGCACTGGTTTGATTAAGGAAGAGAGGCCACACAGTTTCCAAGCTGAGATAAAAAATAAAGCAATGTAACCAGCGGTCCTGTTTAATATTCCGCAGTGTCAGTGGGGTCTCGACGAAACAGGGACAAGATTGAAATCCGGGTCAGAAATTGAGTAAAAAGTGGAACATACATAGTTGAGCTTGTGTAGGCAGAGACAAGCATTTTCGAGTCTCCATGGTATTTAAGTAACCAATGCCGCTTTGCCCATATATCTTAGGGACCATGTACCTGAATAAGTTTCTAAGAGTAGTATTAATGGTCGTCTGAGATCACCTACTTGATCTCTATCTCAAGTAGGTGATCTCAGAAAAGTCAAATGCTTTCAAGCCTTGGCTAATATCAAACTTGTGTAACTGTCAGCATATTAATATACAATATCTTGGGATTGCCATTGACATTAGCCAAGGCTTGACATGAGCATTTGACTTTTCTGAGATCACCTTCTTGAGTTTGATCTTGAGTCGACGACTATTAATGCCTTAAAAATCTGAGAACCCAGTCGACTGAAGCAAGGAAAATATGGCCAGTGTGTTTATTCTGTAGAATATAGCTCTTATCGAAATAATCAATCTTTGTTTCGACAAATAATACGTACCTTTTATTATTTCTTTCCCGCAAATAAACCGGTTTTGTCGACTAGCAACTGTGCGGTTTTTGTTTTACAGAATAAGCACACTGGATGGGATTTACGGATGGCAGCAATTTGAGCTGGTAGTGTGGTAGCTCTCAAACGGTGATTTAATTCTAATCTAATCATGTCCTGCCCTTATACATGCACACAGGAGGATTTAATGGCGACTAGTAATTTAATGCTGTTAGCATTACGGAATAGGTACAGGGTGTAACTATTTAGACTAAAGTTACTTTCTACCATCGTTAGGCTGAGAAGGGAAGACTAAACACACATTTCAACAACTGGCTGTATCAGACACTCACTGGATTTAAAAACCTGTCACTTTTTGGCAACCAGACAAGGACGTTGACCATTGGACTATGTCCAGATCGAGATATTCCATAAAGTCTCCGTATTAAATTATGTGCGGGTTTTCTAAATTTTATTCTGACAATACCCAGTATAATGCAATGCCCATGTCATGCGCATCGATAAAAAAAACTTGGGCCTTTGCCTATGTCATTTCTGTTGAAATAAGTCCGCCCTTGTACGTAATTTCTCACCTTTGTAATTTAAGTTTTTATTTTTGTGCAATAAAGTGTAAAGTGTATATGCGTATCGAAATGATTTATGCAGCGTCCATTAGCACTAGATGGGTGAAGAGTATACTTGGACGCTGCAGTGCTTGGAACATGATTGATGGAGTAGGCTTATTCAGCACCTAACCCATACTGTCAACAGATGGCCTGGTCCACAGGAAAGGCAATGTCAATACGTCCGCACGAAACAACAGAGGCTCTTCAACGAGTTACGTTCGGCAGACCTACGTATAGTGAAACAGACGGCACTGGCAAAACAGGTTTTGCCATAGTGAAACATGCTTTGCGGTTGCCGTAGGTCTGCCGGACGTAACTCGTGGTAGAGCCTCAGATCCGCGGGTTTCCACACGATGTTTTCCTTCAATTTTCAATAAAACTTTGAAATAAAGGATCGAAACAACTGAGACAGATACAACTATTTATTCAAATACAGTTTTCTAATAAGTTCAGTTCTTTATAACTTAGTAGCAATTAATACAGTAATTATTAATTATTTTCATCTACAATAAAGAGTTTTCTATCTATCTATCTACAGCCAATGAACATACACACGAAGTACATAATTATCTGATTGAGATGATGGAAACATGGCCCACATCCGAGCCTATAATCAATTCACTTAGCTCACCGCAATGTTTTAAACCGAATTAATCATGTTAAATTGTGTCCACGGCGACAGACAGACCGATTGCGGCCCTTTATGGCACCGACGTGCAATTCACTCCTCAATTGAAACAACAGAGAGCATACGTAACGGGAAAATCAAATTGATGGCACACAAAATGCGGGATACAAACTCTATACATGTTGCACGTAGCTTGAAATTTAAATGTTTATTAAATATCTACAGGATGCACACTAAGTAGATAGCGGAACTTTAAGTGGGCTATCTACTGATCAATACAAACAACTTGTACTAGGTGGCGAAAAAAATGGAGTGAAAAAAATATCAGCTGTTCCTTACAAAAGGTCAACTCAGTACTGCGCCAAATGTATGAAACAGCTGATATTTTTTCACTCCATTTTTGTCGCCACCTAGTACAAGTTGTTTGTATTGATCAGTAGGCAGCCTACTTAAAGTTCCGCTAACGACTTAGAGTGCACCCTGTAGATTTCACATGAAAATTATTTATATTTCTGTACGTATTAGGCATACACGGGACTCTTTTTTCCCACACAATTATATCTGAACCATAGTAAAATTAAGGCAACCTAAAAAGTTGTGTTATATATTTTTTTCTCAGGTGATGAATTTTCTTACAAAGAAAATGCTTTTGATACAAATAGTTAAAGAACAAGAAGAAGAAATTTGGCAAGTATGAAATGTCCATAATAAGGGATAAAATGATGACATCATCATCATCAATAAATCCAAAAAAACAGGTTTTATGCCAAAAATTTAAGCAATAAATCGCAAGGTAATATTAGAAAGATTGAACCTAAGTTTTTCAAATAAATAAGATAAGATCGAATGGTGTTAAAGATATCAGAACTCATAACAAACAAACCTGCCTCTCACCACCCTTATCAGAAAGATAATAAGGATAATCTCAAGTAAAGTGTAGAAGGAAACAAGTAAAGACGTGATAATGTGTCCCTTATTTTCCTCCCTACTGATTACCCATTCCTTTTATAAGGCTTTCATTTTCAGCTGTACGATCGCCAAGAAAGTTACGTAGGTACTTAACTTTATATAAAAGCTTATGTGGTTGACTTACTAGAAAAGAACCGGCCAAGAGCAAGCCGAATTCGCACACTGAGGGTTCTGTACCGTAATATAATAGAAAAAAATCTGACTGTACGGACCCTCGTTGCGTAAGTACGGCTGGCGCTTGACTGTTTTTTACTATTTGTTGTTATACTATAAAGTACGCCGTATAATCAAACTAATTTTGATGGTTGTATGTTTTACCGTTTTTGCAATAGAGCAAAAAGTTTAAAGTCCTGTTTGGCACCCTTCAGGTTAAAGTTAGATGTTTTTGCAGGGTGCAGTGGCACCTGTAGGTACTCATACTAGATGGGTGACTTGAGCATCGGACGCTGTTGTGCCTGGGACGATTTTTTTTATGGAGCTTCACACTCATTACTTACTTTTCCTCATCACATTTAAATGGTACCCTAATGAAATTGATAGTACCTAGGTATTTAACGGTCAGGAACACACTAGATTAACCTAACATAGCTCTTAACACTCACTTTCTTCCATGATTAAGGTCTCCGAATGACAACCGAACCTAGGTTACACTGACGTAAATAAAAGTAAGTGAAACCGTTTCTTCTTCTTCTTCAGCATTTATGTGTCCACTGCTGGACGTATGTCTCTTCATTCTTCTTCGATTTCAGCCGGTCTTCTGCTATTGTAGTCCAGGTTGAGCCTGCTAGCGCCTTGATGTCGTCGGCTCTTAAGCGCGCGGAATAGTTGCATCAATCGAGTAATAAAGGGTTTCGTAGCGTGTCGCTAACTGTACATCTTTGGTAGGTGGGTACAGTGCTTAACTGACTGCAATATATGATTTATACGCGTATAAATCTTAACACCGGCCTTTGAGTTATGTTCCCCTGACCACTGTCTCACGAGGTTGCCATCTCAAAGATGAATGGCTCCCTGGGGTCTTTACATTTAATTACATGATCGCTTTACGTATGTTCTCTGTAAAGTTACAATAGGTTTGTGGAATTGGATTATTATTGCTACACAGCATAATATTGTTAACCTTACATACGCTACGGGCTGCCGCTTGCCGCAACGAGATAATATATTTTTCACTGTGCAATTCGGAATTACAATACACCGTAGTAATAATTTAGTAGAATTTATACAAGGTGTTACAAAAGATCCTAACTCTTTTTACATGGTACATTTTTACATTTAATAGCACCCGGTGATAGGGATTACAACATATTTTATTGCCATATTACGTTCAGTTGATTTTTAAATTAACAAAATGTGAACGCTGTGGCGGGAGAAAAGGATGCACCTACACACACAAGCATATTTTTGAGCTAATACCAAAAACAAAGAAGTTATGAAAAAATATTAATTTTGAGGTTATAAAATTCATTTTTTTTTTCAACTTTTTTTTACTAAATTGGCATCCTGTTGACCTACAGGATACACCCTGTAAAAAGAGTTAGGATGGTTTGTAACACGTTGTATAATGGATAGCATAAAGAGATTTTGGTAACTCCAAATATTGGCGCTACGATGGTTCGTAGCATCTCTTCGTATGCTAAGCCGTAGCGGGTGCTACGAAATCAGTTCTACGAAAGAAGTGCTACGCCGCGCCTGTGCGTGTTAGTAAAATATTATGTTAATTGTTTAGCGATTTACCTTGAATTTAGACCGGAAAACTTTTGAAATACAGAACTTAATTCTAGTGGAACCTCGGTAGAAACTTAAAAGGTCGGACGGACACGAGTTTTTTTTCTTTTCTGGATAGCATATTCTAAATCGACAGTACGTAGACCCTTACACGCGTGAACTCTATTCAGTTACGTTACGGGCGACTTTGCAACGAAAGTCTAAGCTTCTACGTGCTGTTGACTCTACAATGCAATAAAACAATCTTCGAATTGAGAACTCATATTTTTCAAGTTTAAAATAATATAGCGACCGTTTCACATTTTATTTGGTAAGTTCTCTTGGCGTCGAATGGTTTTCAAATAATCGATTCGGTTTTAGCCCAAATTGCTCTATTCATTTAAAAGTTTCTACAAAGCAATTACTTTGCTGTCAGTGGCGCACTAACCTGCTACAGTAGGTGTGAACGAGCAAGCCTGGCTCAGACAAACCTCACCACAGACTAGGAACGTTCAATTCAGTCCATACAAATAATGGTGGTGGCGCGAATAGATACTACAATCATAAAACCATTGGTACCGATAAAATCTTCATAGTGAAACAATCTTCCTGAGATCGAGCACACACTACAAATATTTATATATATTATTTAATTTATTAATTCAAATAAAATTGTATGATCTTAAATAACAAAAAATCATTTTAGAGACCCAACTACAGCAAGATATACAAATGATGCAAAGTTAATACCTTAGATACTCGGCAAAAAAATGCGGCTTGTCAACAATAATAATTAAATTCCACTAGCAACGGATTTATCAATTGTTTACCTAGTCTATGCGATATTTTTTGGAATTCAATCAATGTGTAAGGCCGCATATTAGAAACAGCCGCGCATGCATCGGAGCGTTCAATCGTTATTAATTGAGCATGCATTAACATGCTGTAAAGCTGATATATTAAAAACAACGCCGAATTCGCTGCCTTGTTCTTTCAGTTCAGTAATAGGAATTTTTCCAAGTGTCAAATTTGACAGCGATTCTAACTATAAATGCGTTTCACGAAAGAGTTCCCTTGACAAAACGCTTATTACAATGTAATAGGGACTATTTTTGTTCAACTTAAGCGAATTACTTTGTGAAACGCACAATCGCTAAACTAAATCTGTGTTTTATATGGAATCCACAGATTAATAGACAGATTTTGACGGTTATTCTAGCTATATTTGATGCTTGGAAAAACTCTCATTGCTATAACCTTTTGTCAGTGATCTACTTCAGCGTAATTATAGGTGTGGATAACTGCATGCCTGGCTCAGACAAACCAGACCGCAGCCCGAGCGTTCCATATTCCCAAACGAGACTGCTGTCTGAATGCAAACGGTGAATTTCCCCAGCCGTATATTATGTTACTGCTATCGAGCGTCTACGCCCTAATTTATCTATTTAAGCTGGGTTTGGTGTCAGAGAACGGGGAATATACATGTCGCATCGTGAGAAACAACATCAAACATCGTTCGAACTGAAGAATCATTTTAAACGTATATTGACAGTTGATTGTAAACAAAGTCACAGATTACTCATCACAGATTATCCAACCAAGTTGTCGGTTCACAGATAAGAAGTTAGTTTAGCTCGATGAACGAAACGTCAAGCAAACTATGCTTGGGTAAGGTCTACACATTCCTGGCAACACTGCCTTATTTAATTGGTTGGCAACCCTACGCGGTTCGACCAATCAGAGCTCGAGTCGAGGTATAGCGTGACTGTCGAGTTCACGATCGACAGCGGTCCGAGAAGGTTGTGTGTTCGGCTCTGTGCTGAACTTACCACGTTTCTGTAACTTTACTGTTCTAGTCGAATATTGCTATAGAGTCAGTGCTATTTCATAGTGTTCAAGTGTGAGTAGAACATCAAGAAAGGTAACGTGAGTACTGTTCCAATTCTATTGTATTTCCATGCCTGTATGTGTAAGCAATTACAGTGTACCTAATTATTGTAACTACCTCTAAAGATCAAAAGAAAGAGATGTCCAGACGGGTTTTCTTGTTGCTTCTTTCCCGGTCTGTGTTTGCTTAGAAGCAACGTAGATTCAGTGCCACCTATTGCTAAATAAATTCCACTAATTGTCTACAATCGTTGATTAAAATGTTTGTTTTGTAATGTTACACTATAATTAGGCAGTTGACGTGCCCCACGGTTTTATTTTAGTCTAGTCTATGCATATGTTTATAATTCCCACGACTGTATATATTTTATAATTTTTTGGTTTTTAGTACATTTATCTTAAACATTGCAATCTTCTTAGCGTATCGATGGCAAAACCGATACTTAAATCTAAACTGTTTTAGCCCAGAATTTGGCAACCTGAATTGCGTCGTCACTAGCCGTCATGAGGTCCTCCTGTGTGCAGTTGTTGGGGCACGCAGGGCATGATGCAAGATGGATCATGGTTTGGGGGGTACCACACAAACAGTCCAAATCGCCGCCATCCGCAAATCCCCACCTGGCCATATTCTCCTTACTTCGGCCGACTATGCAATGTATGTTTAACATAAAACCGTTTAACTTAAAAAGTTTTTTTACCTATTTTTATTTTCTAGTTTTTAGTTTTTATTTCGCATTCTGTTTAATTCATATAGTACATTGTATTATACTGGTTGAGCACTTTCATTTAATACCCATATTGATGGGATCGATAAAACCTACGTTATCCGCCATTTTGTAGCGGCCGCCATCTTGTATTTAAATTTTTTATAGTATGTTGTATTCTGCTTGTTGAGCCCTTTCATTTGATACCCATATTGATGGGATTGATAAAACCTACGTTATCCGCCATTTTGTAGCGGCCGCCATCTTGGATTTCAATTTTTTATAGTATATTGTATTCTGCTTGTTGAGCCCTTTCATTTGATACCCATATTGATGGGATTAATAAAACATAAATTATCCGCCATTTTGTAGCGGCGGCCATCTTGAATTTATAATGATAATGAATAAACATAATTGTATTGTCACCAAAATCCAAAGTGTATACAAAATTTCAGATTAATCGGTTGACAGGAAGAGGGTGAAATTTGAATTACTAAATTTGACCCAAGAATAAATAAAACAAACGGGGTGAGCTAAATAAAACCGTTTAATAACAAGGAAATGCTTCTTTTGGCAGGCTAACTTCACCTTCGTTCGAGAAACTCTTCTTGTATAATTTGTATAATGGAAAAAGGAGAAGCAACCTAAACAATACAAGCCGTGGTTACTAGTAAAATACACATAGTCTAGGCATCATCTAATGTTTCTTCAAGTCCTAGTTCTGCCTCCCGCCCATCTCATCTTAGATAAAACAAATTCACTCGGGACAGGACTTGAACCCGCAACCTCTCGCATACCGGTCGATCAACTGTCGTTTTCAACTTATTATAAATGTTAAAATTATTCCCTAGCACGGGTTAGTGCTTTAGAAAGAACAAAAAAGTCGTGTTAGTTACACCATTTATAACTCGAGAACGGGTGGACCGATTTTTATGATTTTTGATTTGTTGGATTTATCTCCGCCCCGAATAGCAGAATAACTATTAAAAAACGGAAAAACTAACGAGAAAAAAAAGTCTGCGCGGACAAAGTCGCGGGCAAAAGCTAGTTGTAGATAAGGGTTATATAAGGCTTTTTCAAAAGTACGAGCCTTTAAAAAAATTGTAAATGCTTGTAAACCTCTATGAACGGAGTCTTTGCACAATTGATCACCTCTCCTGATGTCAAGTTCATCCGAGGGAATGCTCAAACTAGTACACTTGTAAACATTAAAAAAACCCTAAAACCTTTTCAATAGACATTATATTTTCACATTAGGATAGATCTTCATTTTATTATTATAGTGTTCCTCTCGACTAATGGAGAAGCCTTATTGGAGAAGGCCGACGGCCAACCGTCGGCTTCAAGCGAAACATTTCTTCAACGCTTCCATTCCATCCCTTCTATGTTTCTGAGCCACAACATCTTTTAACAACACAACCAACGCAAACAGAGATTGCACCATATACTCGTACTACAACCATAAGCAAGCAAAGAACGGAATACTAGATAGATAGCTAAAACTATTACACAGCAGAGCCCTTTAAAAGGCCCGTAAAGCTGCAAGTCACAGGTACAGAGTCTAATGGCGGCGTCCAATTTTCCACGCAATTTGCCGCGCGGCGAGCAGCATACTGATTGCCGAGGCTGAGCCAACGAGCATTGCATTGTTCCCCGATACACGGTACCTACGCACCGGTAGAGGAAGTTCTGTCTGCACGTAGATAGCTAAAACAATGGGAGCATGATAACTGTCACTGCAAGATGCACTCTAAGTCGATAGCGGAACTTTAAGTAGGCTTTCTACTGATCACTACAAACAACTTGTACTAGGTGGCGAAAAATATGGAGTGAAAAAAATATCAGCTGTTCCATACAAAAGGTCGACTCAGTACTGCGCCAAATGTATGAAACAGCTGATATTTTTTTCACTCCATTTTTTTCGCCACCTAGTACAAGTTGTTTGTAGTGATCAGTAGAAAGCCTACTTATAGTTCCGCTATCGACTTAGAGTGCACCCTGTAGATGCTACAGACAAAGCCTGTCAAACTTCTTGCTAATAGTGGTAGAGTCCTACCTAACTGTGCCACTAACTATAGGTATCTATGTGGACAGCAAGCTATCGAAATAAAAATGGCAGAGTACCTATTCAAAGCTGATAGAATAATATGTTGAAGTGTTCTCCAGGCTAGCCTACTTTTGTAGATTTTCTTCAGGTAGTATGCAGTCGTCCCCTTTGCTCAGTAAGGAGAAGGGGTTGAAGGCACGCGGGACAAAAACAGATCTATTTTTCAAATTTATTTGTGCTAGACTACGCTCAAGCCCGCAAATTCATTTTCGTTGTACGGTTTTTTACTTGCGCATGTGTTATTTATATGGTTTTGGGTCTAGGCTCTGCGTTTTTGATCTTAAAAGGAATATAGAGGTGTTTCAGCAACGGCCAACTTCCATAGTAAGAAGAAGAATATTACTAAACCAGAGAGTCGCTGTGAATATCTCTAATAAAGACACCATAAATCTAACGCCAGCTAAAATCCCCGCGAGCGCACTCAGACAGTACAAACATAGATTTTCTCTAGACAACGCTATTTTCTTTAAAACAACAGCGAGCGACCATTTAAATGCACTGTGCGAAAATCACGAGAGCGATGGTGGAACCAACTTGTGGCTAAAAGAGAAATGCGCCCTGTGAAAGTGGTACTTAATTTACGCCTCGCAATGGCACTCGATTCCCACTTTAAATAAAAAACGGGTTGTAAAAACTGTGCCAATATAAATGTGCCGCGTCCTAACTGGGGGAGGTTGAAAGGGTTGATTGAAACAAATTAACAAATTAGGAAACGCTAATTGAAAGTAGTGCTTAGTAATATTATGTGAACGTGAAGTTCGTAAAAAGCTAAGTTAAACAATTAATTATCTCACAGTCCACACTGTACTATTTCCAATACGATACCTTAAAACCTACGAAATGAGATAATTATACAGCGTCCAGTGGCACTTTCACTCTAGATGTGTGAAGTGACTACTCGGACGCTGCAGTTAGGGCAATAATGGGCATGTTTAGATCCGGGTCAAGGGGGTTACCCATGACGCCATTGCGTTCATATTTATAAAGTTTTAAAATTAATTTCTCTATTACATCGCATAGTCTTTGATTTTATATACTTCGTAACGTTTGTTAAAAGGTTATACTATTTTGTACAATACCAATATAAAATGAGTCTTAATTCGTGAAATATAGAATTTTGTAAATTCCGCCATATTGAAAAAATGCGTCAAGGGTAGAGGGGCAGGTATGAATCCCGAAGTGGACATGAAAAATTACCTTGACTATGGATGATTTTTGGGACAAGGGGCGCGACGGAATTGCTATGGATTCGGACGGCCCCGATTTGTAAAATTTTGTTTGACATGCGCGAACTCATCCCCACTACGCAGACTTTTGTTAAAGTTAAGCGCCGGGAACTGTACCTATGACGATTCATAACGCGTGTCTGAAACCGCCTATAGTCGCTCAATGTTCACCAGATAGAACGACGATTCACAAACTACGAAATCCCGATATTATTTTAATCCTACCGGCATGCATGATACGTTGCTTACCGCAGCTCGATCAAGCGCGAAATAAACGCCACTTTTTCACCAGAATGCTCTTTTTTATTTTATTTAAAAAAAGAGCTCCCGTTGCATGGATGCAATATTTTGTTGCCAGCGAAAATTGGCAAGTTTCCGTGTGAAAAATATCCGCCTATTTGCGCGGTCTGCCGTTGAAGAGCTCCGGAATTTTCCTTTTCGCATTTGCATTTTCTGGTACTGATATTAAGGGGATATTGTTTATCGATATCTTATAGCAATTTTCCAGTAGGTACCCGCAATAGTCTTACATATCCAATTTATCTTAAACCACAGCATAACCAAGTCTGTAGTGCAGTCGTAAGTATATTTGATAAGGCGTTGTAGGAGAAAACCCGGGTTAATCCTAACAAAATCTCGCAAAAGGTTCCGGGTCTTTTGGGCGGGTGTAATTTAAATACAACAAAATATGAAAATATCCCTAGGTTGTATTCATATCTACTTCATTCATTCATTCATTCTGGCTGGCTCAGCGACCCAAAGTGGATCTTGGCCTCCGCAACCAAAAGATGCCAGCTCTCCCTGTCCTGCACTAACTCCCTCCAATCCTCCACCTGGAGTTCGCACAGGTTTCTCTCTACCGCATCTTTCCAGAGATATTACGTACCTACAAAACAGTCATATCTACTTCAGTCGATCAATATTAGATACAGAGTTGAGTAGTGTTACACTAAACGTCTTGAAACAGGAATGCCTACAATGCCATTGAGACAATAGGCCGGAAAGCCGCCGACGTACAATATTATCTGTACCAGCCATGAGGCGCTTAACGCAACATGAACAAGATCCAAATTCCCTTGCTTCGTCTGCAAATGTCGTATGTGCTAGGTGTTAGAACTTGCTATCGCTTAGTGTGCTTGAATAATTAAAATGGCTGAAGTATATCATCTATCAGCGCTGAATGTTTAAACGCACGAAGCCATGCTATATTGTAAATGGTCGTTCCACTCTTAAGATATACGTAGATGGGGTTTTCTGGAAGAAATGGTTTTAGATATAAGACTACACTGTATTTGTACCTTCTTTTGTTTTAATCATTTCTTCGTAAAATACCAACATACCGTTATCTTGATAGTTAGTTGTTATAAAACCAAATCGATTTCAATGACGTAGTTTGTAAAATCATGTAGGTACAATCTACTCGTATGTGTTATGAAATGAAGTCTCAGATATTATAACGTAAACCCTTGTTCACCTCAGACAGATTCAAAACAAAATTATTAACTTTTCGATGCTAACTTGACTTTAACTAAACATGATACCAAAATCTTCGGCGATCAGAGCCCTGGTGGAAAGAGACAGATCTGTCTCTGGAAGGGGCCTAGGGTCTAAGAAACAAGTGGAAGACACTCCATTGCTGAAACGCTTGGCTCGCAAACGCAATCTACATTATGCATGTAATCATATTTTTTTCCCAATTTGGCAAGCGCGTACCCAAAACCAGCAGGTAAGTAAAACCACTCGGTAAAAAACATTTATTCAAAGAAGGGTTTCGCTTCTATCGCGATAAACAAATTGAACGAAATTAAATTTAAACCCGCCTCAAGCAACAAGTAGCAGGAAGAACCGCGACGCGTTATCTGATAAGCTGCCAGCGTGGCGGAGCGATAGGCGCGTCCGGTCATCTTGGGGCTGGTTTAGGTCTCCTGCCGAGGCGAGAGCTCTAACTCCCATTTACAAAACCACAAAGATAAACAAGGTGTTACAAAAGTACCTAACTCTTTTTACAGGGTGATAGGGATAACAACCTAAACCTTTTTTTTTTGCCCTATGACTTTCCGTTAATTTTTAAATTAATAAAATGTGAACGACGTGGCGGGAGAAAAGTATTTTTTAAATATTGTTTTCATTGACTTTCACAATGTTTTAACAACTCAAAGCTATGTAAATGCACCTACACGCACAAACATATTTTTAAATTTGAGCTAATAACAAAAACAAAAATGATATACAATATTTTCAATTTGGAGGTAATAAAATAAAAAATAAAAATTTCAACTTTTTTTTACAGATTTGACATCCTGTTGACCAGTAGGTTACACCCTGTCAAAAGAGTTAGGTACTTTTGTAACACCTTGTATTGAGACAAAAAAGACGCTCGTGGTCCTCCGACACGCAAAAGTGCGAGAGACAACATAGTGCAATCGAATTTGATGGCAAGTTTCCTACCCAACAAAACAAACCACTTTTACTATGGGGCCAAAAATATCAGCTGTTCCATTCTTATGGTAGACGAAGTACTGCACCAAATATATGGAATAGCTGTATTTTTTTCGCCCTTTGTTTGGCCCTATAAAAGTTGTTTGTATTGATGAGTGTTGCACGAAACGAAATCTCTAAGATTGTTTCAAGAAGCGCTCTCAGGGGAGCGGTGTGTCGCCGAGGGAAATTGTGAGCAAAGTCTAACATGCAATTATCGACATTTGCTTCGACAGCTGCGTGCTCTAGAATTGTCCCCCTAGCGCCTCACGTACATTGTTGCGAAGCTCAGTTATTGACAAAAGATCTATATGGAACCTACGGAATAATACCAGCCCCTCGGTGTGAAAGCGGTCCACCCACACAATAATACTGACAATGAATTTCTTCAGTAGTGCAAAATAATTACAAATACCTAGCAGCTTTGAAGGGAGTGCTCTGAACTGAAACCGAAGTCCCAGTTTTCGAGATATGACACGACAGTTAGAAATGTTCCATGGACATAGAGAAAACAACAGATTTTTTTTGTTACAAACATGCGACTTGTAAGACAAAAAATACTTTCAATAGAAAACAAGATTCAAGTGTTTATTTTTAGGGTTCCGGACCTCAAGAGGCAAAACGGAACCATCATAGGATCACTTTGTTATCCCTCGATCCGTCTGTCAAAATCTTTTTCTCAAGAACATGTGGAGTTACCTATCAGGTTGAAATGTATACCCAAATACTCAGGTCTGCAGGCACTAGGAGCAAAAAAAAGCTTCTAAGTTAACGGAATCAAAACATACGACCATTTATGTAGCATATTTCCGCATATTTCGATCCTCGCAAGGGAATCAAAACGTATAGGGTAGGTGCCATGTTAGCCATAAACTGGCTAAGTTGGCAAAAACCTGCAGAGGCATACGTCCAGGGCCTGAGTCTGTAACGCAATGGTGCAAAAACGGGCTCTCAGTTGACGGCTTCAATTACGATTTATTAATGATGTCGGTCCTTTTAATGGTTTTGTAGTACAACAAAGAATATTTTAATTCTACAGGGTGCACTCTAAGTCGATAGCGAAACTTTAAGTAGGCTGTCTACTAATCAATACAAACAACTTGTACTGGGTGGCGAAAAAAATCGAGCGAAAAAAATATCAGCTGTTTCATACATTTGGCGCCGTACTGAGTCGACCTTTTGTATGGAACAGCTGATATTTTTTTCGCTCCATTTTCTTCGCCACCTGGTAAAAGTTGTTTGTAGTGATCAGTAGACAACCTACTTAAAGTTCCGCTATTGACTTAGAGTGCACCCTGTAGAGCATTAGTTCAGTGATTGTCGGAGAAAAACGAGGAAAACCCGGTTTTGTCCTTCTACTGGGACGCCATCGACACGCCATTACGTCACAGACTTTAGCCCCAGCAGTGGAACAAAGAAGAAGACAGCTCAACTTACAGGTTTAAGACAAATTGCTAAACCTTCGTAAGCTGAATGACATCCCAGATTCACAACGAACTCGTGCTGAGCGAAAGAATCCCTCCCTCCATACTTGAGATAGTTCTCCGCTTCAACGTGAAACAACTACGTATTGAAAGGGGAATGAATATATTTATTTACCCGCATGAATGATTTATCGTCCGGTGAATTGAACCCTACTTAAACCTCCATACCCGGTACAAAGAATGCAAACCGTCTTGAAATATGCAAAACTCAAACAAAATCATACTCCCCACTCGAGCGGAAGCCTACAACCGGGGATTTCCATAATAAAAAACTGGTCAAGTGCGAGTCGGACTCGCCCACCGTGGGTTCCGTACCACCATTCTGTTTTCACAAATGGGAAAAAAGACTAAAGCCAAAATCATTTTGCAGCAATAATTTATGGAAAAGTACTTTATTTTGCTGTCTAGTATGCGTGCCTTTCGGGTCTATCGGCGGTATTTTAACACCCTGTAGAATAAGTTCTATAATCACACCAAGTTTGACGTATTATTGTTTTTAAGATAGAGCATCTTCGATCAAAACGGACGGTGTAGAGAATAAATAAAAATAAGCTGCGGAAAAACGCGTTTACGGTTCCAACGATACATACAGCCCTGACACAGTAATATGGTCCCGTTTGGCACCATTTGGGTACGGTACCCTAAAAAGTTGCTGCAAAAAGGAACTTTACGAGTATGGGGCCAACAACGGATTTTCTATATTTATTCGCGTCGCGAATCACCCGTAAAAGCGGAGCTAGTGGTGGGACACTTTTACGATTGGCCTTTCTCTTTATTCTATTACTCAAGGAAAGGAGAATAAAATCATGTTTTATGGCCATAACATGAACAATACTCACACTTTTAAAGTCGCTAGACGGGTCGAGGTATCGGAGCAAAACCATGTGGAATGCAGCCGAAGAAAAATAATAGATTTATTTATTCAGCAGGTGACATTTGAAAACCCTCTAAAGTCTACAGTCTACAGTAACGGTGCTGAAAAGTCGGGGGCTCTAACAAAGACAATGAAATCGTGATCGGAATCACGTCGTCTACAATGAAGATTAAATAATATTAATAATACAATTGAAGGATTAACATATTATCGGTTATTTGAACTGAGCAAGTTAAGAGAGAATACTTGAAATCTAATGACGTTTGATCAAAGAACCACAAAAAAATGCGCGCGCCGACTAAGAACACGCTGTAGTTAAGGCTCGGTATAAGGCTAACTAGCGCCACCAATGTTAAAAAAATTATATCTTCCTTTAGAAGTAGTTTCTGAAAAAATCCTAAGATGAGCCTATGCGCCATGCTTTTCTAGATTTTTTAAGTGTAGATACCCTCTTCGAAATTTACTTTTAAGCTAAAAAAATTTCGATAACCGTCAAAAGCGGCCGTTTTTGGCGGTTATCGATTTTTTTTAGCTTAAGACTAGAAATTGAGTTGGGTAAGCATGGCGCAGGAGCTCATCTTAGGATTTTCACAGAAACTTCTTCTGAAGGGATATATGATTTTTTCAATATTGGTGGCGCTAGTTAGCCTTATACCGAGCCTTAATTTGCACGGGGAAACTACAAGAACAAGAAACAACAAAAACCCTCACCTCATCATAAATGAAGTTGTCGATCTCCTCGAGTGGGCGTCCATAGAGCTTGGGCGGGAAGGGCTCATACTTCCTCGGGAGTCGCGCGCCATCCTCAACACTGAGCCGGCGGCGAGGCATAAAGCCGAACTCTCTGACCAGCTGCGCGCCCCGGGAGCCGGCGCGGCGGGCCGACTCCCGAGTGAACGGGGTCACGGCAGCCCTAGGCTCCTCCTTCCCTCCAGGGACATCGCTGGAGAACTTGACCCCCTCGAGAGGAATCCGGAGCTCCTCTCGCCGCGGGCGCTCCGGCGCCGCGTCGAGGGCGTCCAGAGCATCGCGCGAGTGCGAGGCCGCGAGCGGCGCGGCTGCCTCGGGGTTTGTCGCCTCGAGCGTGCGCACGATCTCGCCGAGCAGCCGCGATCCGTCAATCTCCTCGCCGGGCGAGTTGAGCGGCGCCGGCGGAGGGAACGACAGCCGCCGCTCGTCCTCCTCCATCGCCTACCGCCACCGCCACATGACGCCCTCACACACTCGCGCACTGACACTATTTCGCGTCGCGGCCCGCGCACCACATCCTTGATTGTCACTGCCACCTGCAACAATGGATAGGGACTAGGTTTAGCTTTGCGACGCTTCTCTTGGGAGTAGCTACGGTGGAAAGTTATAGAGATTAACTGAAAACGTTCGACCGTACGCACGATGTTTCTTTCCGCCGTTGTTCGCTAATGAGCCGTTTTCAACTGACAGTTAAAAGCTGATTTTAAAATGCTCGCTAGATGGCGCAGAAAATACGGCTACATAACGGCAGTCAAATAACACTTTTTCCCACAGATTCACAGATTAGAAAGTACTAATACTAAAGATACACAAACACCACGGTTAAGAATCAGGCTTGCCATGTTCAATCGGTAAAAATGCCGTGTCATATATTTGCAATTTTTATTCTTGAAAGCAAAACATAAATGGTTTTGGATAAATATAGAATAGGCAGGTAGGATACTGACATCAACTACGTGATGCGATAAAATTTGCAAGCAATGAATTGTGTTTCTGTACTGGTACCACGAGTGCTTACTGTCAATGTCACTGAAAGTGACAAGTTGCATAAACAACCTTACTACTATAGTATTAGGATACATGACAGACGTCCGGCGGACGTCCGGCACAGCTTTTTCGCACTCGTGGTAGCTATACTGGTTATGATTACAGTTTACGGTAATTTGTCATACCGTTGGCAACACTGACGAAATTTCAACTGACTGCCGTTATAGTGCCGTATTATGAGCGCCATCAGTGAAGAAAAAGAGAACTACGTTTTTTTTTTTAAAAAACGGGCCATTGCTAATCTCATGACCTTGAAGACCCAACGGGTCAAGACCCAAGCTTAAACAAGAGCCAAGACAAAGTCAAAACGTGTGGAGTAAATTTTTCCTTTCATAAAATTATTGTCCTAGGTGTTGCTAGGTTAACAAAATGAAAATGTCAGTGTAGCGTTGTTTTTCAAGCGATGGGTTCTCAATTCGAATGCCGGTGGTGGCACACACCTAATACAAAGAAGCTCCATTAATATTCCGTGTACAATGGTCCAATGAACAGCCGAAAAACGAATGAAAAATCACGTAGGCGCTTTTAATAGAAAAAGTCTCTCATACAAATAGGGCACGGAAAACGGGGTGACGCCCGTAATACCGATGAGTTAGGAATTCATTTTAATCTCGAATAAAGGTGGGACGTGCCACAGGCAGAAACACAGCACCAAAATGTATGGATCATCTGATCATCATTTTATTCAACAGCAATCCTTCGATCCTTCCTTCGTTGGTTATTTAGCTATTTATTAAATATCTAATCAAACATACCATTATACACTTACACCAAATGAATAACGACGACCATCTATAATGTGGATATCAATGCAAGAAATGTGATCTGTTATGTGGATATCACCCTGTATAGTGTGATATTTAAGCGTGCAAAGACTACAAGTTAGTTGTTTACTTATAGCTATACATATAACAGTCAACTCAGTCGCGGATGTTCTCACTAAGTTTTCCTTCACGATTAGTGAATAGTATAGCTACTACGAATTGAGAAATGTACCTTACTTAAGAAAATAAGGCCAGAATTACACGCTGGAGACGCGCAATAACAGCCTCGGGACGGAAAGTTTACTTACTTTTTGCAAGTAAATTGTGATAAAGGAACGGTGGAAGTGACGACAACTGGCTACAAGTGAGCGATGGAGTTTACAAACGAGAGGTTCCGGGAATAAACTTTTGGACCTTATGCTGTTTGGTACTTTATTATCTTTCTTTTGCCCACTGAAAGGAAACGCGTTTTTAAACGGTTTTATTTAGCTCACCCCGTTTGTTTTATTTATTCTTGGGTCAAATTTAGTAATTCAAATTTCACCCTCTTCCTGTCAACCGATTAATCTGAAATTTTGTATACACTTTGGATTTTGGTGACAATACAATTATGTTTATTCATTATCATTATAAATTCAAGATGGCCGCCGCTACAAAATGGCGGATAATTTATGTTTTATTAATCCCATCAATATGGGTATCAAATGAAAGGGCTCAACAAGCAGAATACAATATACTATAAAAAATTGAAATCCAAGATGGCGGCCGCTACAAAATGGCGGATAACGTAGGTTTTATCAATCCCATCAATATGGGTATCAAATGAAAGGGCTCAACAAGCAGAATACAACATACTATAAAAAATTTAAATACAAGATGGCGGCCGCTACAAAATGGCGGATAACGTAGGTTTTATCGATCCCATCAATATGGGTATTAAATGAAAGTGCTCAACCAGTATAATACAATGTACTATATGAATTAAACAGAATGCGAAATAAAAACTAAAAACTAGAAAATAAAAATAGGTAAAAAAACTTTTTAAGTTAAACGGTTTTATGTTAAACATACATTGCATAGTCGGCCGAAGTAAGGAGAATATGGCCAGGTGGGGATTTGCGGATGGCGGCGATTTGGACT